>CALYLW010000307.1:0-315000 GCA_944989445.1 Ampullaceana balthica | reverse complement strand
AGATTCGGTGTAATTAGAATTCCTGGGTAATAACATGGGTTTATTTGTTGGCAGCGGCATCGTCCTAACATTGAATCACGTGAAAGTGTTTTGTTATATTGAATGGCTTCTTTTTAATCTCTTGGTCTGTAAGGTGATGAGCGTCTTAAGAGAGCAGCGAACCATTTTACCACGTTTTCATTAACTCGCTTTCGTTCTTGTTTGTCTGTCCACAATTTTTCAAATCTGCCAACGTAAAATTAAACCACTTCTGATGGTCCTAGAGATCTCAAAATTTTACCACAGATAGATATTGGATGACAATGCATTGTATCAAAATTTCAGATCGATCGAATGTACCTTTATTACATTATTGAACTTTTTAGTTTATCTATATAAAAGCATATGTATTATCCGTCTGCTCTTGTTTACATTACATTCACGTGCCGAGTTCACACCAACCCCGACCACATCAACCATGTTTAACATCAAGGGGAGATCAGTCATTTCCAGTCTGTAAATGTTTGTCGGGCAATGCGTATTATATTTGAACATAATCAATACTTCAAAACTCACCATAGCATACACTTAGACTAAAAAGAATAAAATAAATAGAAGTAAAAAAAAAGATTTTTAAAAACCACGTTTTTATAAGCCGACTAAAAAGAAGAAAATACTTTTTTTTCACAGAATTGTGAAGGAAAAATCTTTTTCTGGATTGATAAAAATTTCAAACTTATATGCTCAAGTGCTATGATGTAATATGACTAAAAACGTGGGGCGGGCGCTTCTCAGGCTTAACTACAATGTAATTCAATTCACTCATTTTCTTACTCGTCATTTGTAAACCCTAATCATTTTAGCCAAACGCCTAAAATTTTATGCTAGCGTATCAACCGTCAAAAATGACAGAAGTTCTCAAAATAAATACAAATCAGATTAAAAAATAACGTAATACAGAACTTTCATTTATTTTTATTTTATTTTTTTATTCATTTATTATCATATTGAACAATTTTATGCGGAACTTTCGAAAAGAGTTATATTTGGTGCAGTAATTTTTGGTGCGCACTATAAAACCTAACAGCATTACATACAAGAAGCATTACATCCATTACGGGAATTACGTATATTTTTTATGATTTTATTTATTATTTATAAATTATGTCATATTTATCATGTAATTTTTTTAATTAAATAAACGTAAAATGTCGATTGACATAAACAGCAACATATGTTCTGCTCTACCCGCAAACACTCTTCTTTCCCCACCCCCATCCTTTTTTAACTATGTCCCCAAAAACAAGCCTGGTACATCGTCGCCCCCCTCCCGACCCTCCCCAACCTCTCTGCAAGAGAGCGCCTCCACATCAGCGAGTGAATGACGTAGAACTAAAGGCTTTGTGGGAGTAACAAGATTTCTCCAAGTCTGTCTCAGACTCCTAATTTGCTCCTCAAAGTAACACGTCCAGCGCTAGGGGCCGTAAGCCAGTCGTTCTTTTATTACGGGGCCGTGGTACAAAACTGTCATCATGTTCGGGCCACCGTCTCGGTTACTGCCCTTGCCGTCACGAAAACTCTCCTGAAGGGGAAGGAGGAAGAGAGACGGAAGAGAAGGAAAGCAAAGCTTAGCTCTCGTTACCATGGTGACAGCAGGCTAATGAAGTGAAGTATGGTCGCCGCAGGTCCTTGGTGATATTAAGAATCTAGTTCAGGTCCCAAATTTCTGAAAATAAAAAATATATATTAAAAAAAAACAGAAGAGGTTCGTTAAGACAGACAAATGTTGTTTATTTGTCCGTTTGTTTGTTGTTAGCTTCAATACTGTCACGTCATTAAATCGCCATCCATCTCGGCATTCTGGTAAACCTCGTCACCTTGTATCTTTTAAAATAAGCGAAATTAATTGTTTGTTGCGCGTTTTTTTTTCCAGATCCACGGGGAAGTGTGTGAGAGAAATTACCTAGTTCTTTCCTATTTGTGAGACTAGTGTTTCAAACGTCTTAGGATAAATTGAAGAGAATTAGTTCAAACTCATGTATGGGAAGGGGGTAGGTCCACCCCAGACTGCTAATTGTTATCATGCGGAGGGTTGGCATTTCCGGTCAACTCAGCAGTTTATTTCGTGGAAGTCTAGTGGCTGAATTTTTTACAATAACATTTAGCAACGCGACCGCTGGGCAAGCTTATAGGACTGAAAATTTAACATAGCTACAAACTATAACTATAGCGCCCCACGCCCACCATCCCACGTTTAGTAAGCTATTTAAGACAAGAGATACACCAGCGAAATTAAAATTGGTGTATCTATGCTATATATATATATATATAAATAATATATATATATATATATATATATATATATATATATATATATATATATATATATATATATATATATATATATATATATATATATATATATATATATATAAGTGTATGTGTGGTAGTGTGTGTGTATATTTACTCACACATATTGTAAAAGTAATAACACAGTGTTTATATACTTCAGAAGCTTCGTAGGCCCATTTGAGATGATGGTTTGGAATTATTTGATGCACTACATTATTAGTATACGAGCAACAAAGCCCGTCCAAGGACGTTCCGCCACCGTTCGGTGGCATGTAGTAACTCCCCTCCAACAGCCGTTTCGACCGGCATACATGTGCATCGCGTCAAAAATACTATTCATTATAGTTAAAATAAATAACTCGTAAAAACAGAGCTTTTTGCTATAAATCCCAACGCACATAACTCAAAATAAAGTCTTGGAAGAAATACTTCACCAAAAATAACTCGTTTTGAACGTCCGCGTAAATGGAGTAAACGTGTTCAATATGATTGGTTGTAGGAGTCATATGTGTTTGAGAGACCAATCACTATAGATGACCGGAAAGAAAGGACACAAACTTGCCTTTTATTATATAGGATTAGTTTCGTAGAACAAACTGTGACAGTCTAAAGTATGCAAGTTCTTGGATACTTGACCTACACTGCCGGTGATATAAGATATAGATCCGTACTTGTCAACACCTGTATGTGGTTCAATTTCCTATGCAAGCCACAAGAACAAGTATAAACGCTATATTCTATTTTGGTCATCCACCTCCTTAACATATCTAATTTCTCCCAAATTCGTCTCCTAAAAATAAAACTGCTTATAAAACCTCTTTTTGAAAGAAAAAAAAACAAGAACAAAGAGACACGTCAACTAAAATGTCATTCGGCCTTGACCAAAGACCAAGTCCTAAAATAGGACTCTTAATGGGTTATGGCTTGGTCCTTTGATTTCAATCATTCTTAATTCAGTTATAAGGTGTAGTTTTAAAAATAATACAAAAAATCGTCCAATCTATTTCGCACATGAACACGAGAAGGCGTTCATTCAGTGACGTCAATGCAGCCAGCAACAATGGGATAGTATCGGTTTTCGAGGTACTTATTAACAGCACGGACGAGTCCCGCAGGGTTAAACGAATAGATTCAATAACTTGGACCGACGGCACAGAGCAATCCTGTTGGAATTTGTTCGTTAGTAGACACCTGGAAACACAAAACTGGTTCGAGAGGACTAGGACAGGGTCAAAGAAGCAGAACTGTGCTGGAAAAAAAAACCATAATAAAACAAACTATTAAAAGAAACAATACACAACAACCTGGGCGCATGCGAACTTACTTGTAGAGCATTGCCACTATGAGTGATAGGCATTCAAGCTGCGCTGCGAGATGGATGCATGTACTCCATC
The DNA here is from genome assembly GCA_944989445.1 of Ampullaceana balthica. Classification (NCBI taxonomy): domain Eukaryota; kingdom Metazoa; phylum Mollusca; class Gastropoda; family Lymnaeidae; genus Ampullaceana; species Ampullaceana balthica. The sequence continues at coordinate 311,275 of CALYLW010000307.1, read as the reverse complement.
AAAGTCTAAGAGTGCAGGAGGCGGGATGAGTCGGGGGTATGGGGAGGTGTGGACGGGGAATGAGACACACACGGGGAAGTTAAGTACAAAGTCTGGATGATCAATAGAGATTGTTTTAGAAATAAATTCACGCGAGTCGGTGGGCGATTCCAGGACGAGACTGTGCCGAGAGACATTTCCAGACGATAGACAAATGGCTTGTGTACAACAATATAAGAAGTCGATACCTTTTAAGATAATATAATGTTCTGGATTGCAGCTATTCAAAGATACAATACGTTACCATCTCCCTGCTCAATAAATATGGCCGCAAAACATCGCTTTCGGGTCCATGTTATTTGTCATTGTAACGTACGTCTGTAAGTTCAAATATATCGATGCATCAAAATGTTTATGACAGGTGATCATGAAAAATTCTGCAAACATGTTTTAACTTTTATCTGTAATATTTTTAAAAGACTTATGACACATACAGGTGATAATAATATACCAGTGAATTATATAAATATCAACGGATTAATCCCTGTCTAAATAGAGGTGCATATCGATTGTTTTTGTTTTTTTTTATTCGAAAAAAAATGTTAATACTTTCTTAATAAGTTATTAATAAATATTATTATCTTAAATACATAGAGCTATAATTTATTAAATAACTCCTTTAGTCATAACTTAACATTAGAATTTAACGTGTAACGCTTACTGGTATCAAAGAGCTTCTTTGAAACGGGACCTGATATATTTACTGGTTCCAAAATAGCCAAAAGCAATGGGACCCAACATATTTACTTGTACCCCCAAAATAGTCTCATGAAATGATACCAGACATATTCACTTGTACCAAAATGTCAATGGAAATGGCACCAAACATATTTACTGCTCCACAATAGTCTAAGGAAATTGGACAAAACGTGTTTACTGACTGGTGCCAAAATAGCCAAAATTATTGGGACTAAACGTGTTTATTGACTAATACAAAATTATGTCCCTATAAAAATGAGAGATCATAATGAACTTTGTCAGAGGCCAAAATAGGACCAATATGTTGACTAATGGTTGAGGCAGCATGAAATGTTACAAAACATGTTTACCATGACATAAAATCAGAATAAACCAAATGCCCAGTACCAATGTGGTCAGCCGAAATCGGACCCAACGTGTTTACAGTCCCGAAATGGCATTGCGCAATGGATTAATATGTTAACCGGTTAGACATTACACCACAACCAAAAAAGCTATTCCGAGTACTTTTACAAGAAGCGTATAACGACCTGTTTACCACTGTCTGACCTTTCACACCATGAAGCTATTGCATTTTAATCTGACAGCACTATTAAGCACGGACTTTCTTTGGATAATGAATTGTATGAATGTTCAAATTAGTATCTACTCCCACGTTTGTTTCAACTCTTTAATTAAAATATAAATCTTGTGTTTTTTTTTATTTTAAAGTTTCCTTTTATTTTATTTATTTTTTTAATTATTATTTTTATTTTGTTGTTGTCATTGGGATTCCAGGGCCACGGGTCAGTTTCGCATAGTGCGGTGAGACTGTCACAAATAAACATGGGAGATTTCAAACTTGAAGTCATCGACAAGTTTTGCCTTGCCAGAGAGGCGTGACCCAATCCTATTCCTTCGTCTGCGACATGTCGGTCAAGGTTGTATCTGGGCTGTAACCAAACGCCCGTTGTCGTAATCGTGTTTATCTTGAGCTCGACATGCAAAAACCTTTGGGAGAGAAATCTGTAACAGAGAGCATGTGAGAGAAATCTGTAACAGAGAGCATGTGAGAGAAATCTGTAACAGAGAGCATGTGAGAGAAATCTGTAACAGAGAGCATGTGAGAGAAATCTGTAACAGAGAGCATGTGAGAGAAATCTGTAACAGAGAGCATGTGAGAGAAATCTGTAACAGAGAGCATGTGAGAGAAATCTGTAACAGAGAGCATGTGAGAGAAATCTGTAACAGAGAGCATGTGAGAGAAATCTGTAACAGAGAGCATGTGAGAGAAATTCCATGCAATCAAGAAGCGAAAAAAATTCCTTTGGAGAAACATTAAGGCAGGGATGTAGCATTGTGACACAGTAAAAGCACACACATGAACACATATAATCGAATGCACATTTGTGAACGCACATATCACAAACATGAATACAAATGATCTCTTACGTAGTGACAGAAACCATTGGACCTCACACAAAGATGTTTACAGTAACTATTGCGTCTGAGCACCAAGCACGTGATGATGTTCTAAAAGTATTTTATTTAGATCGCATAACTTAAGAAAATTTTTTTTAAAAATTTTAAGTTGGACAATTTCAAACTTATCTTTAAAAAAAAATTAAAGCAAGAAAAGGAAAAAAAGCTCCTCACACGCACACAACCACAGACATTCAACAACAGACATTCAACCACAGATATACAACCACAGGCATTCAACAACAGGCATTCAACCACAGACATTCAACCACAGACATTCAACCACAGACATTCAACCACAGACATTCAACCACGCATACACACGTTCATGAACACCCCGACACAACATTAGATATTAATACAGCGAAACAGCAAGATACCTTGATAAAAACCAACTCGGCTAAAACCCAGATTGAATTTTCCACGAAGGGCAGTAATTTCTGCTAGCATCCTCATTAAGATTCCTCAAAAATATATTCTTCTCTAATCTCGCCCGCAACTTCCTTCCACCACCACCCCCTCCCCGGCCACCACCCCCCCCCCACCACCACCCCCCACCACCCCACCCTTTCACCACGTCCTACCTTAACAGACTCTCCCGCGAACATGTTGCGCTGAGATATAATATGGACGGTCACCTTATCTCATTGACCGGCTTGTTATAAATTGCACTGGCTTGTAGCCGCTCATGTTTAATGCATGTCCACCCCACCCCACCCCACGTTATTCATCCCCTCTCTACATCAGCGCAACCCCATCCTTATCACGGCATCTTTAAAAGGCGCTGTTACAGGAACGTAAAAAAAAATTATCCGTCTGAAAAATGGAGAAGTTTGAAAGAAAGTTAAATTGATAGCCGTGGTAATGGGGGCCGCAAGAAAATTAAATGAGATGCAATGATGGGAGAAGATAGTTGAGGATTTTTATAGATTAAATGATATTAAATGAAATGACTAGCAAATAACGCTTCTTAAATGGAAATACAAGAAAATGGTCTTTTTTAAAAACGCGAATTATTGGTATCAGGGCATGTGTTTTTACGAATTTTAATGAGCGTTTGAGTACATACAGTTTTGATTGATAAATATATATATGAAATCACATTGTCAGTAATTGTCAAACATTTCAATACATGTTCTTGTCTTTAATTGATTGAAATGTGATTATATCGCCTTCTTAGTTGTTGAATAAAAATTTTCAGAAAATGCCATTACATGGCCTTGTCTGTATTTTATTGATTGACATTACATGGCCTTGTCTGTAGTTGATTCATTGACATTACATGGCCTTGTCTGTAGTTGATTCATTGACATTACATGGCCGTGTCTGTAGTTGATTGATTGACATTACATGGCCTTGTCTGTAGTTGATTGATTGACATTACATGGCCTTGTCTGTAGTAGATTGATTGACATTACATGGCCGTGTCTGTAGTTGATTGATTGACATTACATGGCCTTGTCTGTAATAGATTGATTGACATTACATGGCCGTGTCTGTAGTAGATTGATTGACATTACATGGCCGTGTCTGCTGTAGTTGATTGATTGACATTACATGGCCTTGTCTGTAGTTGATTGATTGACATTACATGGCCGTGTCTGTAGTTGATTGATTGACATTACATGGCCTTGTCTGTAGTTGATTGATTGATATTACATGGCCGTGTCTGCTGTAGTTGATTCATTGACATTACATGGCCGTGTCTGCTGTAGTTGATTCATTGACATTACATGGCCGTGTCTGCTGTAGTTGATTGATTGACATTACATGGCCGTGTCTGTAGTTGATTGATTGACATTACATGGACTGGTTTATATATACAATTTCTTGACATGGACTTGTCATTAATTCATCAACACATAAATACACCGTGTAGTCTTTAGTTGTTCGAATAACATGTCATTGTCCCTGTAGATGATTGAGTAATGTGTAAAAACACCACATAGTCTGTAATTAAAATGAATACCTCTATGATGTGAAGAGCAGCGAAGTCTTGGGGCAAATGCAGTAGACACGAAACTAACTGGGTTGTTAAACCTTATCACTGCAACCTCAGCTTGGGATGTCTTAGGTGGGTTCCATTACCTCCAACAGCACGTATGCTTTTTAATCATTTCGATATATATTTTTTTTCTTTTGATGTTTGAAAATAACTTTTTAAAAACAACTATTTGCCTCAGTTATGTCGGATTTTTTTTATTCACTAATATTTGGTTCAGCCATCAACACAGCAGCCTTAGGCAAGTAGGCGGGCATTAAATAATTAATATTTTAGACACTTAATCTGCGCATCTGTGCTGTACTGTCTGCCAAGACACCGATGTGAATGGATATACAGAAAAGACCAAAGGTTCTAAATACGTACTTAAACGGACACAAGAATGGCTACACCTTGTCTCAAAACTCGAAAATGTAAAAGAAAAAATGTGTTTATTTATTTAAGTACTCACTTATTCAAAATAACGTGCTCTAAATCCTGACACTATTGGATTGATTTTGTTGCGGAAAAAATTGTTTGTTAAAGTAGTCAAAATCATTTCGGATCGACATATGAATAGAGGAGTTACGGGCGAGAAATGTGGGTGGTTTACTTACATAGATGGGTGTACGGGTGAAATACAGAGATTGCGGTAAGTGTGAGTTTAGGATAAATAAGGAGATACGAGATTAGATTTTCCTGCTAAAATGATATCCAATTCTTTAAATTTAACATCAGTTACAATAAAACGAAAAAAATAATTAAGAATAAATAATAAAAATCGTTTCTGCTTCTTTTATGCGAGACAAAGCAATGTTGAAAGATCTTCACTTTCTTTCTAGAAGAGTTGAAATAGTTGTTATCAACAAATGTATATATCACATAATTTACTCGTGTTTATTGGTTTCATGGAAATGTTTTCATGAAACGAAACACTTATTCTGCCAAAAATTCAAACATAATTAACAAATTAGATTTAAGGTTCGGTTTCCTCCCTCACCCAAACAACTAATTGTAAATGTCTAACAGAACACGTTTTTGTTTGGGTTTTTTTTTCTTTATATTTTGACTAGATTTTCGTACTGTTTTTCTTGTTTTCATATTTCTTTCTTTAAAACTTTTCTCCAGTGTCTAATCAATTAATAGAAGCTTCCTAACGCATCTTGTTGTCAGACAACCTCTGAGATAGATGTGCCTAGTTTAAAATATTATGTCTGTGGTCTAGACTTTGGAATAAAATGAAAGTTGACCTTGTGATAAAGATCCAAGTTATGGAAAATGAAAGGGAATATAATATTGAATTCTAGATTCAAGTTTTAAAGAGATTGCATTTTAATATTGGGATCTAGTTCAAGTTAAAAGGAAAAGATAACTTAGTACTGGGAACAGGTTACAAAGAAGTAACAGTTTATCTAGAGTCAGATTATAGAGCCATATTTTAATCTAGACCCCTACAGGCACGTTATAAAGAACTGACAGTCGAGCACATAGTCAAATTTCAAAAGAAAACGAAATAAAACATACATCTGACAGAATATCAACACAGAAAAAATGTATATTCTCTGAGGCAGTGGCGTCACTAGGGGGGTGCGGGGGTGCGGGCCGCCCCGGGTGACACCCATCAGGGGGGTGACACCCAAGCCTAAAGTTTTACTGTATACGATTTTATGTCACAAAAAAAGAATACACATTTTTTCATCTAGAAAGAAATTAAGAAATACAATGAAATACGTTAAACGCGAAATGTTTTTATTAAAATAATATCAGTTAACTTGCAATAATAGAACAGTCCCAAAACACAAACAACATTAAAACAAATTAGGAAAAAAAAGAAAAGAAACATTCGCAGCAGAGAGATTTTTAAAACAGGATGAACATGAAAGTGGCAGTGTCTTATGTTTTAAAAGATATAAAGCCATTTGGGCTTTGACACACCGACAGCATGGACGAATCCCACCTAACAACTCCCTCACCCACAGATTTTTATCCCAGCAAAAAATCAAAGGATGGGTTTTCTTTTTTGATGTTTTTCTAGAGGAAAATTAAAATTCATTGTCTTTGAGTTAATATTGTGTTATATATATATATTTATTAATGGCGTGAAAGCATAGATATGCATGTTTATATACAGGTAGTCCGTTTACGACGGTCCTATCCCGACTTACGCTGTATCGGTTTTACGAACACGCCCCCATAAAGAATAATATTACGCGTTATTCCGTATTTTTTAAATATTATCTTTTTAAACGATGGGGTAACGATTTGTTTTCTCTATTTGAAATCAAACATTTATTGAAAAATATGTATAATTATTATTTCAACCTACAACTTTCGTTTGCGACTTTTTCTCAATGCGAAGTTAGCAATAAAGTCAGTAAAGCGATGTAAGCGTACAATGAATTCCTTTTCAATGCTCATTATAGCGAGTATATTCAGTCTTCGTTGTCCCATGCAAATTCTAACTCATTTTTATATTATTTTCAACTTTGGAAAGGATCGCTCTCAGCTGCAGTTTGATGTCATCATTGAGAGATAGAAGCGAAGTGCGATGTGTACATTTTTAAATGACCGTGTGAAATTTAGCTCATTCAAAATCAGAAAACTTTTTAGCTCTGTGCACGTGTTTTGAGTTTCACATTGTGCTACTTCCTTTTCCGTACTCTGAGCCTGGGGCCTGACAATAACTTGTTAAAGAGTTCTGAAATTTGGACTAATTCTGAAGGTAAGCAGTCTTCGAAATCACTTGAATATTCTTCAATTAACTTGGCTGCTGCCCATCGGATGGCAAAATTGCTGAGCTCAGTTAGGTTTGTAAGAAAGCCTCATTCAAAAGCAGCAAAAATTTTAGCTCTATGCACGTGTTTTGAGTTTGGCATTGGGGTACTTCCTTTCCTTACCCTGAGCCTGGACAATAACTTTTTAAAAGAGTTTTGGGAATTGGACTAATTCTGAAGGTAAGCAGTTTTCGAAATCACTTGAATATTCTTCCATTATCTTGGCTGCTGTCCATCGGCTGGCGAAATGGCTGAGCTCAGATAGGTTTGTAAGAAAGCCTAATTTCTCATGGATGTCTTTAAATGCGCCTAACCGATGTTGTAGGGCTTAAGAAAGTTTGTCAATGATTACCAGAAATACCTCAACCTTGAATTTTTGTCTAGGGGAGTATACTGTTTTGGTGATGTCCCTTTATCAAACTGACGCTTTCTTTTTTGTGTGGATAGCATTGAAGATTGTTTAGTATCTTTTTTTACCACGAACTTGTCCTTTCCTTTGTCTTCATTGGAATCAAATTAAAGAATGCTGTCTTTTAGAAACTCAATGAGAGTCTTCCTTTCTAAAATTGTTTCTCAAATTTCAAGTAAAATAGTGATATCCAGTTGTTCATGTTCTTTTAGAAATCCATCTGCTTCAAGTCGACAGTCACGTGGCTGATTTTCATTTGTTGCTAATTCTTCCAGTGCTGCGATATTCTCATGGTATGAGTTATTAACAGACCTTACAGCATCATGTCATGCTGACCATCTTGTGTCAGACAAGGCTTTGTTAACATGTATCAATTTCATGTGTTTTTGAAGTACCTGCCAACGATGAGTAGATGCAACAAGCCGGGATAAAGGATTTTGCAGAAGACAAAAAAATCTGACTGCTGCAGGACAACCTGGTGCACTTTTCCTAACCAAATTAAGGGAATGAGCTGTGCACGGCACATAATGAGCAACACTGCACTTCTCATAAAGAATAGCCTGGTTTCCGTTATACTTCCTACTCATATTTGCAGCATTGCCGTATGACTGTCCAAGGCATTTTCAGGGATTCAAACAAACATTTTCCTGCATCTTTATTTACACTGTTATAAGTTTGGGGGACCTTAAATTATTGGGGGCCCATGGCCTTAGCCCGTTCAGCATCCCCTTTTAATCCGCCATAGGGGGAGGGGGTCACGCATCTGTGACGATGTGTGACGAGGGGGGTGTGTTAAAAATGTGACGTCACATCAAAAACGCGCAACTTTAAATAAAAGTTGCAATTAAATATTTGATTGCTTACCATTTATTTAATGACGTTTTCAATGGCTTCACGCATGTTACGATATTAGAGTGCAGAATTACCTTCAATACACATTTAAATTTTTAAAAAATTTGCAACATGCTAATTTTTATTTAGAAAATACGTCTTTGGGGTGGGGGGTGTCAAATCTTTGTTACGTCATAGCGTAAAAAAGGGGTGGGGTTCTAAGTTTTTGTGACAAATTATGACGCGGGGGGGGGGAGGGGGGGGTAAAATCGGCAACCTGGTGTGACGTCATTTATGGACGGGCCCTTCAGTCGTGAAGGGGTGACACCATGAGCTTCCGCCCCGGGTGACACCATCCCTAGTGACGCCTCTGCTCTGAGGACTTATTTGTAAACAAGGACATTATTTAACGCACACCCTCTCTTCTTTTTTGCTTTAAACCTTTTGCCTCAGTCATATTGACACAGATATTTCTACTCATTTTTCAACATAATTACTTTGCCTCCCCTTCAAAATTGTTTTTCTCTCTTTAAATTGTGTCAAAAGTAGAACTCTTCTTTTTTCTCAAAATATAACGCCATAATAATTTTAGGGATAAAATGATAACTAGATCGATACGTATATATTTCGGGGGAGGGGGGGTTGGGGTTGGGGTGGGGGAGGACTAGGATAAAAGATGAAAAAAGGCATTTTCAAAATCATAAATAACCCGGCAATAAATGTGTCTGAGTGATATGATGTACGCATAAGTGTTTTGATGTGCACCGAGTGTGTGTGTGTGGGTGGTGGTGGTGGTAAATTATCGGACTGAAGCTGGAATCTCTTCGATGACATCTTCGTTCGTTTGCTTTAATCTTTTTACCGGAAAGGCCTGCGTCTCTGTCAAACGAAATCTGGAAGTGTCCAATCTGCTTGTCTGATGGAGAAATCGTGTCAACAGATCTTCAGAATCGTCTTGCGGCTGTTTGCGCCAAGCCGGGAGGATGAATCCTTTAATAGTCTCTCATACGCCAATGTGTTAGATGTAGTGGAAACTTGTACTGATTTTTTTATTTTAGTTAACGTCCCATCATTTCGCTTTAGGGTTGTCCATTTTAAAATGTGCATGTACTTGAAATAGATTTATCCTTCGATAAATACAATTTTAATAGCTTGTATGAGTGTATCTCCATTGTTGGTAGATATCAACTTAACGCACTTATTAACCTTTGATGGAAAAATTTTAGTCGAGGAAAATTCGATTGTGTAGCGTGTAGAGTATAGAGTATAGAGGATTAATCAATAGCTGAAATACGAGATACAATGGCTGACGACTAAAGGTTTGACTTTAAAAAGATATTTTTAACCTGTTTCAAAGGATCTTTTAAAATTGGAAAGCGGTGTTTTTCAATTTGAAATAATTCCCTACGCTATAACATAGAAAAATGTTGAGTGGGTGCATTCCACTTCCGTCGTAATTCTGTTAAAATCGTTGCAAAGCCGTGTAATATTTTAGCCAACATTTCCTACGCTTCTTGTGGATGTAACTGTCGAGATCGCATTTTGTATGCAATTCTCAGTCGGCGTTTCCTTTTGCTGTACCCTGTTGTAATTAACTGGGTGACATTTCCTGTGCTGTCCACAACCGGAAGATTTATTGGCCTTACTTTTCACTGTTTGGAAACTAGCCAGCTAATTGTGACACCGGCTCTTTAATCTTACTGGGCTCAACGTTTCTTGTGATGCTTTTTTAACTCTTAGATGCCGGCAAACCAATGAAAAATTAGACTTGTGATTTTAAAAAATATATTTCTTTTAATTTACAAGAAACTGAAATTTTAAAAATTGAAACTTCAGTTGAACCTCTCATTACGAGCACCTCTCATAACGAGTAATTCGCATAACGATCAAAAAATGTGGAAAAGTTGCTCTCTTAGCGAGAGAAATTTCGTATAACAAGTTAAGCAGACAGGGGAAGAAAGACCCTTTCTCTCGATATACATTTGTGAGCCGGAACTTCCACGCCGATGCATTATTTTGTGTTTAGCGTATTGTTTTCGTGTGTGATCAACCGTTTTTACAAATTTTTTATTCAGACAGTATTCGTAATTTTTTTTAATGTGCAAAGTGTAATAATAACCTGTGCTAAAATGTATTCGAAAAAAAGCCACAACAAGAAAAACAAAAGACAGGAAAAATAAATGTGTAAATGAAACGTAAAATCATTGAAAAGCTAGAACAAGGTGTTAGCGTGGCTAATCTAGCGCGCACTTACAATCGGTCAACATCAACGATCTGCATTATTCTCAAGAACAAAACCAAAATTAAAAAGATGGATGCTTCAAATGGGAGACAATGATGTCTACGAAACGGTTACGACACATGTTCGTCAAATTTTAAAGCGTCGGCAAAACAAATGTCGTTAGACAGTTTTCTAGTTAATAAATAGAGGTAAAAAAAAATATTTTTAAAAAACCACGTCTTTATAAGTGTACTTAAAAGAAGAAAATAATTTAAAACTTATAAGTTCAAGTACTCTGATTTAATATGACTAAAAACTTTGGGCGGGCGCTTATGAGGTGTTCGGTATAAAACTTTAAGATTTATAAGTGAGAGAATGAGTGAACTGCATATGTAAAACTTCATAAGCACCCGCCCCACGTTTTTAGGCCAGTGGCAAGTCGGCAACGTTTTTAGCGCCTACACTGGATAAATCAGCCGAAATCCAGTATGAGATTTCGTTATATTTTTATAAGCCCTGTCATTTCATGACGGAAATTTATTAATAGGATTATACGGCGTATTCATTTGGACCAATTTTTTCTGAGGTATAAATCCAGTATGCGGGTATTCTGTTAGGAATTATCTCAAATTTAGTTGATTTGACCAAAACAAAAAGTTGATTACAAATTAATTCGACTAAAAAATGTCTAACGTTTGTTTTTTCACGTCTACATTTAATCGATATTACAAAAAAAAACTTATATAAAAATAGTAACATAACGTAGTGAGGTTTTGCTCTGGTCTGAGAAATGACAAAAAGTTATGAAATATGTTAGCTTACTATTTATATCAAAAAATGAAAACTAAATTAAAAAAACTGTACGACGATGTAAAATCTTGGGTTAAGCGAATAAACATTTTGATTGTTTGTTAGGGACATTATTCATCGCATTACTTTGACATCTTCATTGATGTGTTACAGGCAAATGGTGAAATTCGAGGCATTCTATATAAAAACTTTGCACATAAAGAATTGAGTTTATTATACGTTGACTACAATACTTAGACTTCCTGCTGAATGCTTAGATTATGCAATTCGACCCTAAAATTGTGACCGTGTTTTGTTACTTATATTTATTAGAAGACACGTTATAGGATTCAGGGATTCATCGACAGACTCGAAATGCTAAGAAATAAATTACAGTATTGTTCTTTAATTTTTCTTTCATTTTATTTTTCTCTTTCGTTTTTAATCACATTTATTTCTCCCTTTCATCTTTTTTTACTCATTATTTGTTTCTATTTGAGTCTCTTTTCCCCCTTTTTTAGCCTTTATGTTTCCGTTTTAGTTCCTTCTGGGTTTTTTTCGTCCTCTTTCGTTTCCAACATACTTATCCAATCCGTCATGCTATGCCTGCACCCCCCCTCCCCACGGTCACCTCCCAAATCTAAAACTCTGCCTAATGTGCTTCATAGACCCCAGGAACGAATCAATACACATTATGGCTCAGATATGCTGTTCTCAAACACCACTGAGACCTTTTTTATGCGCTCATCTTTGATGGCTTATTAGGCTACAAGACATACCGTGGCATCCCATCCATTCCTCGGCATTGGCAGCAAGAATTTAACTCACAGCCAAAGACCAATGTCCGAAGAAATATGCAAAATTATTTTAATGAATCTACGCTGTGATATATTTTATCAGATTAACTTTTATTTTAAAATCTATTTTTATTTGTGTCACACCTCTATGTTTATGTCCCTTTGGTCCAGATCAAATGTGTTATTGAGAAATCAATCACCTCCCGTTGATTAATTGGCTTGAAATTTTCCACACGTTCATTTTTTTTCCTTCAAATAAATATAAACGTAAGGGAAATGATTTTTAAATCCTTTATATTAACTCGTGGTGTCTGCACCCTTGATTGCTTGCTTGCTTGTCGCTAAAACTTTGGATCGATTTTTAACACACTTCCTCGTAAGCTAGCGAGCTGAAATTTTGCAGGCAATTTTGTACCGATGATAAAAACTATGTATCAAAATTTCAGATCGATCACATAAACATAAACATATTCCTGATCGGTGCGCATTATATTAAACATGTTTTACGACACAACTACAATTTTGTATTGTTGGATGGTCTTGCGCTGCGCATTATAATGAACATTCTTTTAGTTACGTCTCGTAAATAAAGGATTTATAGTCAAAAACTTGTTATTTTACGGGTTTTTTTATTTACGTTTTTTTTCTTCATTAAATACTTTATATTAACTCGTGGTGTCTGGTTGCGCCCTTGTCGCCAAAACTTTGGATCGATTTTAACCCACTTCCTCGTAAGCTAGCGAGCTGAAATTTTGCAGGCGGTTTTGTACCCATGATAAAAACAATGTTTCAAAACTTCAGATCGATCGCATGTACCGTTGTTAAATTATTGAAATTTTAGGTTATTTTATTAATTCCTATGTATCATGTTATTTTTTGAGATAGGGCGTCGCGGTGCGTATTATATTGAACAAACTTTCTGTCGCGCAATAAGGTGCGCATTTTATTAACAACACTTTTTATAAACATATTCCTGATCGGTGCGCATTATATTAAACATGTTTTACGACACAACTACAATTTTGTATTGTTGGATGGTCTTGCGCTGCGTATTATAATGAACATTCTTTTAGTTACTTCTCGTACATAAAGGATTTATAGTCAAAAACTTGTTTTTTTTTACGTTTTTTTAAAAATTAAATCCTTTATATTAACTCGTGGTGTCTGTTTGCGCCCTTGTCGCCAAAACTTTGGATCGATTTTTAACCCACTTTCTCGTAAGCTAGCGAGCTGAAATTTAGCAGGCAGTTTTGTGGCGATGATACAAACTATGTTTCAAAATTTCAGATCGATCGCATGTATTGTAATTAAATTATTGAATTTTTAGATTATGTTATTAATTCCTATGTATCATGTTATTTTTTTAGATAGGGCGTCGCGGTGCGTATTATATTGAACAACCTTTCTGTCGCGCTAATAAGGTGCGCATTTTATTAACAACACTTTTTATAAACATATTCCTGATCGGTGCGCATTATATTAAACATGTTTTACGACACAACTACAATTTTGTATTGTTGGATGGTCTTGCGCTGCGTATTATAATGAACATTCTTTTAGTTACTTCTCGTACATAAAGGATTTATAGTCAAAAACTTGTTTTTTTACGTTTTTTAAAAATTAAATCCTTTATATTAACTCGTGGTGTCTGTTTGCGCCCATGTCGCCAAAACTTTGGATTGATTTTTAACCCACTTTTTCGTAAGCTAGCGAGCTGAAATTTTGCAGGCAGTTTCGTGGCGATGATAAAAACTATGTTTCAAAATTTCAGATCGATCGCATGTACTGTAATTAAATTATTGAATTTTTTGATTATGTTATTAATTCCTATGTATCATGTTATTTTTTGAGATAGGGCGTCGCGGTGCGTATTATATTGAACAACCTTTCTGTCGCGCAATAAGGTGCGCATTTTATTAACAACACTTTTTATAAACATATTCCTGATCGGTGCGCATCATATTAAACATGTTTTACGACACAACTACAATTTTGTATTGTTGGATGGTCTTGCGCTGCGTATTATAATGAACATTCTTTTAGTTACTTCTCGTACATAAAGGATTTATAGTCAAAAACTTTTTTTTTACGTTTTTTACAAATTAAATCCTTTATATTAACTCGTGGTGTCCGTTTGCGCCCTTGTCGCCAAAACTTTGGATCGATTTTTAACCTACTTTCTCGTAAGCTAGCGAGCTGAAATTTTGCAGGCGGTTTTGTACCCATGATAAAAACAATGTTTCAAAACTTCAGATCGATCGCATGTACCGTCATTAAATTATTGAAATTTTAGGTTATTTTATTAATTCCTATGTATCATGTTATTTTTTGAGATAGGGCGTCGCGGTGCGTATTATATTGAACAAACTTTCTGTCGCGCAATAAGGTGCGCATTTTATTAACAACACTTTTTATAAACATATTCCTGATCGGTGCGCATTATATTAAACATGTTTTACGACACAACTACAATTTTGTATTGTTGGATGGTCTTGCGCTGCGTATAATAATGAACATTCTTTTAGTTACTTCTCGTACATAAAGGATTTATAGTCAAAACTTGTATTTTTACGTTTTTTTAAAATTAAATCCTTTATATTAACTCGTGGTGTCTGTTTGCGCCCTTGTCGCCAAAACTTTGGATCGATTTTTAACCCACTTTCTCGTAAGCTAGCAAGCTGAAATTTAGCAGGCAGTTTCGTGGCGATGATAAATACTATGTTTCAAAATTTCAGATCGATCGCATGTACTGTAATTAAATTATTGAATTTTTAGATTATGTTATTAATTCCTATGTATCATGTTATTTTTTGAGATAGGGCGTCGCGGTGCGTATTATATTGAACAACCTTTCTGTCGCGCAATAAGGTGCGCATTTTATTAACAACACTTTTTATAAACATATTCCTGATCGATGCGCATTATATTAAACATGTTTTACGACACAACTACAATTTTGTATTGTTGGATGGTCTTGCGCTGCGTATTATAATGAACATTCTTTTAGTTACTTCTCGTACATAAAGGATTTATAGTCAAAAACGTGTTTTTTTTTACGTTTTTTTAAAATTAAATCCTTTATATTAACTCGTGGTGTCTGTTTGCGCCCTTGTCGCCAAAACTTTGGATCGATTTTTAACCCACTTTCTCGTAAGCTAGCGAGCTGAAATTTAGCAGGCAGTTTCGTGGCGATGATAGAAACTATGTATCAAAATTTCAGATCGATCGCATGTATTGTAATTAAATTATTGAATTTTTAGATTATTTTATTAATTCCTATGTATCATGTTATTTTTTGAGATAGAGTGTCGCGGTTCGTATTATATTGAACAAACTTTCTGCCGCGCAGTAAGGTGCGTATTTTATTGACAACATTTTTTATAAACATATTCCTTTTCGGTGCGCATTATGTTAAACATGTTTTACGACACAACTGCATTTTTGTAATTTTGGATGGTCTTGCGCTGCGTATTATCTATATATATAAAGAATTCTCTTCGTGGTCAGACCCTGCGAGGCAACAAGAATCTGCATGTGCAACAAATACTAATTTTAGAAAGCAGCGCACGAAATTACTGCACCAATGCATCAAAAGGTGTGCAAATTAAATATGCGCCGTAAAAAAAAATTATATGACGTCATTGTTTTTGCTGATATTTTAATTTTGGAAAAGGGAACAATGTAAAAATGAGGATTTGATGATGGTTAATTATAACATCAAAAAACAAAGGGGTGCCATAGGCGCCCTACAACCCCTATTATAAAATACTTTGTGTGCATTTCAGAAAGTTTAATATTTCGTATTGATCAAACAAGGACAAGTTAGTTGGGCTTTTGAAAAAGGTCGGCGTTAAAGTGCATTAAAGGGGTAAAAGAACAATGAGCAAGTCTGCGGCGTATGCTACGCCGCGGGGCGTCTAGTAATGATTATTCTTTTAGTTACGTCTAGCACATAAAGGATTTATAGTGAAAAACTTGTTTTTTTACGGGGTTTTTTTATTTAAAGGTTTAAATTATTTATTTTTTAAAAGTTGAATTTGAATGGATTTGAACCAAATACCGAGCGATTCAATTCAAAATGAAGTTCATAATAACTGTATTTAAACAATTTGACTTTTTTTTAAAAAGACGTCTAATGTCCCACCACCGTTTCGCTATCATCAGCTGATTTTTGTGAGTTCAAATCCAATATCTTTATGTGTGTCTTCCGGAGTATTTAGAGCTTGATATGTGGGATCGTGATCATGTTGCCGAAATTCTATATTTTACCCAGTTTCTATTGCATCTTAAACTTATTGTAAAAGGAGTTTTTCAACGTCTTTTATTGCGTTTTCTTTATATTTGAAATATATCATAAAACATTTAATTTCAATATCGGTGTCTAACAGTCTAGATAATATTTTTATATTTCTTTTTTTTCTCTACATTTCAGAATCTCGAGCATGAAGTGAAGTTTGGCCCAATGCTCCTCAACCAAAAGTCGATGTCGGTAAGTCAAAATGGTTCTGTGAAATTGTCTATATCAAAATACGTCTGGATTGCTTTTTAAAACATCTAAAATAACTTACGTATAGAATGTAGGTTGCTTTGTTCAGCTCTTGATACCAATCAAGTCTCTAATTTATCCGTTGACTATTGATAGTAAATAATGTTTAACAGGAATACTTAGAATATTTCTTATCAACTATTTTATATACATTTATTAATATGTCCCTGTATATATTAATGGCAAACTTAGTTTTCCTTATAACATAAAAGCAACGCACAAACGATAGAGGTAATGATTTTACAAGGGTCTTGATGTTAATCCAATTATTCACGATGTTCTTTAAAAATCCTGTTGTTACAAGAGAGCTGAAGACGATTTAATAAAGAGCTTGTAGATCGTTCAATAAATCAGTGCAATTATTCCACTGGGATGCGGTCTGCTTTTCGTTGATGTTGGCGTTTGAGAGCAATTAAATTTATGTGCATTCAATATGTGATTAAAGGCCTTTTTTAAAAATAAAAGTTCCCCAAATCTTCCTATTAAACATTGTTAAAAACCCATTAATCTAATAAAGTGTTTTTTTAAAATCAAATGTGAGTTTCTTAAATTGTAATTCGTTTGGAAGAAATTTGAATTGAGATTAAAGAAATCTGCGTTACAAAAGGAGAGAGTAGAATATTATAGCTCCTATGAGATCTACAAAAATCTACACTGAGGAACTAATTGGGCCAAGGATGGCAATGATTGGAATTCTCATACAGACTAAGTGGGGTAATTTAACGCATGTCATTTCTAGTCTAACACTATGATTCCTTAATTGATGACCGCCCTCTATAACTGCGGACCGTGATGTGCTCTCATTTGCTGGTGCATCACACTGTGCTTTTGAGCACGGACGTGCTAAGTGCACACGCTGTAACAACTAGATATGTCTCCCTACGTGGCCCTATATCCAAATATAATGGGAGCGGGTATACAGGGCAGTTTTAAAATGGGCTGTTAAGAATTTGAAAACCAACTATCAACTATAACATACGCTTTTTTTAGAGTTAGAGTTCAGTGCCTAAATATACAGTAAACCGCTTGCTAATGCTAACGTTTTGTTGTTTTTTGGGAAAATGTGTTGATTTTTCATAGTAAAGTTTCGGTCCCATTCAAATAATAAAAAAGAGATTAAGTGAATTTTATTTTCATTATGTTTTATTTTATTTTTTAGATATTATCATTTATCATTGTCTTCAGCATCATCACGACAATCATGAAAATTATCATTAATGTTATTTTTTATATTTATTATTTTTTAAACAATTATTTGGGCGAAAATAAGTTTGTATAAATAAATAATGAATTTCTCACGAAATTAGAAATCTCACGCTGTATTTTTTAAAGTTCAATTGAAAATTATTAAATCTTTCTAAAAAATTGTTCCTCTAGTCCTTGACATTCGATTCTCCTATTTACTTTTTGACAAACTTCTGTGATTCTTTAAAAATGACACTGCCAACCTTTTTATCCCTAAAATCTTTTTTTTTATTCTTCCTAAAACCTTTATTTTCGTTTTCATTATGTATAGATAACTGAAATAATAATGTTTTAAAGGATTAAACGAATGCAAGATGCAAAAAAAATAAAAAATTTTGAAACACTGATCTAGATGATCAACTTAAAGGCGTTGAAAGATTGAAAACGATCGGCTGAGTTTTTTGAAGATAGAGATGATGAAATATATTGGACACGGACGAGATAGTAATCGTTCATTAGCTAAATAATACATAGAAGTTAAAGTTAAAACAATAATTTGTGGATTTATAGACAAAAAGTTTTGGTTGCATCTTTTGGAAAAGTATTGACTTTTGTATCGTTCAACATATATATTATATTTACAATCAGTTATAATATGTTCTTACCAGATAAAGCAATAATAATAAACATAATCACGTCAAAAATGTGTATGTTCTTTATAAACCAATGACGTTTTATGGTTGATCATTTAAATGTGTTGTTTTCTTCTGTCAACTATAAAAATTATAGGTTTCCCTTAGGTCAGGTACTACGCTTTTGCGCAACCTTAGTCCATCCCCCACCCCCCACCCCCCACCCCCCACCCACACACACACACACAAACTGTGCCAGATCTCTGATATTGTATCTCTGCAGTCAAAGTTGATAGTTGTCCATGTATTTCTTACTCACAACTTTGGGACAATTGCATAATAAAGGCGCAGAGTGCGTGGTCACGTATAAAGGATTGGGCTGAAATGTTTTGCTTTTTATTTTAATAAAAACAAAATTTTAAGTATTTAAGAAGTAAAAATCCTCTAACATTTCGTGTTTTTTTTTAAACATTCGTTCGTTTGCTGTTTTTTTATAATAAAAATGTTAATTAACTCTGTACACAGTGATCAACGAGCTAACTGTATTGGATTTATCTCTACTGTCTGCACTTGATTATAAACTTGCATCATCTGTCCTATGTGTGTATGTGACCTCTCTAAACTTGACAGAGAAGACCGCTAAAAGTCCTTGCCAGTGCGTCATTGGGTTATGTTTCTAACGTAAACCTTAATGTTATTGTCTCGCTAGAAGGGTCTTGAAAAATGCGCCTCCCTGTGTTCTAACTTTTATCACGGACCATTACGCAAAACATTACACAAGTCTTGATCTCATTTCTTTAAATCTTGTTACTTTCAAAGTACTCTCGTTTATATTACATGCACTTAGTGTTACGGGCGTCTCAAAATTTCTTCAGTGAGCGTTCATTCTTCCAAAATAATTTTCCTAAATAATATTTTTAAAAACTGTTAGTTACAGAAATTTTAAACAGCCTGTCCTCAGCAGTCCTTCCGTGACGCTTGGGGCACTGGCCCGTAATCATTCACCCCTCCTCCCCCGCCACCCATCCTAGGCTTCATTGACCTGATCAATACAGAGATGGCAGTGTCCTGTCACCACCCAGCCTCTTTCCCCCCCCCCGACCAGCCCTTTTAATCCTGTACGATTCTAAATCCCCGATCAGTCCCGGATGACCCCAATTCCAGTTCAAACACGTTGAAACCGCTCCAAGATGAAATCCTCTTAATCATAAAGGACATGTTCACTATTGGCTGTTAAGTGTTACTATTTTTAAACTTAGAGAGCCAAATCTTGGCGAGGATAAGCTGGGCAAATGGTCCTCGTCCCAACACTCCAGGTCTTTGTCTTTAACTATAAATAGCATCGATCTGATTCAAAGTCTATCTGTCCCCATTTTATGTCCAAATAATCTGATTGCGTTCTTCGAGCTTAGAATCCATTTGGGCTTTGCGTAAACTATTTCATTGCTTGTCTCTGCATCATCATCATCAAGCTTAGAATCCATTTGAGCTTTACGTAAACTGTTTCATTGCTTGTCTCTGCATCATCATCATTATCTCACTGTTTCCCATCGATCTTATTTATGTCCGGGAAAAAAAACACTCATTCATTCATGCCGTGCAAAAAAAAACATGTACAAGTTTCAGCTTGCATGAAAGAAGCAGGAAACACAAATAGCAAAACAAAAGAATTAAGATTAAATCAGAAGGAAACACTAAAATTTCAGAACAAGAGAATGAAAATCAACCTCAAAAGTAAAGTTTTATAATGAACTGAAATTCATTGCGACTTGGGACTATTTGAGACTGTTGTGATTTGTTGTGGGTGGATGAAAAAAGTACTTTTTTTCAGGACATGATGGTCTATAGGAGGGGGGGGGGCAAGTGAAGTAGCGTTCACAAGTTTTTATTTAGCCACGGCTTACGAGCAAGGGATTGTGATGCTAGCACAATGCCCAGCCCAGGGGACCTTGCCAGCACCGTGGCTCAAACCCGTGACTCTCTATAGCCTCGGTACGACAGCCCAGCGCTAGTAACCATTCTCACGGCGATTTTGTATTAAGCAGAGATTTCTAACATCTGACTGAAATATTTTGGATAGTTTAAATTGAAAATAAAACGTCGCTGGTAAAATCTGCCTAAATAGGATCAACATGCTCAGCAGGCCAAGTCACTATTTGTATACACGTGTATAATATACTACTTACATTCCTGATTGAGACAGCTTCTTAATTGTGTTGACTCAAACAATTTTTAACAAGAAAAAAGAAAAAAATATATGGAAAGATATTGTAACTAGATATCCGATCAAGTAGTATGTAATGGTTTCCAGGAAAACATGCTTACTTTACGAAAAGCAACAATTAAAAAAATCGCATCAGTCTGATTGGCAAAGAAAAGAGAAAAAATCTTAACGCTCTTTACAAGACAGGGGCAGAATTTAGGATGCAGTTTCTGACCATTCTCCACTATCCCTTTTCTTTTCACAGCTAGAAAAAAATAAATTTTAAACGTACACGACATTTTAAACCATTTACCCGCCAACCAACCACCCCACACCCCGCCTACATGGTAAACGAACACCTCGACAGAATTCCGGTCAATTGATGTGCAAAAGATATTATTACCGAACGTCTCAAACGATCCATGCACTTCTATTTCCTTGTGATGAGTCCCAGAGCTAGAAATAGGAACATATCGCCCAAAATGGTCCATGAATATATATCGGAAAGACAAGTGGGCGGAAGGCCTATTTCAGACAAGATTCTTGCCCAAGATCCTGTCAAAAAATGAATAATTACTTTCTCATTTAGGAGAAGAAACCTAAGTGGTCAGCGAAGGATGGTGTACATTTTTTAATAAAATTTTCATATCGAGATGAAAGATGGCCTCAAATTAAATAAGTCTCGTGTAATTATTAAGGAATAATTTTGATCAATTATTGCTGCATTTGATCCCGTCCTATAATTTTCTTGCATTCACTTGCAATTTTTTTTACCTTTAAATGTAATCTCAATTGGATTCTGGTTAACATTGAAATGTGTTAGACGAATAATTATTTAGTGTTTGAATTTTTTTTTCTTTAGCTGTCTATATAAAATCAGTTCTTCGTCATCTTCTCACATTATAAAGAATTAAATATTCTTGGTGAAATTTTGTTATTAAATTCCTTATAGTTTTAAAGGACCCATTTCTTTCACTGTCAATTTTATATAAATAATTCTTTCAATAGCAATGAAGAGACTCAGTCTTGTACATACCAACACCTACTGTCTGCTCAACTCTTCAACTCGTCCGCAACCCCCCACCCAACAGCATACCAATGCATCAACCCCCCCCAACAGCCCGCCACTGCATCAACCCCCCCCAACAGCACGCCAATGCATCAACCCACCCCCCAACAGCACGCCAATGCATCAATCCCCCCCCAACAGCACGCCAATGCATCAACCCCACCAACAGCACGCCAATGCATCAAACCCCCCCCAACAGTACGCCAATGCATCAACCCCCCCCCCAACAACACGCCAACGCATCAACCGCATCCGTGCATCCAACTTGAAACTCCGCAACTTCACTCATCGGGTCGTAATCCCCCACATCACGTGACACCCGCCCCCCCATCCCCCACCACCACCACCACCACCCGTCACGATCTCTCGGGTTTATTTGCTTAGCGCTTCTCCCGGGGACTTCAAACTTCCTTCTGATCACATTTCCCTAATTGTTGATATCTTTAAACAAAGCCAACAATCTCGTTACCTCCCCTACTCCCTCAGGTGCTCCTGGTGTTCGGCAAGGAAGACGGGCAGTCTGACGGCTTCTGGTGGG
This sequence comes from Ampullaceana balthica, assembly GCA_944989445.1. NCBI lineage: Eukaryota > Metazoa > Mollusca > Gastropoda > Lymnaeidae > Ampullaceana > Ampullaceana balthica. Next base: position 289,101 of record CALYLW010000307.1, on the reverse strand, counting down.
CGGCCGAGAAGCTCGGGTACCGATGCACGATAGCGGGGACCCCTGAGAATGCCTTGGAGACCTACCTCAAATACCAGTATGACGTCGTCATCATTGACGCTCGCAGCGCCAGCCAGAATTGTTTTGATGCTGAGGCCCTGTGCAGGTAGGAAAGGGTTAACAGTATCTCTTCGAGAGTTCTTTTTGGACAATTATTTTTGTTTTTTCCAGCACTTTGTTTAACGTATTAAATCAATAGAAATGCTTTTCGAAAATTATTATATTTTAAAAAATCATTTCTATTCGCTGGAATTCTTTTGAACTTATAAATAGGTTGAAATTGATAACAATAAGTCATAAATCCTGATTTGACTAGATTTTCTCAATATTAGTTTATAAAGTAAAATCTCATTCAATTCAACTTTTATGCCTTATATTTACATTGCACACAATAGAAGCAGCTGATTTTTTAAAACGATAGTATGATTTAAACAAACTCTTTTTGGTTATAAAGTTCGAGAAACCATTGATCAGCTTAAACTTCAATTTAGTTTTTGATCTGTTGCAATTGAATTCATAACAGCTTGATAAACCCGCATATCACACATCAGTAGTCGGTTTGTTACAAGCAGCCAATTGCCTGTATACATCGTTCTTTCCTGATATTTTCAGTTCCCGACATTATTTTCTGGGTTGAAACCTTTCTGAAAGCACACAGAAAAGACATTTGGACATGATATCTTATAAGTGCACTAATGCGGATTGTGGTATCACATCACATAATGCTATTTAATTTACACTAATGTCAGGGTGGTATTACATAGCAATATGACGTTGGAAGTAATGAGGATAGTGGTATTAAACCACACTTTGCTATGTGCATATGATCGGGACATTACATCACAATGTGGTAAATGAACTAATATGTGTGGTGATATTACATTACAATATTCTATGTGCACTAATGATTGGGTGGTATTTTATCACATTATGGTACGTGCACTAAGGCTACGTGCACTAATTATACGTGCACTAATGCTACGTGCACTTATGGTATGATGGTATTGTATCGCATTGTGGTTCGTGCTTTATTGGGTACGGTGGTATTACATCACATTACTCCATTGCCACTAGTGAGGATGGTGATATTACATCAGATCAGTGTGAGAACAAACTGGCAGCTAGGGGTGGTTATGTAAGAGTGGGGGGGGGGTCCCTCGGTTATTAGAAAAAACCTGCCACACAAATACTAGATATGGCACACCTGTGGTGTCGGGATAATGTTCTATTTGAATTGCACGAGATACCTGGCTTAAATGCGGAGCTTAGCGTTGGCTAGCGACATATTTAAGACTTTAATCTGCACGTGAAAGAATACTAGAGCGGCCTGAACTTGGGTTCTTTTAAATTCAAAATTCATTTTCGACCGAATTATACTGTCTCTATAGAATAAATGTGTAGATGTTAAAACAGTAAAAAATGAAATTATAATAATGTCTTTACTTAGTAATAAATTATTTGATTTTTTTTTATACGAATATTATATTACATTATTTTTTTACATAAAAATATTTTAGTCCATTTCTTAACAGACTTTGAGATGCTTTTCAGATTTTAAAAAAAACATTTTTGAAGAGACATTCTACTAATACTACATAAATTTAATACAGCGATAAACAAGATACCTTCAACCGTAACGAAAATAAATGACAATCAAATATATGTTTTGATTTATTTTCAAGCCTTTTGCAACATTCTTTTGATTAAATAAATTGTTTACAGGTCAATAAAAGCGACTAAAGCCAGTGAGTTCACAGTACTGGTTGCAGTAACCAAAAGATAGTAAGTAGACATGGTCACTGTCTGTCTAGCACATTCACAAAATGAAATGTATGCTTTTATTTTGATCATTATTTTGGATCTTTCACTTTCTTTTATATTCATACCTTTAAGCATTAACCGAGTCAACATTTGAGATCGTTAATCTCCTGATATTTTCCCTTTCTACAACTCTATTTGATTGTTCTCTATTGGTGACCACTCCAAAACATTATGGTCCAAAAACAGTTTTACACTGATTTATACTGATATATTATGCGTATAATCGTATTCAATAATTTACTTGCCTGTTGGTTTGTTTGATCGTGTTATGAATTATTTTAATTTATTTACATATACATCTTTAAAAAAACAAAAAACGCTTTTAAATATTTCTTCAATTTTTTTTATTACATAGGTATTTGAAATTTGCAAAGTAATTATGTTATTGATAATTTATATAAGCTCTAAAAACTAAAAACTGAGATAACAATACTATTTCTAACGGCCATAGAGGTAATTTTCTTGTATCATTGGATGCTGCTTCGAGTTTTATTAATCTAAACCAGTGGTTCCCAAAGTGGTCCCCACGGACCCCCATGGGTCCGCGGAAGCATTCGTATCTTAGATTTTTCTTATCTTGAACTTAGTTTTAAATGTAAAATACTTAATCCGTTCCATTCGACACAGAAAAAACACTAAAAATTGAAAATATCATATAAAATTATAGAAAAAACAAAGTAGGAATCTTCAATCCTTAAAATCGCACATTATAAATCAATAAATAATATTAATAATAAAACAATGAAAACAGTATAAAATAAATTAAAAATAATATGTATACAAATGTACCTTTCGAGTGCGGCGATGTGGTGAAGTGTCGAAGAGGGTGATAAAGGAAGCAGAACATATTATGGCACTACGTAAGAAACACTAAACTTTATGCAAAATAATACGTAATGTACAAACTTTGCATGAATTATTTCTAAATATACACTAACATTTAGTACAACTGTACACTTAACAAACGTAACATGGCACTTAAACTTATGCAAATTTTCTCTTTTTAAATAATAAAAAATATTCGAGTTTTGCGCTTTCAAAATTTTCTTTTTCACCTTTTATTTCCTTTGCCTCACTTCAACCAACATCTTTTTGTCTTTTTTTTTAAAGAATTTTTTTTTAATATTCCCTAACTAATGGTCTCTTAGCAAATGTTAATGTGATATGAAGCTTGTTTTTACTGCATTTTACAATGTTTCTGAAATGAGTCAGGCAAATATCATTGAACTGCGAAAGAACTGTTGGTGGCGCACTGAATGCAGTAACGGGATCCCCAATGTTTTCAGCTGCACATTTTACGTATCTTGAAGCATTCGTATCTCGAGAAAAAACTGCACTTATAAATGATAATTTTTAGCCGATTTCTCACCCGCACACCCCTTCAAAGTTTTAGATAGCGCCAGCCATTTAAGTTAATAACAAACATGGTATGGTGTGAGACAGAATACCGAAAATAGTTTTAAACAACAACACAATTATGCTGCTACGTGCATAACTTGCCTATAATATAAAGTATAAATCAATTTTAATCGATTAATTAATCGTTAAGATCCGCAGATCCAATTTAAATGATCCTGCATGTGAAAGAAAATCAGCACTCCCTAGCCTAGTGCTCTTCGTAGGGCTTCCCGAAAGATCCCCTCAGCTGTCTGGCCCCCAAGTTGACATAACAGCCGAGGACGCCCCCGAGCGGTCGCTTCTAAAGCGGCCACATGGGCATCCATGACATAAAGTATATAATTTAAATAAATTATTCTTCAACAAAATGTTGTTGTATTTTTAATTAGTAAATTTTTTACTATGCATTTATGTAGCGTTTTCACTTTGGGGGTCCGTGGGCAAGTTTTGACTATGAAAGGGGTCAACGGGTAAAAAAATGTTTGGGATCTAAACAATTATTTCAGTTCCATCTAATCCTAAAGAATGCTGAAAAGTGATTTTTTTAAACAAAGAAAAGGCCAATATTTATTTTGCAATAAGACGGATCTTTTATCGTATGTTTAAGATAAATCAGCATGGAGGGACTTATATATGTTTAATTTAAAAAACGAAGGATGCAATAATCGTCTGTATAGAAGAAGCGTCTGTGGTGTCGAAAAAGCAACTAAAAAATTGATTATAACATTCGTTTAACTTGTATTTTATATTTTGTATTGTAATTTATTATACACATATAATCCATACATATATATACATATACGTTGTAGTAGCTACCCCAATCCTCATCCGGCACTTCGTATATGTCGTCAAGTAAACTGGCAGAAAGTCTTTGTGATTTCTTTCACTTCGTTTAGGCAAGGTTCTGCTCATATGCTCCGGACTCTTTACTTCCTGTAATTATCTCGAGGGTAACCATGGTGACGACACATCCCTTTCTGTAGCAGGAACAGAAGACCTGTTCAGGAAATGCCTCACGGGAATTGTTTCAGTTCCTATTTCAACTATATTTTTAAATGCTTTATTATTACCAGACAGCACATTTCCCGGCCAACCTAAAAAGATCAATGAAAATAGACTGATCAAATTATTTTCGTTACAAAGGGGTGGGGATAAGGAGAAATTACAGCTTATATCCTTAAATATTACATGTAATAACTTATACTAGATACGACCCGTGGCGTAGCATACGCCACAGAATTGCTCATCATAGATAGTGCAAAGAAGTAGACAGCGGACACAAGCAGCAGCGCGAAGTAATGAAAAAATCGAGTAAACGTGGAGACATGCGCACTGCGGTTGTTGTTACCTGCCCCACTTTACTACCCTCCCTTGCCAAACATAAACTGTGATGGGCCAACCCTAGCGAGGGTTAGTCATGTTCACAAAAAAAGGAGGAAAAGAATAGGCAGAAACAAGCATCTTTAAAACTTAATAAAAAGTTCCCGCTGGGGCTTGAACCCAAAACTTTCCGCATGCATGGCGGACATGATAACCACTACACTAAGAATCACATGTTATTTGGTGAAGGAACAAAGCAAGTTACCGCAAGAAAAATTGTTGCCCCCCCCCTTTTTTTTTAAATTTCTTTTCATCCCACTACGCCTGCCAACAGTGATTGGTCGACCCCAGCAAGGCTCATTCGTCGTGCTCATTTTCACATACTTGCTTTGGTGAAATATATATATATAGAGAGAGATTTATTAAATGTATTTTCAACAATTGTTTTCGCATTAAATTCATGCAGGGCCGTATTTAGACTTGATGGGGCCCTAAGCTATTTGAGATATGGGAGCTCTTTTGAAATCCAGATATTCTATGTCAGTGCGAAATATGGAAAAAAAACTTCCGGGGGCCCCCAAAAAGGCACGGGCCCTAAGCTATAGCTTGTTTAGAAAATAGGTAAATCCATAACTGAATTCATGTCTTTTAAGGTAAAAAGTATACCGTTTAAGCATCTATACAAAAACCATTCTAATACAGCCCGCTTCACGAAACCGCCCCTGCTCTAAAAACATAACAATAGAATCTATAATTGTACGAAGAAAGAACACAGACACACATTTATTTTTTTTAAGTGGGCGCCGCAGGCGCCACGGCGCCGCCGCACAACCTAGTGACATTAGAATTGCTTAAACGCTTTAAAAGGCTAATCATTTCATGGCAAAATTTAGTTGATTAAAGAATAAAGAATTATATATCGTATATTCTTCTAAAGTTTTCGTTTGTATTTAATCATCCATGAAAATAGCTCGGAGGGAAAATTGTTATTTTTAAAAAAAACAGGATCATATAATTGTGGTCTATGACAGTTTAAACTAAGAGTTCTAATAACAGCCCAGGGCCATGGAAAATGCCCATGATATGTTTTGGTGAAATCTTTTAAATTAATTATTTTTTCAAATCATAGCTTAGAGAGACAAGGATGATTTCTGCTTTGATATGGATCATTGATGAGCTAAAGTGATTACATAGAAATTACATTTTATTTATTTATTTATTTAAAAATATTATTTCTTTGTCTATAGTGGCAAAATATCTAACTCAATGAAGCAATTCACTTTATTTCATCATTTTCAAGTCATAAGTGTGTCAATCTTTTCACTTTGTACGATTGATAATTAAAATAAAACATTTCGTATATTAATAATGGTGGTTTCGATCTTTTGCGAATTATTTTACGCATAAAAATGCGAAATATTTAGCTGCTTAAAACAGTTGTTTTTTTCGGTGAAACACAAAAGAAAGTAATAAAAGACATTCGTCACCTCAATGGTATATAGGTATTTGGATGTTCCGTCATGGTTTGTATGTAGAAAACTGTTTTTCTGTTTAAGAAAATTCAAATTATACAATAGGATATTTTTTCATCTGTTTTATTTCTTCTTCTTATCCCTTAGCTGCAATGATAAAGATGAACCGTCCATTTTACCATTGCTCAAGGCTGGCTTTACAAGAGTAAGTATGCAATGTCCGTGTCTGTTCCCGTGTGAGGGCCATGTGTGTTCCTGTGTAAATGCCATGTGTGTTCCCGTGTTAAGTTTATGGCTGTTCCTGTTTTTGGTCAATGGTCGAGGTGGAGTAACATAAGTTTAAAAAAATATTATTTCCGATTATTTCCGAAATAAGAATGTTTCACGCAGTCAATGTTTAAGTATGTTATCATGAGTTACTTGTTTTTATACGCAAGTCATGAATATAATTAGGCGGAGATGTGTATAGATCAAGCCTTGGTGGTTATATCTGGTGGGATATTTTTATATAGTCAGGCTGTTGATACCCCGACTAAAGTTATTCTATATAGTCAAGCTGTTGATACCCCGGACTAAAGTTATTCAATAGAAAGTGCATTTCTTCAACAGTTTGATTGTGTGTGTGCGTCTGTGTGTGTGTTAAAATGAATTATTTTGTTTAATCACTAGGGGTGGCCGGATATCCGGCATGCCGGATATCGGGATTCTCGCCACTATCCGGATTTTCCAAATACTTATGTCAGATCCATATAGGATCCGGATATCAATTGTGATTTGATTTGCGAACTTAACATTAAATAAAATGCTTGTCTCACGTGTTATATCTTATTCAATCTTATAATTTTTAAGCTCTAGTCTATTGTGAATATTACAATTATACAAAATAAGTTAAGTAACAAATTAAGTTATACATTAACTTATTAATATATTTTTTAAAAACAAATTAACAAGCTTTGATCATGAAATCATACAAATCCATGCAAAATATAGTAAAACAATCAATTTCAATGCGAGAAAAAATAAAATATTAAGTTAAAAAGTTACAAGGTTAAATATTACTTTACTACATAATAGATAACAAACCAATTTAACTATTAATAGCATATTAAACTTAAATCGTTTGAATAAAAGAACAGTTTTTATTTTAACTCTAGTTCACGAATTCTTGTACACCACACTACACACTAAGTACATCACTTTTCGCTTGGTACACACAACAAAGTTCGTTGAACTTCGTTTAAGTTCGTTCATTCAATTCATTGTAAAATGTTCATCGTTGGCGTTGACAGTGTCACAGGCTTTCATTGCAGATAGCAGATACTCCCCATATGTTGGATAATAAATATTTAATAAATAGTATTAAACACTAAATGGAAAGTAGTTAAGTACACCCCTTTAGCTCGTACACTTCAATGTGGAGATATCCGGAATCCGGATCCGCAAATTTTAGGGCCAAACTATCTGGATCCGGAAAATAGTAAAATATCATATCCGGCCACCCTCTACTAATCACAAACTATCCAACAAGTTACCAAAAATGTTATCCATGAGTTATGGCTACATTCCTTGACAGTGTGATTTATTCTCAATAAAAACATCTACGTACTGATAATTGAATAGAAAGAAATGTGGCTACAGGATAGCAAGGAAACGAAACAAACTTTGATTGGTATGACGATAAGAGATACAATATAGGAGAAAATGATGAACAAGGCAACTGACACATGAAGCAATGTGGATAAAAGGTCCTGAAAGATCATTAGGAAACTTTACACTTTTGGCGGTTAACCCCCTTCTCTTTTTTATGGGCACCAATGCATTTTAAAAAAAACTCAGGTGACTGCGAATAATGTGATATAAAATTGGCGTTTGATGCGTTTAAATATAGAAATAACAGAGGAGGGAAGATTAGTCCTTGACCTCAATTCTCTGATTGGCCACCTAAAGTTGCTCAAATCATAAGCTGTTCTGATCGTCCAATAATGGTGACCAATTCTGGCGGGATAAGGTGAAGGTATTTCAGCTCAGGACCTATCTTACACTTGGACAAATATTGATGTTGGCCTCTGTTCCGAAATTGGCCAAGAAGGTCTCTTACAGGCTATAGCTCTGCCTCTGTAATGAGCTGGCACGGCGGAATATCATTCCTCGGTCTATATCATGTGACCAACAGCGATCAATTCTCCGCGACATACCCGGGCCCATCGTCCGACAAATCTACGTCTTTGCCCGTGGCACAAGGAGAAACGCTCCGTTAAAACATCTCAAATCGTCCCCATCGTGCTCTCTATGATTGCCTTTCTTTCCATTTTTTTTTGTCACCGGATATTTTTGCATCCTGGTTAGATTTTCTTTTTATTTTGTGTTTGACCTAATTTCGAAATCTTCCCGCATCTCGAGGGCCAATCTCTGATCTCGTTGATATCAGCATCATTCAGCTTTACGTTTTTATCTCATTTCGTCCCGCATCTCCAAATGTTTTCGCTCCCTTTTCTTCTCATCTCTGTTATATTCTCAAGAAAGTAAGCTTATATTTAATTGTTATCTTAATTAATTTTTTTTTAATTTTCGCCTTGAAAAGGTGATATTGGTATTCAACTAAGTCAGCTGAAATCTTTACAATTACGCTACTATTAATAGTTAATTTTCAAGTATTACGAAAGTTGTTTTATTTTTATTTTTTAAATATTTTTTAAATATTTTTTTTGTTTAAGGTTTTGAAAGAGATAGAATCAATTATACAATCCTTTCTTATTTTCTTTCAGTAGCAGCGTATCCGCAATGTATTACCTTAACTAAATTTTTTTAAGTATTGAAGAGAGTCGCATTCATTTTGTTCTTAAGATCCGAAAATTGCATGCGACTGGTGTTATTGGCTTGAGTTCGAGCAAAGTCTCATGTTTTAAAAGTTAAAAAAGTAGGTGAAATCCTATAATGGGGCTAATTTAAATAAATCCATTAAGAATTTAAGGACATATCTATTTTTATTTCTCATTCAATATTTTTTTTTAAAATCATTTCATTTCTATGTTTGAATGAAAATGGAATTGCAAATATATCTTTTTCACCTTTTCGTTGTTCGTGTTAGTATGCCATTTTAAAGGGATTTTTACTCGAGCCCCTATGAAATATTAATAAAACTTATATATATTTCTATCATTCAATTTAAATTTATTAAATTCATAAATCGAGTTTACAAATATTGAAATCACTGCTCTTTAAAATATATTTTTCTATCAAACTTAGAATTGAAAGGCAACAATAACTCATATACGTCCAACTAAAAGCATTTATACATCGACGGCTTAAGCAAAACGGATAACAGTAATGTAATGACCCTAAAGCTGCAATATTAGAGATATTATGGAGATAACTTCTTTTAGGAAATCTGATGCGTTAAAAAGAAAAGTATACAATTTATTTGGTATACCTCTGGCCAAGCGATGTGAACAGCTGTAGCCGCAGACCCAAACGCTCAGATTAATCATGGGATTAAACAATCCGATTTGGAGATCCTCTACGATAAAACTGGGCCCCAAGAGACAACGGGATTATGTTATGAAAGTCTAATTTTGACAGGATCACGTTTCTCTGCAGAAGACACATTCGTGTTTTAAGTTTGCGGTGAAAGAAAAGGGGGACAACTTGTGTCTCTGGGCGATCTCCTTAAAAAACTGTGTTTTTTATTTTTTAAATTTTATTACCCGTATTTAATCTGCATAGTTGGCTGCTTTAATATAGCCTTCAAATTCTGAAGTTAATGTTTCTGGACCAGGAAACTTTTCCGAACAAACAATATTTAAGGGTCCATGAAGAAAAAAAACCTCATCATCAAAATAAAGAAATGAAATTATATTGTATAATAAAATTGTTTTCTGCACTTTTTTTTCTTTGAAGTACGATCAGTTTGATTTAGAACAGTTCCGGAAAAATGTTCTTTACATGAATGGAAAATCTGGATATTGTAAAGAAATTTCAGGATAATAGAAAAAATACTATTAATGTGAAAATTTAATGAACAAAAAGTTTTAGAAAAAGAAGTGCACATTTATCAATGTAACAAATACAGATTGATATGATAGAAGTCTGGGATAAACAAAATATTGAGATACGTGTACCATCTCTTTTTATTTAAAATGTTACTATGGTGATTTTCACAGAGAGTCTTTTTTTTTACTTTCTGAAATCATAGCCAATGCAAACTGTAGTTTTAAAGACAGCCAGTAGATATATCGAGAAGTGTCACTCTCAGAAGCAAACCTACACAAAACAAGGTCTAGGGCAGAGGTTCCCAACCCCGTGCCCGCGGAACGATTCGTATGTGCCCGCCACAGAGACAGCATTTTTTCATAAACAATAATTAAAAATGTGAATTATATAATTTTTTTATTTGTTAGAATTTTAATTTTTTTGAGTGCCTAGGTTTAGATCCGGCTAATGCGCTCTCTGGCGATGTCGGTCTTCTTGTATGGTTGTGAGGCTTGGACGCTCACTGCAGACCTCCAAAGAAGAATCAATGCGCTAGAGATGAGATGTTTCAGAAAGATATTGAACATCTCCTACACAGGGCACATCACAAACGAAGCGGTCCGCAATACAATAAGTACTGTCGTTGGCCCCTACGAGGACCTTCTCACCTACATTAAGAAGAGGAAATTACGATGGTACGGACACGTGACAAGAACTGGAGGTCTCGCAAAAACTATATTGCAAAGCACAGTCCAGGGAGGAAGGAAAAGAGGCAGACAAAAGAAGAGATGGGAGGACGATATCAAAGAGTGGACCGGCCTGTCATTCCGCGACTCTCAAAGGGCAGCACAGGACCGGGACAAATGGCGTGAGATAGTGAGCAGTTCACGATGGTGCCCCAACCATCCAACGACGGGTTAAGGGATAGTTCAAGTTCAAGGTTTATAAAATACGTTCGTATGTTTGCGATATTGTATGTTAGAGTGGTTGGTTCCTTTGCTGACATTACTTGTCGCAACTTGTCTAACGGCGAGCCAGACTACACTCTTCACACTAGCCTGGAACACTCCTGGAACAAGGAGTGATGTGCAAATAGCATTCCCTGCCTGGAACCGCGTTGTTGTCATTGTGATGCGATTGCTGCCCCCTTCGAGTCGCGACAGTTAGCTAAGAGACATCTTCCTCTGACGAAACACGAATTAGGAATTTTGATATTCCTTCTGTAAAATTATAACGGGGTAAAAGCGAGGTGCGTAATCTATTATATTAACAAGCGATAATCTAGTATGATTGTGGGGATAGTTATAGTCCTTGTTATAATAAATGTATGAATTTAATGTAGAGCAGACTTTTGCTATATCATTGATATTATATTGTAGTTCAAATACTATTTATTTATTTTTTTAGCCCTAAAATGAGTGGACCGAGTATAAGAAAACGAACATATAATATTAACACTGACTGGGAGGAATCATATTGTTTCGTTAATTTGAAAAATAAATTCATTTGTTTGTTGTGTGGTAGTAGCATTGGTAGTGCCGAAAAAACATAATGTTGAACGACACTTTCAGACAATTCATGGCACTTTTGATGTGAATTATCCACTTAAATCTGAAGTAAGAGAAAAAAAATACGTCAACTAAAATCAAGTCTAACTTCACAACAGACTGTTTTCACCAGACATGTGGAAAATTCTAAAAAGGCCACCATTGCTTCTTTCAAAATTGCTCGCACAAAAGAAGAAACCTTTCATTGATGGTGGGTTGTTTCAGGAACTATTTTGACTGGTTCCGATTGTTTGTTTGATGGATTGTCTCAACAATACAAGACTTACAGTTGTCAAATAACACCGTCACAAGAAGAAAACATGCAATTTCAACAGACATACAAACTCAGTTAAAGACTGACTTGGAAATATGTGACTGGTTCTCGCTACAATTTGACGAGTAAACAGATATATCAGACGCTGCACAGTTAGCAGTTATGGTGAGAATGGTATTTAGTAACTTCACAGTAAAAGGGGATATGTTACAAATATTACCTATGAAATGACAGACAAGGGATGGGGATATTTATAATACATTTAGAACATACGCCAAGTCAATAAATATGCCTTTGCACAAGCTATCTGCGATAACCACCAATGGGGCACCAGCAATGGTAGGTAAAAACAAAGGATGAATCATTTTCAAACTTTATGTCCTACCACCAGGAAGCTCTGTGTTTTAAAATACTGACATTTGAACAAATTATGAAAATAGTTACAAAAATAATCAAATTACAGCTCCTTTGCAACATCGACTTTTCAAGGCCCTGTTAGAAGATACTGAAGATAAAGAACATGATCACGGGTTCGAATCCATGTGAAGGCAAGGACTTGTTATCTTATCTGTTTACAGACGCTCCTTCTATACAGAAGATTATTGCGTAGGGCGTCCCTGAGTCCACCCAGCTCCGAATGGGTACCTAACATTAGTTAGGGAAACAAAGGCGGCTTGGTAATTCGTGGAACCCTTATAGCCGTGGCCTGTGAACGCTGCATCACTTGCCAACAGACCGGCATGGTCTGTGGACGCATTAATCTTCTGTATAGAAGGAGCGTCTGTATAGATAAGTCAAGAACTGCGATTATAAGCTCTATAAAGTCATTTAAAGCTAAATTGGATTTGTTGATATCACATCTGCAGATCGATTCTCTCATGCATTTCCCACGTATGAAGAAAATGCTAGGTAACAATGAACTAAACGGGTCATTATTAATTAAGCATCTTCAAGTGTTAAAAACAGTTTGTAGAGAGATTTTTGCAGTTTACACATATCGAGCCAATTGTTTCCTTCTGTATCAATCCTTTTACTTGCCAAATAAATGTAATGGAAATGGCCGCATGTATTGCAGATTTTGTTCAAGGTAAGACAGAAGAAGGTAAGACAGTTAGAAATGTTGGACCTTATGAATGATATTTTGCTAAAATCCTTAATATCAGGTGACTTTTGGAATACAGTGGACAGAGAAAAGTTCCCATTTTTGAAAAAGCGGCATATAAAATTGAACCATTTTTCGGTTCGACATATTTATGGGAATCATTATTTTTCAAATATGAACTTAATAAAATCAAGATATAGATCTCGACTAACCGATAATCATCTTTATGATTGTTTGCTAACAGGATTATCGTCATACTCTCCTAATTATGAGCCACTGGCCAATGATATGCAAAGCCAAGGATCACATTGACGTATTAATATTATATTTTTTAATAAAATGTGTTCTTTTTATTTGTGTTTTTTATTTACTTTGTTTACGTTTTGTAAATACATTTGTCTCTGTGTATGCAATTTGAATTATTATTTAATTATTTTGAAACATGTTTGTTTATTATTTAATTAATTTATTAATAAATTATGAATGTAAGAAAATAAATTATGGGAAAATGAGGAGTTATGGAAGGAGTTTGTCCATTAAAAATAGGTGGTGCCCGCCACCCTACCGATATTTTAGAATGTGCTCTAGAGTTTTAAAAAAAAGGTTGGGAACCCCTGGTCTAGGGTATCGTCACTTTTAAGTGTTCTGTGGTCCAAGGCGGAAAGTAAACGCATTGGAAAAGTGAAATTAAATACAGAGAAAAGGAAATATATATATATATTTTTTACAAAGCATTCAAGAAGGCAAACAAAAAGAGAAACCGTGAATGATCCCAAACAAATTACATAATAGCCAAAAAGAAAATTCCTTGTTGAAAAAAATGACATTTTTAAGTGACCTTGACCTTGTCTTTCCTCAACAGAAACTGCTTTCTGGTAATACATTTGGCTCGGATAAAATACATGGCGAGATGACGCTTACTTTTGGCCGCTTACTTTTGGCCCTAAACGAAAAACGGCGACCTTATTAGAGCTCTTGGAAGATAAGCGAAATCCCTTTTAACCCTTGGGGCTATTATGGATTTATAATACTAATATTTCTTTAAAAGGAAAAGCTGTAGATGGAATCATAGACCAATATCATTGACCTTTTGCGTCAAGAATATTTTCTGAAAGAATTTTAAATGATTGCATTTTTTTTAGTGGTTTGAACATAGCTGTCACCTTAAACAAATAATAATCTGATGTACGAGCTGGACAGCATGCAGACAAATTCCTTCTCTTGAGACAAGGGACCCTGAACAGTTACATAAACATAAAACTACTATGTCTTATCTTATCTTATCTTGTCTTATCTTGTCTTGTCTTATCTTGTCTTGTCTTATCTTGTCTTGTCTTGTCTTGTCTTATCTTTTCTGTTTACAGACGCTCCTTCTATACAGAAGATTATTGCGTCCTACGCTTATCTATGGTTTGTGTTTAGTCCTGCATTTTTATTAGAGATTTAAATGTTGATAAAGTGTTGGTTTTCCTGGTTTCTTCAGGCAACCAAATCCACGCCCGAATTGCGAACGGGAAGAACGAAAATGTGTATGTGTTTGTTCTTGCATACGGAATAAGAAAGGTGTTTTTATCCTTATGTCTATCTGAGGGTTGTATTAAGTTATCTTTGTGTTGTATTTCTAAATTAGAATTAATTGCTCTTTGTATGATTACTACTTTGCTCTTGGTTCTTCTATCCTCTAGTGTTTCAAGGTTTAATGATTTAACTATGCCAGTCTTTGTCGACTTAAACAGTCAAATAAACATAAAACTACTTTGCCAGTCTTTGTCGACCTAAAGTTGGCACGCGAGAGAAAGTGGTAAAAAGTTTTACTTTAAAAATTCAATAACTCAGGAGACATATGGCAAGCTCTGCTTAATGTTAAAGTTCATTCCTTAATGACCACATATAAAGTTAAGCCACCACCACATCAAAATACGGTTTGGAATATGCGCTGAAAGGTGCCTTAACAATTAGGTGTACCTTACTCTTAATGTTGATTTATAACCTACTGGACCAGATATGGGTTTAACAAGTTTTATATAAGATGACATTGTGTGACATAACTTTGGACACACCTACGTAAGTATAAGCCTTCTTAATAAAGTCTTGAGAAGTGTGATACAAATTGCAAACATTAAAAAGACTGAATTGTCAGTCTTCCCAAAATGTAACCAGGCTGCCAAACATAACATTATCCCTCCAAGCCACCTTCCTCCACATAATAAGACAAATATTTATTTATAATCGTACTGATGGAAAAGTATAAACCTTCAACATGTTAACGTTTCAGGGAAAAACACCATTGCATCCTATATATACAAATACATATCTAATGCACACAGATGGATCATCTTTAAAAGGATCCCACCATGCCGTCTATGGTGTAAAATTAGAGGGCAAATATTGGACTTTTGGTGATTTCTGAAACCCTTCTGAATCGTTTTACGGTAATTTAGAAGCAGAACTTTCTACTGAAGCTGCTTTACAGCAACAATCTGAAACCTGCACAGTCTTTCAATCAAACTTTAAGTAATGTTGTTACCCTCTTCAAATGCAAATGAATACGCCAGGCTGTTGAGCAACAAAGTCTCAGAAAAAATTATACTCTCTACTTCTGAAAAAAACACTTTCATTTAAAGCTATACAGATGAGAATAGATATTACATTTACACAGACATAAAATTATCCCAGGAATTAAAGTAGGAAGCATCCAATTCTGTGGAGCAGATTATCAAGAACACCAAAGATAAAAGAAGAGTTATTAAATGTATGGGCTATGGAATCAATTGATGTTTGTCTTTTCAAACACATGCCTTACAATATCCTAAGGGCCCAACTAACTACCACCAAAGACACGAACAGGTCAAAGTCTGACCTACACCTGTTACTTATTTCACGTATACTAGCATCAAAATGAGACAGCAGCGCACCTGCCCGTTCACTGACTTGCTTTTCAATCTGTCTACCAAAAATACCAGACTACTTCAAGAGATTTTAAACAATCAGAGAACTGTTGCGTAGAGCGCGTAGATTCTTCACCATAGCTACAGGGAGTTGAGCTCAAAAGCCCAAATGACTACAGGATCAGAATGACGATGGTCACTTTGAGAAATACTAAACAAAATCTAATGGCATTGGACAATCAACTTATTGCATAAAAACGCTACTGTCTGGAAAAGTAAAGGACACCTCAACGTCTGTGGCAGCACACGCCTACTGCAATATAATGCAAATATTTTGATTTTTTATATTTAAAAAATATATATATATTAACTTTGAATTAAGAAATGCGTTCACAGGATATAGATTTCTTTTGATTTTCCATTCGGTGACGTAGTTCTCGCAATGCTCATCTATTTGATTCTTACAATGGTATTCACTATCCATCGTTCGTCACATCATCTTCAGTTGTCTGCTCTAACTTTTACATCACACATCATTAATCATATGCCTAGTACATTTAAGGTCATCTTCAGCCATACACTACGTTGTTTACATCATAAATTCCATCAATATTGAATGGTGCAGAGTCGGCTCTCTTCAGGCGCGGCTTTTATTTTTAGAGAAAAATCGACACCTTTGGATTAAGTGCAGAGGTTTTTATCGTGGATGTGGGGGGGGGGCGCAGAAAATATCACGTGCCCCCTGGCTACTTCAAAACAAGCGCCACTATGACATAATAAACCCTATCCGTGCACAACCTTTTACGTCATACATCCTAAGTCCTCCCGAATATTCACACGGCCATCAATCCTTTTGTCTGCCAGAGATGTTACAGGAATCTCAATAAATCGATATCTTGGTGAATCCCTGGCCATCTTGTCATATGACCAGAGACTGTCCACATGAAATGACGTGACATCGAACGCCTCCCTGTCTCTCCCTCTCTCTCTCTCTCGCTCTCTCTCTCTCTCTTTCTGTCTTTCTGTCTTTCTGTCTTTCTCTCCCCCTCTCTTTCCCTATCTCTCTCTCTTTCTTTTTCTCTTTCTCCATCTCAAATTTTGTCGAACTCTGGCTGCTGGGTGGAGTATAGAGCGAGAGAGAGAGAGAGAGAGAGAGAGAAGGGTGGGAGGGAAGGGACGTTATCAAAAGAAGTCGGGTTAAAACGGAAGTACAGTGTCGAACTTTTGTTGCATTTATGGAACGCCATTATTCTCCGGAACTATCAGTGGAAACACGGGATTTGAAGGCACGTTACAGAAAATGTTGAAATGCATTAAACAATGTCCACAAAACTTGGACTGGATGTAACCTTGCTGAGACATCGATCTGTTTCATTGATATCAGCGTTGAGAAACTTTAATGTGGGATTGGATTAAAATATGTCGTCTTTTAATTTTATTATCGGCGAAAAATGTATTGTAATGAAATATTTTTTTTAATATTTTCAGCCGTTATTAACGTAAAAGCATTTTAAAGTCCTCTTACCATAAAAAAATTGTTGGACTAGAAAAGACAAAATATATAATTTTTATGATTAACTAGTCTTTTGTCAATTTTTGTAGCAAAATAATGTAGGTGTATATTAGTATAAGCCTTTAAAAAAAATATATACTGTTTCTCTCTATGTGATCTGTAGAACAATTCCTTAACAGGCATTTACTTAACGTGTTTATCCCTGTTCATTGTTTTGTGCACTTCTTATATGTGCTATTTGGGCAGATTTAACTGCAACAGAAAAATTCACTAGGGTTGGTGTCACCCAGGGCAGTAGCTCATGGTGTCACCCCCTTACGACTTACCCAATAGACCGCATTAGATTCTACGGGTGCCAAATATCGGGAACATACAGAATTTTACTTTTTCTTGTCACCCTTGTGACGGTATCACTAGGTGCGGTCAACACCCCCCGCACCCCCCCCCCGCCCAGTGACGCCTCTGAAGCGCCCCCTTTTCTAAAAGTCTAGCCAACCTGTTTTGCACGAAGGTAACTTAAAGACAGAATGGAGGCCAACATCAGATCCTGATAGGCGCCTATAAGCAGAAAGACGTTCACAGATTAACTTGATAGCCAACCACAAGCAGAATGACGGCCAGCATGTTGATTTTGACCGGCACCTAGTAACGCCAGTGGTGTTATTATCAAGACGTCATTAAAACCATTGATGGTAGTCGGGGTGGGGGTGATGAGAGATTATTGTGTAATGATTCATTCCATGATCTTTATCTTTGATAACGTTAGAGGGGGTAGGGGTGGGGCGGGGAAGATAATCCCCGCTTACACTGTCGCCGCACGCGCGAGCTATTTTAATGAGATGATGATGTCACGGACAGCGAGTGTTGACAGGCTCATTGAGGTCACGACCTTCTACCTCAGGGCCATTGATTTGTGTCACGACAACAGAACGGGACTGATTCCTTGGTGACTATCAGTCTGTTCCTTGTAGCGAGATCCTATCACATTAAACAATATAATTTGCAATTGTCACGCAAATAGTGTCTGTCAGTCAGTACTGACGCTACTAATTTTAGAAAGCAGGGAAAACCAAATTACTGCACCAAAGCATCAAAAGGTGTGCAAATTAAATATGCGCTGTAAAAAATATTATATGACGTCATTGTTTTCGCTCATATTTTAATTTTGGAAAAGGGAACATTGTAAAAAGAGAATTAGATGGTGGTTAATTATAAAATCAAAAAATTAAGGGGGCGCCCTAGGCGCCCTGCAACCCCTATTATAAAATACTTTGTGTACATTTCAGAAAGTTTAATATTTCGTATTTATCAAACAGGGACAAGTTAGTTCGGCTTTTGAAACAGGTCGGCGCCAAAGGCGCCCTAAAAAAGTGCATTTTTTATAAAATAAATAGATTTCAGCTGAAAACTTCCGTCATTTTTGACTGGTGTACGCTAGTTTCTCTATATTTTCACAACATATCATGAACACACATGTTTGCGTTCCCTTTTTTTCAGCGTTTTCTTCAAGATTTAGATGGAACGCAAATAGTAAAGTTTATAATCTGAAACAATTTATTGTGTCTTGGGGAAATAAGGTTTCGCAAATTCCACTGCATGGATTTATTTTTATTATGGATGCTGGTGTTGGTTTGCTGGGAAAAGAGTGATAATGTGTGGAAGCAGGTGGTGTTTCGTCAAAACAATAGTGTGCAATTGAATGAACGATATCACATCAACAATAACCTTATTATCTCAGCTCATTTAATTACAATGTAAAAAAAATATTCTTTGACTGTACTGTTTATAATACTATCACTAATTTTCTAAACGTGTGTTGATATTTGAATATTATTTGCAAACTGGTGTTAGTGTGTTCCTATTATTGTTAAAAATATTTTGCAAATCTCTCTTACACATTAAATTTAACTAAGAAACAACCATTTTTTGTGTGGAAAATTGTCTTTTTTCCAATGGCACGCAAAGTCTTTTACCTGAAGTCAAAAGTATTTTTCATCACCAAATTTTTCATACTGATTGACGTTAATAAATTAAATGAATTTTGAAATTAGTTTTAAATAACTTGATTTATGATTTAATTTCTGCTCACAACTTGTTATGAACTCGTCAATTTTACCTATCAGAGATACGAAGAGAACAGCAGTGTGTCTGCTTGCATCAACGAACTGCAGGCATTGGAGGTGGGAGAGGTGAGGTCCGCTCTCAAGCTGCAGTCTTGCAACGCGCTCTTCATGGCCCTGGAGAACGTCGGCGAGGCAGTGGAGATTACCAACAGTGACCATGAGATTCAGGTAAGAGGAGACCGCTGACCGACCTACATAACGCCAGATAAACATGGCAGTAAAGTGACGGTTACGTCGCCCGTCACTGTCTTGTAACCAATCCTAACTTCTGAGTTTTTCTAGCGGTTCATTGGAGAGACCTAAACCTTTTGAGAACTAACGAGGAATGCAAACATTCTTAGTTATGGATTATGTGGTGCATTTTTCTTAAGTTCTAATGTAAAAACAATGAATTTAATGAGGATGACGTCATTGGGGTTGAATAAGACTGCCTGAGACACCGTGTGTTTACAGAGAACATATATCTTTGTGATGTGATTTCTTATGCTTTGCTTTTTTTTTACTTTTCGATTCGCAATAGAGTGTTATAGTTTACTTTAATAGTTGTTTCCTCTTGTTCTAGGAATACTGTAAGGTGAGACTAGTTTTATTGTCTTTTGTTTAATAATCATTCTTAGAAAATATATATTCTTCTTAAAGAAGAAAAGTTTATTGTTTAACGTAAACTTAATTGTGTTTCATTTCTTTTTCTTTTTTTTTCAGTTTTGTTTATATAATTTTTTTTTATTTGTGTTGTTTTTTTTTCTTCTTTTTTTTTGTTTTTTTTTGTTGTTGTTGTTGTTGTTACTGGATTACAGAGTGACTTTTCCTTTTCAATTCGTTGCTTATTGGTATTTAGCGAGCATCAAATCTAAGTACAAATTAATTGATAAATTCAAATACCTGTAACACCTAATAGCGGTATGGAATAAAGGAAATGATTGGAATTTTATGTTCAAATTAATTTCTTTAAAGCTATTTTATTGCATATGTACCGCAATTAAAACTGATTTCTTTGACTTTCTGACTATGTAGATATGATATTGTAGGATAGTGTGCCTTACAGTGATGACGTATTGTCTGGGGCGTAGAATTTGCCATACAAAGCCAATGTGGCCACAGGAAGAATTCTTTTCTAACCCCCCCCCCTTTCCCCCCCCCTACACACACACTTTTTTTTCATAGTCAGTGGGTGTGTGTATGTAATACATTTTTGAGCTAAATTACGACCACTGCCTGATTACTTAGAGAACTGACACTTGGAAGACTCATCACCGAATACTATACATATTTTATTGTTGAGAGAGAGAACAAATAAAAATAAATTATAATTTACTTTCCGTTTGATTGGACCTGAGCCATTTATTTATTTGTCGACTGAAAAGAAACTACTCTATCCAATAGACCAAAATTGACTCGGTTCATTTTAAACATGTTTAGCTGAGCCTTCTATACAACTCTTATATAAAGCAGTGCTGGTCATTCAAATGACCAGATTGCTTGCCTTATACACTAAAGATTTGAGTCCAAAGGAAAACAAATATTTTTTTAAAAGATGAGATCGTTTTAATGGGTTATGTAGCTTGAGCCTGATGTTCATAAATCAATACGAGACCTTTAATGTCAAGAGGTGAGCTTTCTGATACAACACGTTGGCCGCCAGATGACCAATAATATTTATAACTAGATACGACCCACCGGCCGTAGCATATGGCGCAGACTTGCTCATAGATAGTGCGAAGAACGGGGGGAGGGAGAATGGACACAAACAGCAGCACGACGAAATGAAAACTACGCGAGTGAACGTCGGGGATGAGGGAGAACCACCGACGCATTGTTGGTCACGAGACATGCACACTGCGGTTGTTGTTACCTACCCCCCACCCTGCACCACAATCGCTTGCCAACACTAAACTGTGATTGGTCGACCCTTGCGAGGGTCATTCGTCATGCTTATTTCCACACGTCTTGTGCTTGTCCTAATTTCTGGTGATATATATATATATATATATATATATATATATATATATATATAATATATATATATATATATATATATATATATATATATATATATATATATATATATATATAAACATATATAATTTGCAATGTCACGTCTCTAGTGTCTGTCCGTGACGCTACTAATTTTAGAAAGCAGCGCACCAAATTACTGCACCAATGCATCAAAAGGTGTGCAAATTAAAGATGCGCTGTAAAATAATATTATATGACGTTATTATTTTCGCTCATATTTAAATTATGGAAAAGGGATCAATGTAAAAAGATGATTTGATGATGGTTAATTATAAAATAAAAAAACAAAGGTGGCGCCGTAGGCGCCCTACAACCCCTATTGTAAAATACTTTGTGGACATGTCAGAAAGTTTAATATTTCGTATTTATCAAACAAGGACAAGTTAGTTGGGCTTTTGAAAAAGGTCGGGCGCCGTAGGCGCCCTAAAAAAGTGCATATTTTATAAAATAAATAGATTTCAGCTGAAAACTTTCTTATCTTATCTTATCTGTTTACAGACGCTCCTTCTATACAGAAGATTATTGCGTCCTACGCTTATCTATGGTTTGTGTTTAGTCCTGCATTTTTATTAGAGATTTAAATGTTTTTTTGACGGGTGATACGCTAGTATATATATATATACAGTGTATATAATATATTATATATATATAACATATATATTTATATTATATATATATATTCTTTCTATAGAAATTATTGCGTGTTCTCACCCCATTCCTGCCCCACATACACACATCCATACATATTTTTTTAGAGAAACTTCTTGCAACTATCTTCAAATTCAACAGCTACATAAAATATTGTTTTTTAAGCTACTCACTCAAAGTATTCATGAATTCATTCTTTTAATATAAAAATAATAAACGCTATAGTGCTGCTGCCTTATGGAAATGCTGCAATGGTCGACCTAACATTACATGCCCCGGAAACACAATTACGCACATTCGTTCCAAGCGCTCCTTATCACAAAATGTAAGTTGCGAATTGTTTGTTTTCATTTTATGATTTATACTTAACTGTCATGCCGTCCTTGACATGCTCGTTAAAACAACACAACCAGTTAAACAGCGGATGTCCTTGTCTCCCAATGTTTATGATGGCGTTTGCTTTTATCTTCTGCTGGAGGCGTTTTTAGTTTTCATTCTTCTTTTCCGGTACCTGTAATTCCAAAGTGTTTCTCAAACCAAGTGCGAAATGTTTGAGCGTAGATCTTGACAACAATGCGTGATTTTACTTATTACGCTTAATCACATCTTTTTGCATTTTGTGCGCTAAATATAAGCGCATGTAATGCCTTTAATACATTTGAAAGTTTTCTTTTTAGACTATAAATTTGTTCTCGTCGAATCCTTCATTTCAGTTCGTTTATGTGTCCCATAGGGTGTAAAGATTTTTTCCTTTGTTTCTAACTGAACTTTAATTGAGAAAACTGGCATAAAGCAACCTGTTTTATACTTTTACCACCATCTTTGCTGAGAGGCTATAGCAGGAGTCTCAAACACGCAGCCTGCGGGCTGTATGTTGCTCTCCGATTGGATATTTGTGGTTCGTCAGTAAGATATTAAAAAGGGTATTATTCGTCAAATTCACACAGCTAGTAATTAAAAAAAATTATTGTTAATTTTATTTACTTAACATTAAATTTAAAAAATAATAATAAAATCTGCTTTAAGCAAATTTAATACAACTGTATTTATTATTAGTGATAAGTAGTAACATCAGTTATGATGTCTAGAATGTTTGGGTTTTTTTTGTGTTTACAACAGTTGCTTTTTGGGTGTGGGTTTGCAGTCCTACACATCTCTTAAGTGATTAAATGGCACATGCCTTCATCCGAGTTTGATACCCCTGGTTTAGAATTTGAATGTAGTCAATAATTTTATTATTTGTCTTTGTGGTTTGTTGGAGTAATAAATTAAGAGGCGTAACTATGAAATGCCAGAAAGGGGAAATGCCTTTCTAGACGACTACGACATTCGGGGTATGATGATGGCAATGTATTGATGAAAATAAGAGGCTTTTATTGTTGATTGTTGAGAATTAAGTCATGAGGAGCAGAACACGAAAGCTTGTCCCTTGGAATTGTCCATCAAATTCTTCCACCTTTAATCAGTTTAGTTGATTTTCTGCGGATTTTAAAGAATTCTATATGAGGACATTACTGGAGCTGAAAGATATATTATAAGAGGGAAACAAGGTACGTTGAGACTTGAAGCAAGTATAGAAACAAAATAACAAAAGGACGTTCTGTATCCATTTTTTCTTTGGCTATGACAACTATTGTATCATATAGTATGTTTGAAGAATTTAAATATAATTTTATTCCTTTAGTAAGTACCTGTTTTATGTTTATTGTACTGTTGAAGGCATCAGCCGAAACGTTTACTGTCGTGTTAGATTAATAATAAATGCTCAAATTTATTGTTTTCATTACACAATTTGTTTGTGTATTTTGTATTTCAAGGATTGTAGGTATCTTCTATTAATTTGGTAGTTTTAGCGCCTTGACATTATTGTCGTTTTATTCTTACATCCCGCCAAAGTTTTCTCGCTTTGTCCTCCGATATTGAGAGTTCCGCATTTTATTGCTTACATATTTGTCTCCTTTCTGTATGGTATAAAAATGGTAGGGGCTTATTTTGTCAAATATATATTTTATTCTCTCTTTTTCCTGTATTCTAAACAAGGGGAACTGGTTATTGCTTTCTTCATGCTTCGCTGTGAGTGAGAAAATAACGGGTTTCAATTATTGCTGCATTCTTATTGGGTTTTCGAATCTGTTTGTGTATAGGAAGAGGGTGTAGTTGAAGACATGAAAAGTGGAGATTAATAGAAGTTAGGCGAAAATCCAGGGGATATATTATTTTTATAATTTTTAAGGCTTTATTTTAATTATAAATTTTTGCTAACTTCGTTTTCAAATATTATTTTAATGTTTTATAAAAGAAGTATGAAAAGTGAGAACATCCTTCCATAACTGCCTTTGTTTCCCTTTGTCTAATGCTATAGATGCGATGACAATACCCCACCACACAAATCTCCGCCTTTATTCTCCACTTTCTGGAGCCATGGAATCGTTGACGAACCCCTAAATCCCCATCTCCGCCTTTGTTATCCACTTTCTGAATTCATAGATAAGAGTAATGTAAGTTCTTCTGTGCATCTGCCTGAAGTTTACTTTCTTTAATAACAATGATTTTTTTAAGGAAGGACAAAGTTTGATCTTTTTCAGAGATAACTGTCTCGACGGAATAGATTACATTTTGACTTAATGAAACTTTCTTTGATGGAGAGTTACAGGGATGACGGGAAATTAAATATTTATTGCCCTTGTTTGCGGGCATGGTTGCTGATTGATATAAAGGTTTTTTTTATTTAAATTGTCAGTTTCAATGTACTTATGGGCCATAGAAAAAACACTATGTGAAAGCTGGTGCACTCCAAGCTCACATTTAATTTCATTATGGGGGGGAGGGGGTCTTTATTTCTTTATTTGCACGGAAAGAGCAACATTGTCAGAAACTTAATGTTTACCATATAAACGACACATAGAAAATGTTTATTTCCAAGACATAACAATTATTTGTATTCTTTTTTATAAATATAGCTGGTTTATTTATTTAAAAATTGCAAGTTAACGTTAGAAATAAAAATTATAATAAACCCTTTGACAAATTTTGTCCTTAGCATTCCCGAAATAAGAACAAATCCGACTTCATCTGTAAACAAACCGTTTTAACTCATTTAAATACCTAACGTTTAATCTCTCGGGGAAAACAAACTTCAACGCTATTAGATCTCCAAGATACTCCTTGCCTCATTCGCTCGTTTTCCTTGTATCCCGTGTCATTCCTTCACAAATCTGGTTGCCCTCTGTTCCCACAGTGGACACAATAACCATCTGTCTCGGCCAAGTTGAATCATATTCTCTAGTGTGTACGTTTCTCATTTTACGGCCGGCTGCCTTTCAAGAGCGCGCAGTTGTTGAGAAAAAGCCTCGCCGGGGCTGTGTATACTTCCTGCTCTAAGTGCATGTCGTCTTGTCGCCAGCATTGAGGCCCACGCGTCTTTCAAAGTTGATTCATAACGTAGCGGCGGGGCTAGCAAGAAATTGAGCTGTGTATTGGCTCTGTGTTGGAGAGTAGACAGATTTTCAAGCTGCCCCATGTGGAAATAAACAAACCGGATAATTTATGTGTGAAATTCTTGTCGTACTTTTTCTAAGGAGGGCTATCGTGTCACTTTCTTACACTTAGACGAAAATTATTTCAAGATTGTTGTGAGTGTAAGTTATTTATATCGTTCGGTTTATGATCAAAACCACGCTCCTGGCGCTACGAGAAACGTCTTTGTTGCAATGTTAACTAATGACATAATGTTTTAGTAATCATTTTTACGTTAAGCAGTAGTTCACCTTCCGGGAGATTCGGATTTAGCAGAGAAATTTGACCACAAATACTGAATAAAAGTGTTATTCTTGTCTAGAAGCTACCCAAAAAAAATGGATCGTACGTTTATTTAGATTTTGGCAGATTTGAAGACTTTTTTTTTATTTGACAAAGTATTTAAACACCAAAGCGCAATGAACATGCTAGTCTAGCATGGATAGTATAACGCTATAGAAGAAAGCATTCATTCGTTCATTGAGATGTCGTTACCCTTGTTCTTTATTTTAAAAAATAACTTTTATTGTTGTTTTTTAAAGAAAAAATATACACTAAAAATAATAAAACGTACACATTCATATTTTCTATGATCTAATAAATCTAATATCTATAGAGTCAACATTGGGGTCTTGTTGATTCCCCGCGGTAAGGGAAATAACTCTTGAACTACGTGTTGCAGATCACTTGTTGATACATAAAACTTGTATGCTTTCAGTTTGTGAACCACGCCTACGAGAGACTATGTGGATACAGCAGTGAAGATATTATTGGCCGAGACGCCGTCGAGTTATTTAAATGTGACAAAAACAGGGAGACAATTGAATCTATCAGTGGGCACATGAAGAAGGGCAAGGTAAGACATTCTCCGGATATTCTTTTCATACTTAGGGCAAGGTAAGACATTTTCTGGGTAGTCTTTATTTTTTTTCGATTCCGAAAACCAGAACTCCATTTTGGTGGCAGTTTGTGCTCATAAATCATAGCAGAAGTGACCGTCTTATAATAGTTGTATCTTCGACGTGTGCAAAATATGTTGTTTCAATTTTCAAAGTTTGTGTGTGTGTTGTTGTTGTTGTTTTTTTTTAATTTATTTATTTTGTTTTATTATTTTTAGTACAAACAGATTTTTACCAAATGAAATATTTTATCGCTCTTTTTATGTTAACATTGTGGCGAATAATTTAAACCTAATTTATTTAAGAATTCCTAAAGGATTTAAATAGCATAGTTTGCAACCCCCTTCACCTACCCGTTAATAAAACATTAAATGACCACCAAAAAGATCAGACAACTTTTTTTCTCTACTTTTCCCCATATCAAATATTTATTTCTGAGGCAAAATTGAAAGACATATAATAATATATGTTATTTATTTAATTTAAGAATGCTAAAACTGAGATTTATTACACTCATAACACCAAAGTACCCCCCCCCCACCTCTTTCCCCCCCAAAAAAACTTTTCTTTGTAGAATTTAAGATAGATCTCTTGAATTCGCAGAATTGTGACGTAGGCATCCATGACCCCTTAAGTGTTCTGTTTGTTGTAGCCAGTTTCTCATTATTTGTAAATTCAAAGCTTCCCCTTTAAACCCGCACGCGCAACTGATCCACTCAACAATCCCGTTCTCAGTCCTCAAGTGCATGACGTCAGAAATGGAGTTCTCGTAAGAGGAACACATGCCAATGACATCCTTTAAAACTCGTTAATCTCTCTGAATATAAGACGGATGTTCGTCATGTAAATTTTTGTATCGAATTCATGATTATAAAACATGCCTTTAACGTCTTCGCTATTTTTAATTTAATTCCTCACAAGTATATTTTGTCCATAAATGTACAGACGAATCAAGTGAAGTGGTTACTTGGAGTTTAAAGCGCTCTGACATTTTAAAACATTTCGATTGAAAGAGGTTCTTCAGATTACCGTATATACTCGTTCTACAGCCCGTTCGTTCATAAGCCGACACCCTCCCCCCCCTCGCCCACTTTTGGAAGAAAAAAATATTAAAAGTGTATAACCCGCTCGCAAGCCGACCCCCCAAAAATAATAGGACAGCTTAAACAAAATGGTACAATTTTTTTTTAAACTACAAGCTAAATCGATCATTATGATTGTTTACTTTGTACTGCCTATCTTTGTCTTTGTGCTCTTTGTTAAGCAAGAGTTAACAGTTGTTTTTTTTAATTTTTTGGTAAACAGTGACGAAAGCGCGTACATTAAAATTCGTTGTTGAAAACAAAATTTGTAAAACAATTTATTAAAACGTTCACAAAAATAAATAAAATGATTAAATAAGGTAAGTGCAGAGGTTTAATAATATAGTATAGCTTGTGGTAGTGCAGAGGTTTAATAATATAGTATAGCTTCTGGTAGAGCAGTCGAATCAATGTAGAAAAGGACCTTGATGATCTACAATAACAACAACGATATTCAATATCCATGCAGAAATGCGTTAATGACCCACTCTTAAGCCGATCCCCCCCCCCTCCAACTTTCCCCCCTAGATTTTGTCCAAAAAAGGTCGGCTTGCGAACTTGCAAACGAATTTATACGGTATATACCTCTTTCTTTGAAAGGCTCCCCCCGCCGACCCCACCCGCCCGCCCTTCCGTGCCCCAACTGTGTCAGCCTTATTGTGTTCCTGTGCTGTCAGCCACAGCAAGAAATGCTGTTGTTTATTAATCTTGAATATTATGTTATCTATGTTTAAATATGTTTTATGTCTGTTGAAGTGTTCAGGGAAAAAAGTAATGGCGTTTTTCATTTGTAAAATACATTTTCGAAAAGTACCATGCAGTAATTAAATATTGATTACAGCAAAACTTCACTTAATCACACACACACACACACAAAATTTAATTGAAAAAGTTGTAAAGGTTTTAATAATTAATTAAAATAGAATTTAACATTTTAATAAACCTTGTTTTCTTGTTTTTGAAAAATATTTGAAAATATGTTGGCCCTGGATATTTTTTTTAAAAAACGTTAAATTGCCTATTGATAACAAATTTTAAATAAAAATAATTTAAACTATAGTTTATATCCTAAACAAAACAAAAAATTGTTGCTTTGATATACGGAATTATTTCGGCCACAATCCAACTTTCCTGCAGTCATACTTTCAATGAATTCTTCAGTAAAACGTTCGTGTATTCTTTTAGAACAAAGCTGTGTTTATAAGTTTCAGCTTTGAGAGTCTTCTCAGTGCACCCATAACTGTAACTGGGAATGTCAACAAACTTTACTTTGTCACATGCTATGAAGATCTTTTTCTCTGAGTGCTAAGATAGCATTTTTCGATCTGAAACAGAAGATCCAACCACTGAAGAGGAGATGAACATTAATGAAAAGAGGCGATTCACTCGGCTGGTGCGCGAGACAGAGGCTCACGTGGTCGAGTTAGTGAAGCATCGTCAGTTATCGAAGCGAAAGCCTCTTACATTTCCAATGTTAATCATCGAACTTGCCCTTCGGAGCATTGACTCGCGTGGAATAGCTACGGAACGTGCACCCTGTGAGGGCAAACAGTTTTACCACCGCCTCTAATATCAGTTGATGGGGGAAGGGGATTAATGTCACTTGACCATACGATGTTCTACTGTCCTTGACTTAAACCTGTAGCTGCTTGACTTGTACATACTCTGATAAAAACATTCTAACAGTGATTTGATGTCGAAAAAATATGTCCTTGTTAATCTTTTTGCAGAAAAAAAGTCAAAACAAAAAATATAGTTGAATTATAACTTTGTGTCATTTGTATGTTCCTTGTTGCTCAAAACCAATCTGTTGAATGCAAGCAATGACGTAAATATTTATTGTTTTATTTGGATGGAGCTGGTTATCTTTTTGAGGATTTGAAATAGAAATTGTAGTGAGACTAATGCCAACACCAAGGACATGTGACAAAATGCAGACCTGTTGACCTAATCATACTTCCTTATTTTTAAGATCATCATTTTTTTCATTCTGGCCCATCTGTGTAATGTTAAGGAGTTTACGATGTTTCTGTGAAGAAAATGTTTCCCAGGGCAGCTCATTAGTTCCGACGCCACAGTGACGGAAACTGCTTAACTATAGCCTCAGTTGTTGAAGTTTATTGGTTGGTGAGCTGCAATTTTCTTTTATCCGATCAAAGTAATTATAATGTAAACCTAAATTTTATCTGACCTTTGCGTACTTCACTCCAAAAATTGATGCCCTTTTGGTTCACCCCTTTCACCTCCCATCGCCACGAATGAACCTATAGTCAGATGATTCAAGCCTCTGGTTATACAACTGTAGAAACCACATTAAAAAAACATGTATCACTTGTATAAAACCAATGATTCGTAGTCAGTTTAAAGAATATAGTCTTGGACTATACGACTCTTTTACTCCATTATTTACTCAGAATTGACGAATAGTGACATGATAGAGGATCCGGGATTCATTTTCTTCCGGGATGACGGAATTTTTTTCCTTACTTCAAGGTTTCGTAACAACCACTTGTCATTTTCAGTTAATTCTTTTTGTACGTCATCACCTGGCCTGAACTTTGGCGTTAGCATTGGTTATGTCTATCTCATCATTATACGTCATCACCTGGCCTGAACTTTGGCGTTAGCATTGGTTATGTCTATCTCATCATTATACGTCATCACCTGGCCCTGAACTTTGGCGTTAGCATTGGTTATGTCTATCTCATCATTATACGTCATCACCTGGCCTGAACTTTGGCGTTAGCATTGGTTATGTCTATCTCATCATTATACGTCATCACCTGGCCTGAACTTTGGCGTTAGCATTGGTTATGTCTATCTCATCATTATACGTCATCACCTGGCCTGAACTTTGGCGTTAGCATTGGTTATGTCTATCTCATCATTATACGTCATCACCTGGCCTGAACTTTGGCGTTAGCATTGGTTATGTCTATCTCATCATTATACGTCATCACCTGGCCTGAACTTTGGCGTTAGCATTGGTTATGTCTATCTCATCATTATACGTCATCACCTGGCCTGAACTTTGGCGTTAGCATTGGTTATGTCTATCTCATCATTATACGTCATCACCTGGCCTGAACTTTGGCGTTAGCATTGGTTATGTCTATCTCATCATTATACGTCATCACCTGGCCTGAACTTTGGCGTTAGCATTGGTTATGTCTATCTCATCATTATACGTCATCACCTGGCCTGAACTTTGGCGTTAGCATTGGTTATGTCTATCTCATCATCATATAAATAAGTATGATATTGTATCGTCAGTAACACATCGAAAATTCTGGAGGTTATGTTCCGATCATGTACAGGATCGGGCAGGACAGCGATAGCTCTGTACGAGTCGCTAAAAATGCTTTTTTAAGAATAGCTTACTCTTAGAATTTACCCCTTAAATATGCCCCACGTCATGCTCCAAAAATCACATTTGTTTCTTTTAAAAGTTAGATTAATACAAAGTTTGATGTAAAAAGAAATTAATTCCTTAGCTCACCTATCACGTTACATGTATGCTATTGTATGGAGATTGTATTGTTTTCTTAATCACTCATTCTGAGGTAGATTTTTGCAGTTAGGTTTCTTAAGGTTTTTCTGCTTTGTGAATTTGCTATTCTAGAAAAGTGAAAAAGATCCCCCAGGTGGAATTGCAGCCAAGGGCTCCATACAATCTTGATCCGCCCCTGCTAGTAAATAATTTTATAATCTTAATAGTATATTACAAAATCTTTTCCAGTCATGTTAAATCATTCAATTCTGTTTATAATACATTCAAATAGTGTTCCCAAAATGTTTATACATGTATTACTTTAAAATTTGTATCCAAAAATTAATTAGATGAATTAAAGGAAATTAAATGTATATTATTATAGTAGTGTCCCTCAGGCTTGATTTGTTTGGAATCGCCGTACAAACGTTCAACTACGAAAATCAGTAACTCTAGGGGTGGTTACAGAAACAGTGGCGCAAATAGCGAAGAGCGTTAGTGGTGATCATGGGAGACAAAAGGGATTGCGGAAATGTTGAATTGCGTCCCTTTAAATTGCATATTTATTTATT
Organism: Ampullaceana balthica; assembly: GCA_944989445.1. Taxonomy (NCBI): domain Eukaryota; kingdom Metazoa; phylum Mollusca; class Gastropoda; family Lymnaeidae; genus Ampullaceana; species Ampullaceana balthica. The sequence continues at coordinate 257,412 of CALYLW010000307.1, read as the reverse complement.
TTATTTTAAATCGCGTTATTTATTACACTGGTTAATTTATTTTTTAGTTTTTTTATTCTTGTTCGGAACCCCGTTTTCCTTCCACTTTTTTATGTTAATTGGAAGACGTTTCTGTGTTGATTTACTGCCATTCCAGCGTGTATCAAATGTCAAGTCAACCCAGGCGTCATGGCCACAGGGAGACAGGCCAAGGGTCGTCAGTTAACGAGACACAGATATGGATGGCATTGTTCAGAAAGGCCGTGAAGCCCTCATTATATGAAGGTTATAGACTGAAGAGCAGAGGCGTCACAAGGGTTGGTGTCCCCCGTGCGGTAGCTCGTGGTGTCAACCCCTCACGACTTACCTTATAAACCTCCTCCGAATCTGCAGATGCCAAATAACGGGAACATACAGAGTTTTACATTTTGGTGTCACCTCTTGTGAGGGTGTCACCGTGTGCGGTCCGCAACACAACCCCGCCCCCCCCCGCACTCCCCTAGTGACGACTCTGCTGAGGAGTTGGCGTTTTGAACGACGATTTGAACGACATTCCAAGCGAATAATTTCCGGCAATCAATTGGCTATGAATTTCAATTAGATAGACACTCAACAATATTTATATCAAGATATATGGTTATATGGTATTTGCTCAAAGATTCTTTTTTTTACTGTAGTCGGTTTGCGTCTAAGAGGAGAAAGCACCATAGATACAAAATATTTGTTCTGATTTTGAGCTTGTTTCAATGATAAAGTCGTGTAAATAGCAACAACGCGGGTTTACAAAACTAAGTCATTGGTGATACAATTTAATTTAGTTCCGATTGATCTGTAATAGAGGGGACCACTGGTGGCTCCAAACTCCAAATAGCTCCTCTGGTAATTGAACACTGATACAATCTATTTCTGAGAGCAGATATCCAACTTTCTAACCTATTAGCATAGCGCGCTGAGATATATTTAGATTATGACGTGGATTTCTTAGAAGAAGATAAGATGTACGTGATGGTTTGAATTTCTATAGAAATGTAACCGCTCAGGCGTATTTGGTAGTTGACTTGTTAGTTCAACACCATCGGTCCGCGACGTGCCGCGGGAAACGTATCACATCATTACTCGCAAATTTGGCAATTCTAGGAAAGTGAGTTGTGGGTAATACTCCAACACTCATAGGATCGGATTCCTCTCTGTCGGCTATGCTGACTTCGCAGTGTCAGTTATGTTAAGTTCACTGTGTCAGCTATGCTAACTTTCACGGCCAGACTTGTGCTAACATTTAAGTGTCAGTTGTGCCCCCTTTAGTGGACCAGTTATGCTAACTTAAATGTGAATGTACCCTTTGGATGAATCAGCTGGACCGCATGCACATTTAAGTATGGATAAAGGTTTTTGCGAATTCATAAATTATGATGGTTGTAACTAGTCAGAGTATTTTTGACATCTTTTTTAAAAATGCGTTCATGTAAATGTTGAGAATCTAATAGGTAAGTGATATCGACAGTGTAGTAGTTAGTTTCTCCATATGACAATTAAAGTAGTTTGGTTTCCTACATGCACTGACGTTCTGTCGAACTCAGTGTCAAGTTGGCAGTCCATAGTTCCCTGTGAATTCAACCAATACCCAGGCGAATATTAGCACTACGCGCTCGGCTATACAGCTACCTCCTAAGGCACGAGTGCCCGACAAATTATTTGTTTAAGGGAACAGTCGTCCTTCTTAACGCTTGTTTCTGAAATCAGCCCAATCCCTTCCCTCCCCATTCCCCGCTCCTCAAATTATTTTAAACCCTACACACCTTCATATCCTCAGCTTCTATTCCCTCCCAGCCCCCCCCCCATTCGCGCCAGCCCCAATAACTACCTTTCAAACATCCCCTAGTATTACTACGCGATCTGTCAGGACTATCTAGTAAATACATGCGCTTTAGCTTCTCTGCAGAAAAACACCTCCACATGCAACAAGTGGTTTTTAAAAAAGCATAGATCTTTAGATTGGTCCTTGGTTTTAGTCAGAGCCGAAAGTAAGCCGTTGTAACCTGGGTGAGACGATCCGTGTTGATGGGTGCCCAAAAAGGTTAAATTTGTTTAGGGCTGGACCGTCTCCACGGAAACGATTGACACGGGCAAGAATTCCGTATAAATTCAGTCAAGAGTTGCCATTGGAAAAGTAATGCTTTGATGTTTCTTATTCCTCTGTCATCAGGACCGTGCTTCGCTGGCAGCACAAGGGGCACTCACCCAGGCGCCTTCATTTGGGGCGCGAAACTAGCATGTCATCAGACCTTAATTGTGAATTAAGAGATTGAATTCAATACGATTCAAAATACGACACATATGTCCATTGTCTTTTTCATAGTCCGCCCCGGGCGCAAACTGTCTCTTAATATTTAGGGGCGGAATCGTCACGCTTCTCTCCATCACACGTCTGTAAAATACTCTCCGATACAAATCCAAGTTTTAAAATAACATTAATCTTTAGATGAGCTGGAAAATAAGTAAGTTTAAACCCAACGAAAAACAAATGTTCAAAACCAGTCAACAAGTTTGACAAGAGCTAACAAATTACGGAAGAGGAAAAATATATCAAGGAAACGAACCATTCAAACCAAACAAACAAAAATGTATCGCTTTTAATGACACGTCAAAGCTCATGTGGTCTGGTCTTGTGTCAAATAACAGGATATAGTCCTAAGACTGAATACCTGTGTGTCCGGGATGAAAAGATTTTTTTGTCAACTCCCGCTTTTGTCAGTCTTGATTTGGAAAATATGGTACAATGACACAGTCCATTAATTAAAATAAACCAGGATTTACCAAATAATACAACCCCTTGCTGTTTGACGCCTTGTTGTTCGACTTCTTTCAGTCCAAACGATTTTCTGTTCGAGCCCGTGCTTTTTTTATTATCCTTTATAGTTTGATGCTTCAGTTCAAACACCTGTTGATCGCCACCTTGCTGTTTGACTTATTGCTGTTCAATGAGCATACACCGTTATTTAACTAAACATATTAAATGATTGGCTTGTTCAATGCTCATAACATCTCTCTTAATTTTTTAACATGGTTTATTAAATCGTATGAAAATCGTATGCTATGATCATAGTTACCAACAAAATATTATACCGATTCCAAGTTAAAGTAAAATCTTTCGCTATATAAAAAAACTAACGACCTGAAACACTTACTTCTAGAGTAATGACGTGTTTTGATAATAACACTTACTTCTAGAGTAATGACGTGTTGTGATAATAACACTTACTTCTAGAGTAATGACGTGTTGTGATAATAACACTTACTTCTAGAGTAATGACGTGTTGTGATAATAACACTTACTTCTAGAGTAATGACGTGTTGTGATAATAACACTTACTTCTAGAGTAATGACGTGTTGTGATAATAACACTTACTTCTAGAGTAATGACGTGTTGTGATAATAACACTTACTTCTAGAGTAATGACGTGTTGTGATAATAACACTTACTTCTAGAGTAATGACGTGTTGTGATAATAACACTTACTTATTCTAGAGTAATGACGTGTTTCGATAATAATATCCTCAGACTAATTTTAAATGAGTTAATGCAAATAACTTATCCCCAACCCCTAAATAGCTTTAACATTTTCCATGAGCTCAGAGTATGGCATCTTACTTTTATTAAAAGTACCTCCCTAAACAAATACGCTTTCCGAATTTTCTCATACTTTTTATCAGCATTGTACACTATCCAACCACATCTTATACACTAAATAATCTATATTCTTTCTTAATTATAACTTATGATGTTCAAGTATGGCTAATGAACTTTTTGATTATCGCCTACACTATGGCAATGTGAATGACCAAACACAAATAAACGCTAGCCAGGTCTGAATACTTCACTGTTAAAAATTTTCAACGAAATATGGCTCTTAACATATAGAAGAAGAATCATCTGATACGAGTTTTTAAATGAACATTATGGGTATCTTAATTCGTAATGACAGAGTGGTCATTTTAAAGACTTCACTTTATTTAATATGTACTTTCAGGTCATTGGTGGTGGACAGCTTAAGGTCCAGCAAACGGTGACGTTTAGCTCAATTGTTAAATGTATTTACTTTAGTTAAATCCACGCAAAATAGAGTTCATGATAATCGTATTCAAATATTTCCCGAAGTATCTTTAGCCAGTCTGCCTTTCCAGTGCGCTTTTTCCAGTCTAATTTTCTACAGCGTCTTTTTCCAGTCTCATTTTCTACAGTGTCTTTTTCCAGTCTCATTTTCTACAGTGTCTTTTTCCAGTCTCATTTTCTACAGTGTCTTTTTCTTGGTGTATTTTTTCAATCTACTTTTCAACGGTTTTTTTTCCACTCTACTTTTCTGCGTTGTCTTTTTTTCCATTCTTCGTTTCCTTACTGTGATTTTCCAGTCAACTTTGCCAAAGCGCCTTGATGTTTAGGAATGTATTGGTGAACAAGTTGTAGGCCAATTAACGTTGAACCGGGAACTAACAAGAACCCACATAGAAAAATTTAGGTCATGGTTATAGTATAGACAAGAACGGACCTTCGCTAGACATAATTGCGTGGTGGTGGATGTGATAGCTGTGATGGTAGTGGTGGTGTATGCTAGCGCTCGACACGTAAAGTCGTGATAAATGTAATATATACATGCTTATCCCTGTTGTACAGTCACATCATATACATGCATTACATGTATTAAAATCCCAAAAGGCGACGGTGACGATTGGTCGTGGGGATGCAATGAACCCCCGCCCCATATAAATAACAGATGATGCCATCAGAAAAAGATTGCTGAGTTGCGACTATAATTTTGTACGTAAACGCCCTTGACTAGATCTAGTGCAGGGTGATAATTGGGGATTGACACCAATTTCGGTTGCGTCATTGCGACCACTTTCATGAGAGGGCACTGAGTTCATGTTGGAAGTGTTGATATCGGTTTAGTTGATATCGGTTTAGTTGATATCGGTTTAGTTGATATCGGTTTAGTTGATATCGGTTTAGTTGATATTGGTTTAGCCAACCTAACCTACTCAACATGCAACTGAACAGAGATACCTAGTCCAAATAGTGTTAGACAGTAATACCCATCCTACCAGATATACAATACTAAACATCTTTTTGAAAGCCATTATTTGCCTTCCTATCAAATAGCTGGTAATAGTAAATAGCCATCTAACCAGATATCCAATATTAGCAATCTTTTAAAAAGCTATTAATTGCCATCATATCAAATAGCCAGAAATAGCCATCCTACAAGCAATGGTCCCTCTATGGTTCGTTGGTCTTTGTGCAAAGGATATTTAAAAAAACTCGTGTGAAAAGTTGCACAGCAACCATGTTGTGTGCAATGATTTAAACAATTTGCTGCACGGGAATTCTAAACTGCTGCGCGGCGTCAGTCAGATATCTGCGCGGCCGTGCATCTTTAAGAGAACATTGCCCACAAAATAGCCAGTAATACTCATCCTCAAAGACTCAGTTGGGAGTACGCGGTTACTACACAGCGGTTATATGCTTACAGTACCTGACGTCACTATGTAAAAGAAAGGGAAGTGGGGGCTGAAAATAGTCACATATTTGTCATGATTTGTGTCCATTGTTTTGTTTTGTTTTTTAGAGTAAACACTGGTCAACGAAGAAGTACGTCATACAAGTATGTCCCCTGAGTGTACTTGACGGCTAGAGGAAATGCACTACACTCGTACAGCTACATACAAGATAATTTAAATCCTCCTAATAGTCAACATTTTGTCCGGCGTATGGTGGTGAGGTCGCACCTGACTGGGGACTGGGTCACTCGTAAGCCAGGATTTAAGTGCAGTAAGGCTTCCTCGACACGGCAACATTAATTAAATAGATTTGGCCTGCCCCGCATGTCACCAGCTGTGGGGGGAGGGGAGGAGTGGGGAGGACACAAGCTCCTGGTGTTTCCGTGTTTTTTTTTGGTGTTTTTTTTTGTGTTTTTTTTCAAACTCCGTCTTTCTCTCTTAAGTGTTTGCGAGGCCTTCTTGAATCTCGCCCCCCAGCTGTCGTGTTCGTGGCTCTGCAGTCCCGCTGTTGGGGTTGAAATAGTCAAAGGCGCGCGCCCACACGCACGCACATACACACTCAGACACACTCACAAAGGGGTTTGATGTTGTTACTTGCAGTGCGGTCGTGTTTGTTACTCGCTGAACTCTGTGTGTGTGTGTGTGTATCCACTGTGTGGCCAAAGGTTGTTTGCGTGCGATGACGCTCAAACGGGCACGGAGGATTTTCACGAAATTTGTTTTGAGTGAGTTTCTTTACTGCTAGACTGTATCAAACTGTGACACGAGCGGTCAGTTTTGAGTCGAGGATAATATTTTGCTTCACTGTGTATTCTTGTATTCTTCAAGTGGATATTTTAAACTGCCGTGCTGCTTACAAGTTCTTCCGGTGAGTTTACAGAGGTTTAAAACATGCTTTATAGTTTGTACTTAAAACTAAAATCCATCTTTGCTCCCTACATCAGCCGCGAAGTAAGTATCAGATTAAGTTAAAAGTCTACCTACCATCCAGAAGGGACACGAAATTCGGAGTCGCCTCACAACAGGGGTTGGGGCGGGGGAGGGGGGGGTAAAGGGTGTGGAGGCACTTAACAGCGTAATTACTGTAATACCTGAGATTAGCCTTCCAGAACCACACCCCACACCCTCAACGGGTCATGCGAGGCTTTTTGCCACCCCACTTCCATGAAAGGAAGAAAAAAAGGCTCATAAAGTGGAACTTCTTACATAAATACTCCGAATTCTGTTCGAGACAAATGTAGCAATTAACCAATTTCTTTTTCGTGGAGATAAGTCGGATTCTTTTACTCATTTTTCTTTCATGTGATGTGTAAAAGGTGTTTCTCTTGAATTCTAAAATCAGTTATAAATATTCCCAAGTGGTTTTATTTTAACAGAAAAACTCTGCTCCAGCCAGTCTAAGCCATTCGGTATAATTTAACATCTCATAATAACATTGCCTCTAGCTTGTATTGGAGGTTGAGACTTTATCAGTGAGTGCAAGTGTTTGCAAGCAAACCATTAGCATTACAAGCAAACCATTAGCAGGATACACAAGAAGGTCAGATATCTTGTTTACAGCGAGTTAAGGTCATCACTATATTCAAGGAATGTATCATAAGATTTTTGGTTATTGCAAAAACAAAACACACCGTATATATAATTCGTACGTTTTAAATCAACCCCAACCTGAAATGTTTTAAATGTTGGTGAGGGCTACATCACGGGAAAGCAACTCAAGTATGTCTCACACAATAGTACAAACATTTCCCCGTGCTGGTGTTGTGTTTGTATAATACTGAGTGTTGGCAGTCTGGTAATTTTTTTAAATGTATTCTACTTGGTCTGGGGTTTCCTGAAAAGTTAGAGGATAAAATAAATTTTATAAAATGTGTATTAAATAAATCGGCAATCCTGTCAACGACGGTCCCAAAATCACAGTCCTTTGTATTGCGGATTGATCGGTGTTCAGCCAGCCAATTACATATTTATTTAAGGTTTTAGTTTTAGGGTCTGTGTTAGGTTTAGTTGTCTATTTTTTAAATTAAAATATAAAAAAAAACAAATATAGCACCCAAAAATACCATAAATAATATTATTCTGGGCATGTTTGATTTTGGGACCGCCGTTGACAAGGAGTGCCAATAAATCTATAGAAGTGTTAAGTTTCATTGTTATTTAATTGCTATTGTCTGATAATGAAAAGATGGATAATGTTATAAGATAAGGATTTTTTTACTTGTTATTGTTTACTGAGCTAAAAAAAATATGCTTGCGAAGCAAAAGTCATTTTTAATTAATTATCTGTGGGGAAAAACTCGGGAGTTTAACATACTTTACTTCAATCCTGTTTCGAATCTGTCGTAAAATATTTTCAAGTGGTGTAAGTTAACAACTTTTAAAGGGATTTTGTCATTATAAATATCTTTTTAGATGTGCATTCTTATATTTTACTTCGCTGTGTTGGGAAATATGTTGTTGTTTTTTCATCAAAAGCTGGCCAAAAGGATTATCAATGATATTCATATCCAATTATCGTAATCCCAGCTTATGTAGAACTTTTTCAACTTCATCTATCCACATCTGTATGTGTCTGTCTTTGGGCTATCTTCCTCTAATTTTAAAGGCACCGGGTTTGCAGACTCTTTACTTCAGTATCCTGGGCATTATTCAAAGTGCCACGCCCTCTTAACGGTGTCAATATTTTCTGCCCGCCCCCTTTACCAGATATCCTGCTTTAGGTAATAGTTTCTACTTGGTTAGTGCTCTACCTCCATATAAATTCATTTAAAATTATACCAATTCCCACTAGATACATGTTAAAATTAAATCTTGAAGCTGAATCCTCTTGATTTATAATGAGTAGAGTATGACTCAATACAAACTTGCTGATCTATGTTAAAGAAACAGTGGAGCAGAATCTGTTTAGGCGTTAACACGAAAATAATGAACTCAATTATGACTTTACCACTAAAACGCTTTAAAACGCTCCCGGTGGACCGTATGGAGTCCTTGGCCGCAGTTTGCTGATCCCTGTATTGGTGCAAAGTTTTTCAGGCCATAGGAGGTGACCAGAAAGAGTGATTGCTAAGGGGTGATGTTGGTGAGGTCAGCGGCTGAAACAATTGACAAAGTGAAATAGTGGTTTTCCGAATAGTTTTGATTTTAAATGTCTGTCATGAAGTTAAAATTACAATTTACATCAAACTGAAATTTTTTAAAAATGTTTAACAAGAATTGAACCTCATATTTTAAAATCCGTTTTTGTACCTTATCTCTTTTTCATCTTATATCTATATAGGGTACTTTCATACTCTGATCAGTATGGCTCCTTTATGCTTTTTCCGTGTCTAATCTCAGGTACCTGTCATGTTAGGTGGACTCATAAAACCCTTAAGCCCGGGGAACAGGTCCCTTCCTCCACAGATATTCCAAGTATCATTGCAATAGTCACTTTTTTATATAGAATATGGTGCGTATTAAACAGCTTGAGAACCTGTGTACCAAGGCTATGTGGCTTGGTAATTCAGCGCAGTTAGCTTGATTTTACTGGTCTTGGTTTAAGGCGATAATTTGTGACATCCTGTTACTGTTGAAATTTCTCTAAACCAGAAAGTATTCTTCTAAATGTTGTCGTCGTCCCCCCCCCCAAATCCCCCACCCCATCCACCCAAACCGGTACGTCAACAACTCAGCTTCTAACGGCCAAATTTTTTGCGGGTTCTCGGGATTTCGGGTTCTCGGGATAGAAACTTTAGTAATTTTTTTTTAAAGCTCTTGGCTTGTTTAGTCCAACAGCGAGGTTATTAAGCCGTGAGGGGTGGAGTGACACAAGCCTATTTCTTACATGATGATAGCAGTTGAGGTCATTTCTTTGTGTAGTTAGTTCACACGGGCGTAATTACGCACTCTAGCCATGGTGGAGCTAGACCGAACAGCTATAAAACATGGCTTGAAAGTTACCTGAAGGCAAATATCAGCCGGAATTAAGTTGAAAGTCGTGTACGGATATTAATAAGACAAGCGCAATACCCGTGCTACGCTGCGGGGTCGGCATAATAAAAATATCAATACGTTCATATATATTACCCAGATTTAGTAATGATATTGATATTAATGACATCCACTACCAATGATAAGTAACCTTTAAAATTTCACAAAGATGCCCCTCTATACATAAAAATAATAGTGCCGAAAATTAGCCCCAATCTTAATCTAGTGCATAAATTTCATCTTGTTTACATCGTTTCCTTTTCACAAAAAACTCAAACAATGAGGTCATGTCATTTAATATTTTACGGCGAGAAATACAACACGCTCTGTTAATCTCGAAACCAAAATGAATAAGATTTTACGTCTAAATTTTCAATTTTAAAAAAAATATTAAGAGTTACCGGACATACCGGTGACAGACGCGCTTAGGCACAATATATATAGGGATATTATCAGCTTCTCAATAGCAACCAGCTCCATGATTATTTGCATTTATGTGGGCCCTCTTAAGTTATAAATTACAATCAAATTTTTTTTTAACTTTTGAAATTCTAAATGTAAATCGATAGGAAAAAATATTGAAAATGCTTTCATTGTCACACTCGAAAGAAGAGAGCATTGTTCGGCATGCGGTCCGTTATTAGAAGACCGATATACAATTATATAAGTAGCTTGTCAATTTTAGACCCTACCTTAATCCCCCGGCTGACAATTCTGGCTCGCGTGTCGTCAATTATACGTGTCCTGTATACTAGTGCAGTGCTTCTCAAAGTGATGGTCCGCGGACCGGTGCCGGTCCGTGGGCCATCCGATGCCGGTCCGCAGAAGTTACCAAGAAATGACATTTCGCTACCACGTCAGTACAGGCAAAATAGTTCACCGGTCCCTGGCGCAATGGAAAAACTTCCTGCCGGTCCGAAATACTAAAAAGTTTGAGAAGCCTTGTACTAGTGTATACAATAAACACACCGAACCACCCTTTAATTGTCTGATAAGTCAATAGGCATGACATGTAGGTATGTATCTCCACGTCCTGCCCTACTGTATTACATATAAAAGCTGTGACTACCGAGATATGCTCTATACAAGCAACCACTGGGATATGTTCTATACAAGCAACCACTGGGATATGTTCTATACAAGCAACCACTGGGATATGTTCTATACAAGCAACCACTGGGATATGTTCTATACAAGCAACTACTGGAATATGTTCTATACAAGCAACTATGCGATATGTTCTATACAAGCAACTACTGGGATATGTTCTATACAGGCTACTACTGAGAGGCGCTAGTGCTCACTGGGGCGTCGAGCAGGCATCATGTACTGGAATCTGAGAAAATTGACATTGAAGGTCAAATCCCTTTTTATAAATGCCTTGAAAGAGTGAGGAGTTCCGTTGCAGCTCCATGTACTCACTCGTCGTAGTGCATCCATGTTCTAAGACGTGTTGTGTAGTTTATCACGGGGAATTCCCGATGGAGCCTAAACGACACGCGTCGTTAATTTCACACCCCGAACCAAGATTGGGGCAGTTGTATGGCCCACAAAAATAATTAAACAATCGTAACACCTATATCCAAAAACATCCGCATACTCTTCACAATTACTGACATTTCGCCACCATTGACAAAATCTTCATTAGCCCTTTAAATTAGTTGTATGTGTACTTCATATTTAGTTAAGCAACAATGTGCAATAATAAAATGTACGTGTTACTGTTGTTGCCTTATACTCAAAGAAACACGCTACATTGTGGTATCATACCGACACTACAACCGTGTCATTCGACATACCGTGCCATACCGACACTTCAGTGTCATGCCGACACTACCGTGTCATACTCGTGTTAAACAACCAGGACCAGAGCAGAGGCGCCTAACTCTTAGTCTTGACGCCCCTGACCTAAGGATGTATCAAGGTCTGAGTCACGACAACGCATAAGAACGTTTATATTGTTGGCAGCGAAGAGTCCAGAATTCGGATCCCCCCTCCGTTTCTTAAAATAACACCGCACTTCCATAAAACACCGATTTCAAGAAGTCCTTGCTGAACTTCCTGTACAACAAGAGCCTTTGTGAATTATGCAGCGCTAAAAATGTTTTGAATCGTCAGCGTCGAGAAAGGAGTTTGTATGACACAATTACATGCTGAAATGACTGATTGAGCCTAATTTTAGCTTATAGCAAAAGTGCTACATAAAGCCCTGACCTCCCACACACACTCACAAACAACACTCACGCACCAATGCGTCTCGTCCTGTATCCTCTCCATCTCGTCCTCACACTTTAATTGACTCCGGAAATATTATTTAGATGAATTGTCTTGACGCTATTTAATAATAACACACCGCTGTAAATATTCCATGCCTCGTAGAAGCTGTTAAAAGCGCTTAAGTCATTCACAACAGGAAATTATCTCTTGGGTGAGCTTAACCCGGAGAGTTAATTTGGGATTACCTTTGAGGACTGAAAATATATTTATTTTTTTTAAATCAACGTCTTCCTATAAAAGACCGAAGCGCAACCAAAAAACCTGAGCTGCGGAGCCTTAACTGTTCGGACTTTGGCTACACAAAATCATCGTTTGTAACCCGGGAATGAACACACATAAAATGTTTGTCCGGCGAGGAAGAGCAATATCCAGGGTAATGGCTACGTGTGTCGGGTGAAACGCAAGCACGTACTAATACAACGGACTTTACACTGGGATATAATTTTTTTCAACTAGATTCGGGTAATTAAACCTGTGTTAGCTCATTATATCCCGGTTATTTTACTTGTATAAGATGGGGATAATCCGCAATCCTCAATAATTTATAAGCTGGTGATAATCCGCAATCCCCAATAATATTTAAGCTGGTGATAATCTGTGCATTATACCTATGAAAATTAATATTCCGTTTATTAAACCAATGTAAGCTGAGTATATTATATTGAATCTCAGACTATTTTCATATCGTTAATTCACTTGAAAACACTTATTTTGGATATAAATAAACTTTCTACTTAAGCCACTTCCTTATGTAGCCAATTACTTATGTAGCCATTTTCTACTGTAGCCACTTGCTTCTCTAGACACTTTTAATGTAGCCAATTTCTTATGAAAGCACCTTCTACTGTAACCCATTCCTTTTGTAACCACCTCCTGCTGTAGCTACTTTCTACTGTAATGCACTTTCTGTTTTAGCCAATGTCTGCTGTATTTTAGCCACTTACTATTTTAACCACTGTCTGCATTAGCAACTTTCTGCTGTAGCTACTTTCTACTAAATCCAGGGCTTGCCCCGAGAGAACATTTTCCTCGACATGGCTCTAGCTCTGACTACACTGTTGGTTTTTGCATTGTGGTTATTATTTATTAAAACTTGGATATTTACGCCAAGGTCAACCATAACACTGTCTATTCATAGGAACCAGTGTTAATATCCCCACTGCATCATGGGACTGCAGATAATGAGAAACGGAACACTGAATACACGGTGTGAAAAATCGGCATTTATTACACTGCCACATTCCTGCACATGTGCATGGCCAATGTTTATTTCTTTGCCGTGGCTGGACTCGGTCCCTCATTCATTTGTTTACCCTGAAGGACACAGTGTGTAATGTTACTTTGTCTCGAAGAGATACGGGTTTGCATCGTTTGTTGCTATCAAATGTCTCCAGGTTGACCTATGACCCGCCCTGTCCCAAATAACATCCTTCCGGAGATTAGATAGAAAAATGACGACAGTGGTAGTGACATGGGAATGTCATGTTGATTACTACCGTCCACATCAGCTCTACTGAAATTGACTGCTTTACGGGGAAGGTGACCCGGGAGTTCTTGCCACTTGTCACGTGACAGTTCACAATATGATTGGCAATAGTATTAACGCTAGTGGGCTAAGTGGGGACATGAACTTTTGAAGACTAAGAGTTTGAATGTTTAAGCTTGTGAACATATGCACTTTAGTTGGGGATCTGCAGGGGCACATATCATTTTATTTTAAATAAGTTTTGAGATATTCAAGTTTTCAATTTTAAAACTAAACAGATTTATCATTAACTAACCAAATACCTTTGAATTTTTCATAGGGTTATTTTTTCATAAATTTTCATTCAGAGCATTCTAATTTTGAACAGCTATCTTATAGACTCTATCATTTAGATGGGATAACTTAACAATTTCAAAAAAGCCACAGCCGTTTCTCCTTTGAGATCTTCATATAAAATATATAACTGAGCTGTGTTACAGCACACGATATCCGCTTGTGTTATAGCGCACGATATCCGTTTGTGTTATAGCACACGATATCCTCTTGTGTTATAGCACACGATATCCGTTTGCGTTATAGCACACGATATCCTCTTGTGTTATAGCACACGATATCCTATTGTGCTATAGCACACTATATCCTCTTGTATTATAGCACACGATATCATGTTGTATTATAGCACACGATATCCTCTTGTGTTATAGCACACGATGTTCTCTTGTGTTATAACACACGCTATCCTCTTGTTATATATCTGGTGCTGAGCTGTGTTATAGCACACGATATCCTCTTGTGTTATATATCTAGTGCTGAGCTGTGTTCTAGCACACGACATCCTCTTGTGTTATAGCACACGATATCCTCATGATCGACGCCGCGCAGCAGTCTAGAATTACTGCGCTTCAAAATATTTAAAATATTGCTCTAAAAATGGATGCTGTGCCACTTTCCACATGAGTTGTTTTGAACATTGGTCAAGACCCGTCAACGCAAAGGCATTTTTTGTTATTTTAGAAGATTAACATTTTTTAAAGCTAAAATATTGACCCTAATTATAATGCACGGATCGCGTTTTTAATGACAGTATGTGAGCTTCAAATGGCTGGCACTATGTGAGTGGCACTATGTGAGTGGCACTATGTGAGTGGCACTATGTGAGTGGCACTTTGATGAGTATCTCTTAAACTTAAGACACAGATATTTGTTTCAAAAACACTTGGCTCTGTGGGTTTTAATGGGACCTTCTGTGTATACTGATTTCCCTGTTATGAGTAGTAAAACGTTGGCAATCAATGTCTCCAAATGCTACCAACCAAGCCAAAGAGGGACAGGGATGTATCATGATGCACACTGATTAACTTCAGTTGGGGGGGGGGATAAAATCAAAACACGCACGCAGATTTTTATTGGAGCACGTTCCTTATTTTATGTACGCCACTCTACACAAAGAATTTCCCTAATTTTATTTATATGTTTCATTTATTTTTTTATGAAACTGTTATTTTAATAACATTTATTTATATCACTACGGTAAAACTATTGATCTATTAATTTTTTAAATGTAATCATTAGTATTTATCATACCGGTGTCCACAAAATCAATTAAGGTATCGGCAGTGGCATTGCTAGGGTTGGTGTCACCCAGTGAGGTCTGCACCCCGCTAGCTACGACAGTGGGTTTATGTCTCATCTGCCCCCGGGGTGCGTCGACTGATAGTTTGGTCATGGTCAAACGGTTAAATAATTACATGCCAAATAAAGATTCATATAAAGAAAAGCAGAAAATATATTTGGTTACAAACTTGAATTGCAATTCTTTAGTATTATCACTGTGCAAGAAGATCAAACAATTCAGTCCACCGGGCACAAAGGGCACCAGGCCAGGCGCATTGTGTGTGTTGTTTGTCCGTCGTAATCGACGAGGACTACTGTCATCATAATGGTCATGTGATTAGGCAGCCAGGCTGGGCGCATTACAATAATGATTTATGGACAATGAACAGACAGCTGTGTCCTCATGTTCAACCGATAGTTCAAGCGCCTTAATCGTAGTATCACACCAAAGAAACGCGTGATAAGTTCCTAGTCATAATGAAATATTGTAAATACTATAGGGCATAGGGAAACTTTCACGTTTAGACATTGGCCACTAATTGAGACATTGGCCACACATGGAGACATTGGCCACTTATAGAGACATGGGTCATACATAGAGACATTAGCCACATATTGAGACATTGGCCACATATTGAGACATTGGCCACATATTGAGACATTAGCTACACACTTAGCTCGTTAGCTGGGAACCAGTGATAAAAATGGACTTCTAAGCTTCTAAGGCGATTGGTGAAAGGTCCCCATGGCGAAAGAGGGAAAAACAATGGGGCCTAGAAAAGTCAAGGATTTTGAGCCTTCTTCGACCTTTTCCAGACCTTGCTTATAGCGAAATAATTGCCATGATCTTTACTGCGTGTATTTTGACGGATGTAAGTCGCTGCTATTGATAGCTCTGTGTTGAAGTGATATCATAAGAGCTAGCCTCTTCAATGTTGGTGATAGCTTTACGTTAAAGAAATATCATAATCACTAGCCACGTAAAAGAATGTTGGTGGTAGCTCTATACTGAAGCGATACCGTTTTTACTGCTCTCGTACACAATGTTGGTGTTTGCTCTTTGTTAAGGTAATAACATTCTTACTAGCCTCGCAAACCAATCTAGACAGCTAGACAAAGTATTTAGGTGAGACAAAAATATGCGATGAAATATTCACTGCATTAGCACGTGGCGTTGTGGATATATTTAGATTGGGGCATTTATCTTCCTTTAAAAAATGGAGCATGAGCTCATTTGGAAACAAAATTTACCAGTTACCAAGTTCGGCTTATGTGTCCAAAGCAACACAACAAATGACATTATTTGTGCAATCAAAGGGAATTGGTCTGGACAACGCATAATGCACGAAAGATGAATAGGCTGTGCAAGAGTCGGTCACTATGACATAGTTCATAAGGCATGTTTTTAAAAGCTTTATTAAATACGTCTGGAGCATGTTCTTGTTCCATAAATCTTCTCATATGGTGCATTGCAATGTTAAAATAATCCTGAAAAAAGAACCATCCATGTTATGTTATATAAATTATCCTTTAAGCGTCGACTATTTCATCAGCAAACCAAGTCCTTTTATCTTATTTTTAAAGCTTTTCGTTTACTTTTCATGTTGTGAAGCGTTTACTTTTAAACTCAACTTATTTTTGCTTTGTTGAACACCTCGTCCAATGGTCTTTTGGTTTGGGGGGTGGGGGGGCACTCATATAAGGGCTGTTGAGTTTTGGAATAATTTTAAAAAAGAGTTAATTCCTCTTTTTCCATATATACAGATTAAAATTTTAACAACCAATAACTAACACATAAGTTGATAAGAATCTACTTCGAACAAATAAATATAATAAAAAGGAGAAAACAATTTTACTATTCAAGAAATGCTTTACGCAAAACAAAACACAAAGAAACGTTAGCGCAGAAAATCGTCTTAAAAATCAAAAGAAGTGAAAATAAATAAATCCAGTCTTTGCTGAACTGGAAGCCTCTGGTTACATATAGCAACTATCTACTCCACTGCGCAGTCTTTCCGTTCGCACTGCATTTTACAGATTTCTAAATTTGTAATGTTTATTTGTCTTTCTAAAATTGGTATTATCTTTCTGTCAAATGTCATTTACATTATGTAATCTGTTCTATATCTCATTTGTGATTTCACTATTATTATTATTATTATTTCTTGGCTTTTATTACACTCAGATGCAAATCTTTTGTGTAAAAATTAGTGCGGCAAAATATAGTAGGTAAAGACTATTTTGTGATAATGTTGCCTTACTTAAAACGTTTTATTAAATCAATTACCGTAAATGTTTAAACTTAGATCTTGTCAATATTTAAAATGTGAAAGTACGCTAATAAAGTTATACTTACTGGCATTAAAAAATGTTAAATTACTATTGATTGTATATAATCCGATCAAGTTGAAAAATCATCATCATACTATAGAAATTGGTAGAAGGGAGCTTATGCTTCTAATGAAATTATTAAATTAATTTAAGCTACTTATAATTTTTTAATCCAGTTATTTCTTTATACACGCACTAAAAATGGGTGTTATTTATTTGAGAAATGTTCATACATTTCTTACTTAAGGGTAAGGGGTGGGGGGCGGAGATGGGAGTAGGGGAATTCCCATGTACAGTTGGGCATACCACCGACAGTTAGGCAGCATTCTTGACGAAATTTAAAAAGTCATCTCATTCCTAAGTTGTGACAGGGAAATGTACTGTTTGTCGAGTCAAGCATTGCCGTAGGGTTTTTAGGTCGGGACATTTAGCATTGATATGTTTATGTAATAGGCCTGAAACCAGTCAACCGCAAAGTCCTCCTATATATATCTGTATATATAAATTAGATATGTAGAAAGCTGATCCTAGAATTGTGTGATTTTCAATATGTGAGTTGGTTGATATCTTTAACTTGTAAAATGTCACTCTCTTATCAGTTAATCTCTCTTCCATTTTCATTACACTCCTTGTCGCAGCAATCCATCTCATTCAAAAAAACACAATACTCTCTCTCTCTCTCTCTCTCTCTCTCTCTTTCTCTCTCTCTCTCTCATTCTCTCACCTATTCGCTTTCTCTCTCTCTCTCTCATTCTCTCACCTATTCGCTTTCTCTCATTACAATCCCAGCTCATAAACCATCCCTGCTCTCTTTTAAATTATCCCCCCTCTCTCTCTATCCCTCTCTCTCTTCCTCTCTCCCTCTCTTTCTCTCCCCTGTCTCCCTCTCGGAATATAATCACGCGCTCACATACACACTAAAGTTTCTGTGAACCAATTTGTAGTTGGCCTTTTTAAACTAATTTGTAGTAGCCCTTTTTAAACTAATTTGTTGTAGGCCTTTTGTATACCATATGAATCTAAACCTACCTTAAAATTCGTGTAGCGATTACAACTAGCTCAAAGCATTGTATTATTACTTACATTATTCAATAATGAGTTCATCTTACCTTCTCAAAGCAAGATACGATGTGGACTGAGTTGAGCATCGGTCTATTTTAGCAGTTCAGCTTTAAGCCAACTAAAGCAGCGATTATTTGGAGAAACTGTTTCTGAGTGACAATATTTGATTTAATATTTAACCACTTCCCGAACTGTCACGTGACCGTTTTTACCGTCATGATTCTTTCTGAAGTGCATTTTTCTTATAGATTATTTAGCTATCAAATTAAACAATTCTCTAGCTAACATTTTGCTCAGCCAATAATTAAGGCTAAACTAGACACCTCAGATTTAAAAAAAAATTAAAAACTCCATATCTGCGCTAAATGATGTATTTAAAAGTATTAGAAAAAAAAGTATACATTTTAGTGTATGTCCTTTGTGTCCATTTTATTTTATGCGCATATAAGCCGACCCCCTTATTTCAATATTGTATCTTTAAATGTTCTAAGCTCGGCTTATATGCGAGTAAATTCGGTAGTTCTGGGCTTTCAAAAAAATAAAAATAAATTAAAATTAGCGTGCCGGAAGTGGTTTAGAACTTATTGGGATTTTATACTTGTAAGTTCGTTACTTAGATGCATGTGTTGCCAATAGGGTTGCCAGATGCCCGGTTTTTAACCGGACTGTCCGGTATTATCGTTATTTGTCCAGTTAAAAAATTGAAGCAATACCGGACATGCATGTGTCCGGTATTTTCAATTTTCTTAGTATTTTCTTTATTTCAATACACTAGTAGGCTTTTTTAAGCAATCTTAAAATATTCTGATTATAGAATCGACCGTTTGACTAATTACGTTACGCATCGAAATTTGCAATTCTGATTGTAATAAAAAACACACCCAAGAGCTATTTTGTAACCAAACATAACGCGATTTGAGATTTGCGATTGAGGAGAATGATCAAATCAATACTTTCTTTGATAAAATAAACACAATAATTGGTTTTATTGTGATTTTGGGTAAGAATGACTTAATATTTTCTTAAATTTACTTAAATATTCAAAACAGTGATTTTTGTATACATTTAAATTGCTTTATTCTTAGAAAAGCCGGTTTGTGCGTCGATTTCTGTGGTTATTTACATTTTACTCCTTGAAACGGCTTTCCCGTGTCTAGTCGGCTTGTCGATACGGCATACATAAGGTGACCAGACGTCCCGATTTCAGCTTTCATGTCCCGCTAAAGCAAGGGTCGGGAAACTTTTTGTCTTAGAGAGCCATAAACACAACATATTTTGAAAAGTAATTCCGTGAGAGCCATACATTATGTTTAAAACTAAAAATTCAAGTAAATAAGAGCATTTTGTGTAATTCAACACTAAACTTACAATAATTATGTCGCTGAATTCCTTCAAATAACATTTTTATGCTGTTTTTTTTTAAATTTTCAAATAATATTATGTAGATCAAATGAGTCTGAATAAACGTTGCTGTTTTTTTTAAATTATTTTTTTAATTATTTATTTTATTTTATAAACGAACATTTGTATGAGAGCCAGATGCAGCCATCAATAGAGCCACATCTGGCTCGCGAGCCATGGTTTCCCGACCCCTGCGTTAAAGTGACCAGACGTCCCGATTTTTGCTCCAGAAACCTGGGAGGGGATCTCCCCCCCCCCTCTCCGTGGATCCCCGTCTCGCTTTGCCCCCCCCCCACACGGAAAATCTGGTCACCTTAGAAAAAAAACGACACTAGTGTCCGGTATTTTTGAGACAGCCATCTGGCAACCCTAGTTGCCAAGTAACTTTAGTAGTACACGCATCGCCGCCACTTTTGATCTTTGGAGTTGTTTCTAGCTTGTAAGCTTATCTTTTGTTGATAATGCTACTGGGTATTTTTTCAGCAATTTTTCACGGTGTTGCTTATATTTAAAACCTCTACTGCTTCACATCATATCTTTGGGCTTCTGTGTCGGCCAAGGGTCATTATTTCAAATTTCGATTTGATTTCTGTTCTGGACGATAGCTGTTGATTAAACCGGTCTCTGTTTGATGTAACCGGTCTCTGGTTGGTGTAACCGGTTTCTGGTTGGGGTAACCGGTCTCTGGTAGATGTAACCAGTTTCTGGTTGGTGTAACTGGTCTCTGGTAGGTGTAATTACATTTTTAAATTTTCTATTTTGTTTGCTACATAAAATATAAATTGGTAGAGCATTCAAGTTCAAGTGAATCTAAGAATACATCAACTAAATAAGAATTATTCTTGGATTCCCTTAAATGCTGTACCAAATTACGAAATAAATTCATGGGATGTTTTCATCTAATTGTCAACATCATGTATTCATCTAATTGTCAACACCATGTACACACAACGTGTTTTCAAGGGGAAAAAAATTTTAATCTCCAATTAATGTTTTTTTTTATTGTTTTTTTTTGTTTTTTTTACATTAAAATTGCTTCAACTTTACGAAGGCTCGTTCGTCTCTCTCCAGTCTGCGGAAGTACATAGAGATTTAACCCAAAAAATACCTAATATAAAAAAAGTATTTATTCTCAAATTAAGATTGAGCAGGTGTTTCTAAATGTTTATTATTGCCCTATCAGATTTATGGCATTTCAGTAGATTAATTATTGCACCCAAGCATGCCAAATATATAGATTTAAAAGCTGCTGATCAATAATTTTATACAACAAATATGTGACTATAATCATTAAAAATGTGTGTCAATCATGATAAACCCCTAAAAAACGAGTTGCATGTGACCGCTATGGCCATTTAAAGTCAAGAAAGCTACGATGCAGAGGTGTCACTCTGTATGTTCCCGTTATTTTTCACTGGCAGACTGGGGGAGGTCAATGAGGTTTGATTGGGGGAGGTCTATGTCGCGAGGTGTGACACCATGAGTTACCGCACTGGCTGACACAAACTCTAGTGACGCCTCTGCTACGAAGCATTGCTGAATGGGAAATTTAATCATTAGCAGCGGAACCTGTTATAAGTTGACACTTGTAAAGTATCATCATGAGATAATGCCGTATGTTTTATTGTATAACCAACAATGTAGTTATGGTAGTTACATTTAGTTCGTCTCATCGACACGGTTTGTTTTGCCATCATTAAAATGTTGACCTCAAGAAATGAGTGTTAAATGTCGTCGGTGACAGATAGAATGTCATGTGTTAAATAAAACACACACAATAGACATCTTGCTTGGGTGCTGCAGTGTTTCAAAAAGTTTCCTCAATTGAAACGATTTGAAGATATTTGGGAAAAGTTCATGTGGGTGGGGGTGTATGAGTTGGAAATCATGTCTGTGAGACCGGAAAATGTTTCGGACATTTTTTATTATTTTTTTTTAGCATAACGCTGCAATGTGTTTGCTCTTCGTTGCACTCGATATGTTTTAGTTATCTTACAGGTCAATCTCGAAGCCGAAATTACCCTTAAATTTTAAAGTAAATATTTCTGACATGTAACTTTATTATTTCAATATTTTCATAAAAATGGCGCCTTGAAAAAACAACCCTTCTATGGGTGCTCTGGGAGATGGTTTGGGGTTAGGGCTCTATCAGTCTCAGTAGTGACAAAAACTTTTTAAGTCTTTCCTTTATTCTGTAGATCAGTGCTTCTCAAACTTTTTAGAATGGCGGACCGGCAGGAATTTTTCCATTGCACCAGGGACCGATGAACTATTTTCCCTGAACTGACAATTTTTAAATCCCTTATATTAACTTCACCGGTGTCTCTCTCTCTATCTGTCATCATCTCTCTCTCTGTCTTGGGCGGGCGGAAAAACAAAAGTCGAAAATGACCCACTTCCCGTGATCCGATCGAGCTGAAATTTGGCACACGGACCCGAATCACCTAACAATGCATCGTATCAAAATTTCAAATCGACCGTAAATAAATTATTGCATTTTTAGTTTATCCTTATATAATGTATGTAATTCAAATTCACTGTTTGTTATTGGTTTTTTTTCCACGTGAAAGTTTGAGTTGACGCGTTGAGGCGACCCATCGAAGTACCGGCGTACTTTTGTTTACATTTTACGTGTCACGCTGAGCTCGGTCAAGCGAATCGGTGACCAGACTTTTCCCCCTCTCCCACCAGGGTTATGAAGCAAAGTTGAGTTAGACAGATTCAGTCTGTAAATGTTTGTCGCGTTTGAAAATAATCAATACTGTTAGTTAGTCTCATATATAAGGGATTTATAGTCAAAAACTTTGTTTTTACGGGTTTGTTTTTTTAGAACATCTGTGGACCGGCAGCGGATGGCCCACGGACCGGCACCGGTCCGCGGACCACCACTTGAGAAGCACTGCTGTAGATCATGCGTTCGACTTGCTACCAACTGCACGACGCAGTTTCATGTCCCCATGTGCTGTGTGTGTTTTTTTTTATTCGTCCATATGTCGAGCCCTTCTGTCGGTGACAAAATATTATCACTATTGATTTCATGGTAGGAATGAGATCGTCTTTCTACAAGAGAAATGAGATCTTCATTGTACAAGACAAATGAGATCTTCATTGTACAAGACAAATGAGATCTTCATTGTACAAGACAAATGAGATCTTCATTGTACAAGACAAATGAGATCTTCATTGTACAAGACAAATGATATCTTCATTTTACGGGAGAAATGAGATCGTCCTTGTACAAGAGAAATGAGATCGTCATTTTGCGGGAGAAATCGGTTATTGTACGTGAGAAATAAAATCTTCATTGTACGGGAGAAATGGGATCGTCATTTTACTGGAGAAACGAGATGGTCATTGTACAAGAGAAATGAGATCCTCATTGTACTGGAGAAATGAGATCGTCCTTGTACAAGAGAAATGAGATCGTCATTGTACAAGAGAAATGAGATCGTCCTTGTACAAGAAAAATGAGATCGTCATTGTACAAGAGAAATGAGATCGTCATTGTTCAAGAGAAATTAGATCGTCATTGTACAAGAGAAATGAGATCGTCATTGTACAAGAGAAATGAGATCGTCATTGTACAAGAGAAATTAGATCGTCATTGTACAAGAGAAATGAGATCGTCATTGTTCAAGAGAAATTAGATCGTCATTGTACAAGAGAAATGAGATCGTCATTGTACAAGAGAAATGAGATCGTCATTGTACAAGAGAAATGAGATCGTCATTGTACAAGAGAAATGAGATCGTCATTGTAGAAGAGAAATGAGATCGTCATTGTACAAGAGAAATGAGATCGTCCTTGTACAAGAGAAATGAGATCGTCATTGTACAAGAGAAATGAGATCGTCCTTGTACAAGAGAAATGAGATCGTCCTTGTACAAGTGAAATGAGATCGTCCTTGTACAAGAGAAATGGGATTGTCATTGTGCAAGAGAAATGAGATCGTCATTGTACAAGAGAAATGAGATCGTCCTTGTACAAGAGAAATGAGATCGTCCTTGTACAAGAGAAATAAGGTCGTCATTGTACAAGAGAAATAAGGTCGTCATTGTACGGAAGAAATGAGATTGACATGCTGTTATTCTCTTGCTCGAGACGCCCCAGCTTTGGTGTGGTATTACAATTTGACGTGACATTGCAGGAAAGGGCGTATCCATTAAAAAATGACGGGAGGGACACATGGGAGTAGCGGGACAATTATTAGAAACATGGTCACTAAACTACGACAAAATAATTCATCCGCCAAAGTGCTCAAGCTAATACCGCAGCGAGAGATAGAGAGAGAGAGAGAGAGAGAGGAGGGGATCTTCGGTGCGACGTTAGAGCAGGTCGTAACCTGACATGTACAAGCTCTCACGAAAAGCATATTCTTTATTTTTAAAAAAGCAAGCAGCTCGTGTTACCTGGCAGGAATGTATGAAAATACTTAAAGACTTGGAGGTATTTGAAATCCTGAGGATTTGAGAGGAAATCATTAGTGGCGTAGACCAGAGGTTGGCAACCTTTTGAGACGGAAGAGCCAAATATCGCTATTTACTAAATTTCCCAATTTTTAAAGAGCCACTAACATGAGTTTTGAAAATAAAATAATATAATTATTAATATTTACGCATTGATTTGGAGAGCCGCATCTTGACATCGACAGAGCCGCATGTGGCTCGCGATCCGGGGGATGTCGACCCCTGGCGTCAGGGCCGTCTTAACGCATAGGCCCGTTGGGCATTTGCCCGGGGGCCCACGAGCAGAGGGGCCCCATGGGAATATGTTTATTTATATATGATTTGTATATTTTTTTCTTGCTCACTCTTCCTTTGCCCAGGAGCCCAACACTATTTCTTGCCAGTGGGCTCAGAATGGTGTAGAGACGGCTCTGCCTGGCGTAGACTATTTGGTGAACATTTTCAAAAAATCCATTTTTTTTTAATGAATTGTTTTTTTGTTGTTTTTTTGTTGTTTTTTTTTAATGTCTGAAAGATTTCAACCTTATACACTAATAATATGTTCTTCTCATGTGCCCGTATTATCTTTTTGGTGTCATTAAATGAATGTTGGGAAGGGGAATATTAATCATGATACTGGAAAGCACTGACTGCAGTAAATTCACCATTCATCACGTTCCTCCCATGGAATAGCGCGTGATCCGATCCTTAGTGTCAATATTTCAAATGTAAGCCTCGTTTTGACTCCACACACAAAAATGAAAGTAGAATACAAGACCCAACAGGCATTCAAGCTCAGACAGGCTGTAAATGTCTGTCAGGGGCGCATCTATTTGGACGGACGTCAAATTTTATTTATGTGAAATTGTATGCACATACATAACTATCAAGCTAGACGGAGTTTTATAAATCGTGATTATTAATAGAATTGATTTCCGTCAACAGCACTGGGAGGGAACTTACTACACACGGAGGAAGAGTGGGGACACAGTACCTTTTCATTGTAAAGTCACACCAATATTAGGCCCAAACGGGTAAGCATCAAGTGCAACATTTTATCGCCAATTAAAATAAAATAATTCGTAATAAACGGAAGCAGCAGCGACATCAGTTCAGTTAAAGTAAGATATATTTATCTGATGTTGCGTCATGTAACATAAATGAATGTTTTAAAATTTATGTCATTTAGATGTACTCTTTATTTAAATTAACTTTGAAATAGAATGTTTAGAAATCGTGTAATATCTTACCCAAAATTATGCTATTATTTGGATTTTTGTTTGCAGGTCAATATCACAGTATGTATCTGTAAAAAGTCATTCTACGGACAGTTATAACCAACTGGCCAACGGTAATGGAAGTTGTTGTTTTATCAATTAACATTTTTTAAACTCATTACACCTTTCCTTCGGGGCGTCCATAAAGTACTTCACGCTATTTTTGACAATTTTTACCCCCCCCCCTCTGTCACAAATATTGGACACCCCAAAGTACGTCACACTTTGGAACAAAAATGTCTTTTTTATTAACAAAATAATTAAAATTTAATATAAAACACTGTGACGTCACACATGGCCGGACCTCCCTCCCCTCCTGTCACACTTTCTGACACCCCCTCCCCCCTCTGGAGCGTGACGTACTTTATGGACGGCCCCTTCCCATCTTTTAGGTTCCCTGTCTCAATGTGTGATGTTAAACATGGTAAGAGTATGCAAACTTAGGTGCAACACTCCAGTCTCTGGTGCATAATGAAAAACTCCTTTCAAATTGTCTCTCAAAAATGTACATGCTTATATATTGTAATTACATGTAAATCAATATTTGTGTTTTAAAGAATTGCGACTTTCGAAAGAATTGTCAGATGCTAAAAAATATCACAGCTACAGTCCAGATCCCTTTGTAATTGGTTGCTTTTCATTTTTGAAAAATTTCAGATAGAAATTAGGTCTTGGTTACAGTATTTAAAAATCCTTCCAAAATTTTTCTATTGAATGTATTGATGCTTAAATTGTCTCAAATTCGCTCATTTTCTTTTGATTTTTGAAATGCAGGCAGTATGATGTCATTTCCCCGAAGACGGGAATCTATAGTAAAAGCACATTCAATGACAATCGAAGCCCCAATCACAAAGGTATGATCAAATATTAGTGTTTCTGAATGCTTTGAACCCAACATTGATGTTGTACAAGCACACATTTAAAAGTTTCTGTTTTTTTTTCTTTAAATTCAGTTTCTTAAGTTTATATTAATGTATTTTGGTGAACTGTATTAGTGGACATAGAGAGTGCAGTGAAGGTGGTACTGTGAGTGCGCATGTATTAGTGAACATAGTGATATTGGGGGAGGTAGCTTACTAGTATAAGTGGATAAAGAGTGTGCAGAAAGGTGATACGAGTATTGTATGCCCTCCTGTATTTACTCACTTAATAATTCTCAAACTGTCTAAAACAGCATCACAATGGAGAATAAAAATAATCAAATTTCCTAATGTTAAATAAAAATGAAGATTTAACACCAGTAGGATAAAAGATTTTGAATGTCTTGGTACAAATAATGAAAATGTGTGCATCAAGTACATGCTTTTAATTTAATATTTAAAAGGGTGATCTGGATATGAAAAATATTTCTTAAAATTTTATTGAAATTTTAAATTTTAAAAAAATTGAGACTTAGTTTCTTTCAATCATATGATGGCTAGGTGGAAAATAGTGAATCAATCTAGAGTAACTGAGTGAATTTTTAATCATTCTCTTCAATTTCATTTGTTTGTTTTTTTCTGTCTAAACTGGAAGATATGTCTCACACATCTTTCGTGCATTTCCAGGTCATTAATATTATCAATGCAGCTCAAGAGAACTCTCCACTAACTGTTGCTCAGGCCCTTGAAAAAGTGCTGGAAATTCTCCAGACC
Source organism: Ampullaceana balthica (assembly GCA_944989445.1). NCBI lineage: Eukaryota > Metazoa > Mollusca > Gastropoda > Lymnaeidae > Ampullaceana > Ampullaceana balthica. Next base: position 230,380 of record CALYLW010000307.1, on the reverse strand, counting down.
AGTGAATTATACTCTCCTTTCCAACATCAAGAGATGGGGGCCAATGATGACCCAATGGCCTCTGATCTTGTAGAAGGGCTTATGTCTGTATGTAACTTCTGTCATTGATCTTCATTATGTGGACTGTGTCTGTAATTTTGATGAAAGTTTTACTCTGACCAGCTTTCTATTAGGATAACATAAACTGAAGCTGTTGTGTTAATTCTTTCAACAAAACATGTTTCTTTTTTCCAAGAACAAAGCCTTTGCTCAACAATTAAAATTATGGTACCTGAGGTGCTCTGAAAATCAAGGGATATAATTGTGATTTTTTTAAAAAAAGAAATATTTGTTACCTTTAAAAAAAATTCAATTTGATACCAGAAATTTTACCTCACCATATCCGTCGAGTGATCAAGTTCTTTGAAATAACAATGCTATAATTTAATATGCAATTCTAAAATTCTTTAGCTTAGAATTTCTTGTTTTTTGACACTGCTTTTTTTAATTTCCTCTATGTGTTATTCATATTGAATTCTCTATACTTTTTTATTTGGTTATTTCACTTCATAATTTTACTTTCCCTACTTGGTTTTTCATTCATTTGTTTCTTAATTCTAATTGATTATGAAAAATTTATTGTGCTGGATCTGCACTACCACCTTTTTTTAAAGAGAAATTCTTTTCCAAATAGTCTTTGATTTCATTGATTAATATTCATAGCATTCAAGTATTTTTCTGAAATGCTAAAGAATGACATATTTTTAATAGAGATATGATTATAATTCCAATCATCAAAAAACATGACTCCTATTTCCACTAATGTATTATTATAAAATAATACTTAATGTAATCAGTTACTAATTTTACTAATAAACATAACAAAAATGACAAATTGTCTTTCTGTGGATAAATAATGTACAAATACATTTATTTTCTAATTCTTTAGCAAAATGTTAAAAGAAAATTATCCGGCCACGATATACTAAGAGCATGTAAGTATTATTGTAAGCTTAATATAAAAATTAATGATGCTACTTTCTATTAACTGAACATAATTACCAAATAATTTTCAATCAGTTTTCTATAATCACAATCAACAGCTCAAGACCTGTACATCTTTCAGAGGCCACTCCAAATCATTTTATCATGCTCTGAATTTCTTAAAATAACTTTAAAAAACAATATATATCCTTTTCTTCTCAATATAGAGGTTTTTTGGTTTGTTTTTGGGGTTAATGGGCATTATTTTAATTGCTCACAATCTAATCAATGTTTTGATTAATATTGCAGCTCATCATGGCCATGGTCATCATCACATTCCGTCCACACCCACATGCTCACTTTCTCAGATCCCTGATCCCATCATGAGTGTTCTTAACCTTGATGCAACATGGGACTTTGACATCATTCATCTTGAAAGAATTACAAATAAACGGTATATATTCCCATTAGTATTTAATATTGATAACCTTATACCACTAGAATTCGTCAGATTTGTATACATAAATCTGTATTGAGACTTGAGGTGTTTAAAATCATGATGTAAAGGTATCTTGTACTATACAAATTTTCCTATGAAATGTACCTTTAACTAACATTCCATGAACAGCATTTAGCCTTAACATCTCATTCATTTTTTTTAAATAATAAAAACATGAAATGTTTACTTTATTACATAAGTTATTTCACATATCTGCAAAATTTACCAGTTGTTCGAAATTCGTAATAAAAATTAAACACTGTTTATTTATTTCTCACCAGCCCCTTGCTTCATCTTGGTCTTAATATTTTTGCTCGCTTTGGAGTGTGTGAATACTTGAATGTCAGTGAAAAATGTTTAGTTAACTGGCTTCAGATGATTGAAAGTAACTACCATGCAGATAATCATTACCACAACTCCACACATGCTGCAGATGTCCTGCATGCTACTGCTTACTTCTTGGAAAAGGAAAGGTCCAAGGTATATGTTTGAAAATTAAGGTCTGCATTGTGCTGACAAAAATGTACTTATCTGTTTAAAATGTAATTTATCTCTCAACTCTTAATGAGAAGAAAAAAACATTTTTTTTGTAAGGTTAATTATTAAAGACTCTGAGTATAGTATCCCAAATTATATTTAAAATTTACAGGAGATATTTGACCAACAAGATCAAGTCACCAGTCTCATTGCTGCTGCTGTTCATGATGTCGACCATCCAGCTAGAACCAATGCATTCTTAATAAATGAGAAACATCAATTAGCTATACTTTACAATGATCAGTAGGTGCAATATTGTATTATATAAACTCAAAGTTATTGTTTCTCACTTATAATAAATATTTCCATGTCTCCATATTTGCTTTAATAATGTATGTTATTAAATTTTCCACTACTCAATTTCATGAAAAAGTACAAATGTAATTGCATAGGTTGCCTTTGTTTTTTGAGCATCCAGGAGCTTAATTCAATTAGACTCATTTTTTTCCACGTTTTTATTAACTCACTTTCGTTCCTGTTTGTCCACAATTTTCCAAATCTGCCAACATAAAATTTAACCACTTCTGATGCTTAAAGAGATCTCAAAATTTTACCACAGATAGATCTTGGATTACAATGCATTCTATCAAAATTTCAGATTGATCGAATGTACCATTATTAAATTATTGAACTTTTTAGTTTATATATATAAGCATATGTATTATCCGTCTGCTCTTGTTTACATTACATTCACGTGCCGAGTTCACACCAACCCTGACCAGATCAACCATATTTAACATCAAGGGGAGATCAGTCATTTCCAGTCTGTAAATGTTTGTCGGGCAATGCGTATTACAATTGAACATAATCAATACTTCAAAACTCACCATAGCATACACTTAGACTAAAAAGAATAAAATTTTAAAAAAGTTAAAAAATATATTTTTAAAAACCATGTTTTTATAAGTGGACTAAAAAGAAGAAAATAATTTAAAACTTATAAGTTCAAGCACTTTAACATAATATGACTAAAAACGTGGGGCGGGTGTTTGGTATAAAAATTATAAATTTATAATTTAGAAGGCAAAAGAGAGATCTATAAGTGAGAGAATGAATGAACTGCATATGTTAAACCTCATAAGCCCCCGACCCACGTGTTTAGTCATATTAAATTAAAGTACTTGAATTTATAAGTTTTAAATTATTTGCTTCTTTTTAGTCCACTTATAAAAACGTGGTTATTAAAAATCTTTTTTTTTACTTCTATTTATTTTATAAATATAAACATTTATAGAATTATGTATAGCATCAACATGCTAGAAAAGGTTTTTTGATATAATTTTTTTTTAATTATACGATACCAGTAATTGATTTATGAAATTTTACCAAAGTTATAAGTTATCTTTGCACAAACATAAAATTATTTTATGGATATTTTTGTTATTTCTAGAGCTGTGTTGGAAAATCATCATGCAAGCATGTGTTTTAGATTAACTCACAAAGATCAAGCTGTAGATATTTTTCAGAATTTAAGCAGGTAACATTTTCAAATTTATAATATAAAGTACTTTTGCTTTACTACAGCTATCAAGAATTATTTTAAATTACTCTCTTATTTTGGATTCTAATTTATGCTCTCGTCTGTTAGTGAAGACTACAAAACTGTGAGGCAATCTATAATTGACCAAGTTCTTGCAACAGACATGAAGCAGCATTTTGAGCATCTATCCAAGTTTACAACATCTATAACAAAACACTTGCAAAAGTTTGAAGGAGACCACACTGATGTAAGAAATTTTTTTATGTCATAACTTTTCATAAATTGTAAAGGGAAAAAAAACTCACATCATTTTTTTGACTCTGGTTTTAATAAAGAATATAAGATTCTTGTTATTATAAGTGATAAAGAAGTCATCAAAAAAATATTTGTATATGTTGAAACACTGTTGTTTTTTTTAAAAGGATATTAAAATAAATGATTTGTAGTTTAAGAGGATGAAGGTAGAGTTAGTTATAAAACATAAGCTAGAAGATTTTATCTCACAATATATTTATGAACTTTGTTTAAAAGGGGGATGCACATGAGACAGACATGAACACAATCTTATCAGACCTCTCTTCACATGACAATCGAGTTCTTATAAAACGTATGATGATCAAATGTGCTGATGTGAGTAACCCATTGAGGCCCTTGTCGCTCTGCAAAGAATGGGCTTATCGAATAGCTGAGGAGTATTGTCAACAGGTATATATCTCATACAGGATTGAACTGCGATTAAGCTTTCAAATAAAAAACAGATCCATAAAGGAGTTGTGTGTTTAAAACAATAAATAAAAGCTTTATTAATGGTATGTAATTAGTTTCTTCTGTACTAGGATATAACAAGGAAAATGAAATACTTCTTTATCTTTTTAAAATAATTTTTTTCCAGACAAATAGTACAAATTACCTATTATTTATTGTTAGACATAGAGCAAAGAAAATAAGTTAGAAAGATAAACTTATCTTAATGAACTTAATGTTTCATATCAAGCTGTTGCACACACAAAAGTAGTTAATTGCCGCAGAATGCATATTAATTGGTGAAAAGTTTAAGTTATGATTACATGTGCCATTTAATGATATGTTTCCATTTAATCTAAATCAGTGAAAGCAAACAAATTTTGTTAACAAATGTGAAATAAAATAAAAATTAATTGCAGACCGACGAAGAAAAGAGCAGAGGTCTCCCTGTTGTGATGGCTCAATTTGATAGAAAGACTCTTAACATCCCAAAATGCCAATTAGCATTCATTAATCTGTTTATAACAACAATGTTTGATGCCTGGGATGGTAAGATATTATTTCCATTTTAAATGCACATTATTGGGAAAAAATATATCACTACATCCATTTAGCTCTGATCTAGTTACATTCAAATGCATTTATTTCAGTTTCTAAACCTGATTTTAAATGGCTGTTTCAAACCTGAAGATAAAGACATAATCATGCAGCTTTTATTTCTCACATATACAAATAACCTTATTAGAAAATCCTTGAAAAATAAAACAAAGCCTAAGACCATTTCAAAATAAATTAAGAGAAAAATAATCCTTGTCTTCTTTAAAAAAATATATTAAAAAATGGCATTAGAATAACTTTTCTTTATCTGTAATTCATTTGTATAAATTATTTTTGAATTCAATATGACATTAAAGATAATTTAAATTATGGACTAAGCTTATTTTTATTTTAATACTGCATCATAATATATACAACACTTAACAACAATTAATAACTTTTCTTTCAGTATACTGTGATATTCCAGAATTGATGCACCATTTGCAGTTAAATTATGATTATTGGAAGGAACAAGAAGTAAAAGAGAAAGAACAAACAACTGCACACACAATAGACAACAGTTAGCTTTGCAAAACTCTTTGATTAACCCTCTGTAGAATTGAGTATAACAATTCTACCAAATGATGCTCAAACTGCAGTTGAAGTCTGAAATCCTTGTGAAATTATGCTGCTGAAAAGCTGCTGACTAAACACAAAGACTCATGGTATAGTAGCATATCAACTACTATGAGAAAGAATAAAAGCATGTTTATCTAGTAAATGAAAATGAAAATCATTTCCATGGGAACAGCATTCATAGACAGACTTCTCATAGGATCTCATTTCAAGTAGAATAATGTTGTGAATTGTGTTGGAGATATTAAAACAATTTATTACAATTTACATTGACTTAACTTAGCATGCTTCAGTGATGGCAACAATTTAAAAATTGATTATTTATGTTGTGTTTTCAAACTGCCCTTTTCATTAATGTTGTTTTGTACTTGATGTAAGGTATCCTCTATCTGTACCACCATAGACCATATCATCATTTAATAATTTACAAGTGGCAGGATACTGCAAAGAATGAAACTTCTAAAGAAAGAACTTGATAGTTATATTATATTAACAATTGCAATCCACACATAAATCATTGTTAATAATCAAAGTGCTTATAAAAAAATCAGCTTAAAGAATATTTAACCAATTAATAAAATCAACAACAAAATGTTCCCGTTTTAAAAAATCAATAGAATTAAAAAGTAATTTTTTTTAAATAACTCTGGACCGTTTCTAAGGACAATTTTTTTTTAAAGTTGCAACAATGAAACTTAAAATTAAGCAACAGTGATATACAGTATGTATTAAATACCTATGTGTTCCTTTAAAGCATACAGAATTTATCCTGACCCATTTAAAGCAAATGTCAGTGAAAAAAATATTTTAGATCTTTAGTTTCTCAAAAAAGGAAAAGGGATCTAAAACATAATAATTTCTTTACAAAAAACATACAGCAAAAATATTTTAAGCACACTTTACAATATAGGGAGGCCAAATAAATATTTCAGATTTCTTTTAATGGGTTTAACAAAGAGTAAATCTACTAATAATGTCTTCAATTATTAACTACTGTTGTCAGACAAATTTTACTTTTGCCGTTAGTGCAGAACAAAAAAAATTATTGAAACCTCATCCTGGTTCAAATGTGAATGTCTTCCTTTCCTACACAGATAATTATATCAAAAGTTATTTATGTGAACCATACAAAATTTTCCCTTAGCAATCATTAAGATTAAGAGTTGTATTTGCCATTTAATAAATATTTGAATGCCAGTATGTTCAAATGATTGTAAAAGGGAAGTATCTACATTATTAATTTTAGTTTATTAAAACCCTATCTAATAGTTTTTTAGAACAGTCATTTTTATTTATTCATATTATCTGTTCTTGTTTGGTTAAATTATACCCCATGTATGTACCTCAGTAAACTAAATTGGAAATTATACATTTTAAGCACACAAATTCAGAATATTCAATGAAACAAAAGATAGATTACACCTTCACCTTCTTGTTTTAATTATTCATAGTTGCTTCTTGATGGATAAGCGAGCCTGGTATAGTCAATTAATCATAAAAGGCTTTCTCTTCTAGTGCTATCTAGCTAAATCATGACATACTTATAAATGTAAATGCTTGAAGGTCTTTCTTAGCAATCATTACACAATGATTTTAAGACAAGAGGCAAATACACAAATAGAATGTATTTACATTGCTATTTTTATTTTGTGTAAAACGTTTAAAACAAAAGTTCTTTTGTTGTTTGTTGACCACATATTTTGCTTTGTATGAAGCTGCTACGTGACAAATTTTAATGTGGTATAACTGCTGGTATGTTTTGCTTAATATCCACTGAGCATAATGTCAAGTGGGTTAGTTTAAAAGTGCAAATGCCTAAAAACTGGTTGTGCTGTGATTTCTTCCGTCATTTAATTCATTTTAAATTATTGTTCCAATGCCATTGACATTTATGTAAATAATTTTGACTTGTGGCAGAAAGTAGTTAAGCCATCTAAATGTACACTCATAAATGTTTTTGAATTTTGAATAATCTCATATTTAATTTAAATTTACAATTTTTGCTAACGTTATGAAAAACATATTAGTTGAAAGATTGGCATAAACACAATTCATTAAAAATAAACAAGTGATATTAACTTAAACTTAACGAATTTAAAATTTAATGTCAATAGGAAAATGAGTAAATATTAATTTGGCTGTAATGTTAGTATTAAGTGTTTCTAAATCTTGTCTAATTGTTGAGATATATTCTAATAGGAAAACAATTATGATTTGAGCAGTTTAAGACAATATGAAAATTTAATTGCTGGCTATAGTTTGGTCTTTGATTTGTGTACTCTATTCAGTGGGCGTTCTACTCCAAAAAACAGGCCAAGAAATTCTTTTGTTTTTTTAAAGTTAATGCCAATAAGTCAAAATTGTTGCTACATGTATTACTGTATTACTTTGATGCACTTACTATTGGCATCTCTATGAAATGCTCTTGAACAAGTATCAGTTCTTGTGAATTATTTTTAAAATAATTTTTTAGCTTTAATACATTTCTTTAAGAAATCTGATTTATATTTTTTTATAATATAACATTCGTTATTTTATTTAAACATTTTTGAATGAGTTGATTGTCCATAGTCTACCTTGACAGCCAACAAGTCATTTTGCACTCTCATTCATAAACTACAACTATAAAAATTGTCATCTCCCATCAAAGATGTATAACTATAGACTTTACCAACTATGCTCAGAACATGAATGCAAGGGAAATAGAGCCATAATGATATTGTTAGCTTTATCTCAGAGAACTGCAATAATGAACTGCCATCAGGAAAGAGTCTTGGCAGCTGCTGTCTTTAAGTGCTACCTGATATATATAATTTTTTTTAATGATTGACCCAAGCAGACAGAGAAAGCTTTTTTTGAGACTTTTTTCCTTCAGCTCCTGTGAGATTGGTTCAAGAACATATGTAAATAATAATATGAGTTATTTATTTATTTTTTAAAATGTTATTTTTATTCTTAATTGGGATAATTTTGTTCTGTGGTGATTTTAGAACATTTTTTTTCTCCTACTACATTAAGTTGCTTACAAGCAACACAGTATTCCTCCAGATATGTACTACTAATAATAAAATTGGAACTTTTAAATTGCAAACCCCATACTGTGCTTGAGCTCACTGCGCTTCACATAAAGAAACAAAATAAAAATTAAATACAGCATTCGTAACTTAACTAAATGTAAACATATTAATTAAGAGAAACTGTTATGATGTATTTGTAGAGTGAGACTGCACCAATTATTATTTTGATTCTTAAAATCACATAATTCAATGAATAATAATTACCGTATTTTCACGCATATTCCCCGCGGGTTATACCAGATTTTACAAACCCCGCACCCCCCATGCGGGGTATCTCCATGGGCAGGGTATCTGAAATTTTTTTTACTGATTAACTCTTTCGATGCGCAACAACGCACACTGCGTTCATCCGCCGTGCTCAAAAGCACGGACCAACGCACTGTGCGTTGTTTCACTATCATGTTTGTTTCTTTGCTATTTCTCGGTTAAACTTTTTAAGAGCTATTTTTAAATTAGATTTTAACAAAGAAGAGTGGTACTTCCTTGTTTATGAACGAAAACGAGGTGTATTTGCTATCATTTGAAGCATTATTTTATTAATTTTCTTCGCTGTTTTTTTGTTGATCAATACTGTTGCTATGGCAAATCTTTAGCTACATTATGAGACATAATTCAAAATTAATTTTTGTGGTTCTTTTGTACATTTATAAACATAAAAATGCCTATTTAAGTTACATATTTGATTTTTGCATTAAAAATTAAATTTGCCGTCTGACAATTTTTTTTTCTAAAATTTAGTGATTTTCGTTGTCATATTCTCACATTTTTAGTTTCTTTTATGTTAGTTTTTTTTATTTAAACCAAAGAAACAAGTTCAACAACACATAGTCCATTCAATTACCTTACATTTGATACCAAATTTATCCCTATAAGCCTAAAAATAATATTTTTAATAATTTTTTTTTAACCCAATCTCTACCTTTTTTTTTACTTTTGAAAATAATGTACATTTTTTCGTTAAAAAAATTCTGCAGCGAAAGAGTTAATGCATCAATGGCACTATTACTTGCAAAACACTAATATAAAATTAGATTCTGTATAACTTCTGGTAAGTTTCTTCACAATCTACCTTTAATCGTTTGATATTACGTAATTGATTTTATAACGTGGTGAGCGATAATATATATATATATATACAGTTCATTCAAATAGAGTGGTTCAGCGTGATATGACTTCTCAAATGTGGTGGGATAGTGCGGGGTATAAGCGTGGGCGGGTTATCTGCGAGTGCGGGAAATATGCGTGAAAATACGGTAAACAGTCAAGAATAACAACTAGAAAAAAAAATGTTTAGATAAATGCAATGAAATTGTATGTGTATGGCAAAGAATGTTTCAGTGAGTTTGTTCACTGTCATTATTTTTTTTATTATTTTTTTTTAATTCTTTACTAAATTTGAGAAATTATTTCTGTAACAAAAATGGCTAATATTATAGGCACATCAATAAGGTTACTCCCAATCATCACATTGCCAAGTCCACTCTGCCACTTGATATGATCTCAAATGTCTTTATTTTTGTCGTAATAAACAAATGATAGATATTTATAAATAAAATGCAATTGTCTTTGGACAATCTACAAGTATAGCCATTATCTCAACATCTTTTAATGTATAGTGATATGAGCTTTAAAAATTTTAATGAGGTTTCAAGTGTATCAGGTATTGCTTGTTCACCAAGAGTTGAATTTATTATTTTACATTCATATCTTCACCCTACATAAGCAAACAATGAGAGAGAGAGAACGATTTTTAAACAACTTGTTAATAAAGAAAAATCTCAGACTGTATATCTTATCACTGATGTTAGTTGATTTTATGACTCGTTCATAAATTGTAATACATTTGCTTCAGACTTAAGTCCCCTAATAAGAGTAATTATTATATATTAAAATCATTTTAAAACTTGAAAGTTGAGATAGAGCATATAAAAGAAACACTTATAAATCTGTTTTGTTGCAAAAACTGTAAGCACTAAAAAGTAATTTTTATCAAAATTTTAATATAATAAAAGCCCAAGTCACTTGACTCTTAACACTGAGGGACATAGTACATACAAAAGTCCATAGCAGTTAAAAAAGAAAGGTATCATTTTGGTTTCGAGATTAACAGAGCATGTGGTGTTTCAATTACCCAAACAATTATAAAATACTTTGTGTACATTTCAGGAAGTTTAATATTTTGTATTTATCAAACAAGGATAAGTTACTTGGGCTTTTGAAAAAAGTGGGCGCCGTAGGCGCCCTACAACCCTTAGTAATTACAGAAAAGGTCTACTTATCAACACTAAGTAAAATTTATTTTTATTTTTTTTGCGTCTTATTTTTTTAGTTATTGTGCAGTTGACTCTTCAATAAATTTGTAGATCTTTCCCATTCATTTTAAATTCATATTTAATTTAGATAAAAATGATTTTCTCAGTAAGGTCTTTGGAGGATTTGAATATTCATTTCAACTTACATGTTTATATTTAGAAGATCTGAAGTATTACTTTATTTTCAATTTATTTTTTCATTTTATTGTTAGAAATTCACCCCTTTTGGAATTCAAAAATTTTACTCAGTATCTGTCAAATAGTAACAAAAAATAGTAAATTCTCCAAAAACTTTGTGATGTTCCCTTTAAAAAAAAGCACTTGGATATTAATAGATGATAGTTTGAAAAGGCACTCATTAAAACTACTTGGGTTTTTTTTTATATCAAGTTGTTTCAAATGGCAGATAAGGATAATTATTTTCTCTTGATAGAAATAAGTTTGTACTCCTTAATTTAGAAATCATTATTATTTTTTTTAACTGTACATTACTGGGTAATCAAATACTTGTGATAAATGTTAATGATGGCTCCTTTATGAGAAATGTGATATTATTTAAAACAATAGCTACTCTGAGAACTACAGCCATATGTTACTTTTCTGTAAATACTGTATTACTTGACCTTTGAAAGGACATATTAATAAGAGATTTATTTATATACAGAATTTATCATGACTTGTTCACAATGAACTTTCTACAGCTATTTGATGTTTTTTTCCTGATTTTTCTTTTCTAGCCTCTTTGTGATAAACTATTCTGTAGCTCAGATTCTACTTAAGAACCACTATGTTCATATATGATTCGTCACATTGTCAGGTGGCGATATCAATTCATATTTTTAAAAATTGGAAAGACTGTTTAGTCTCTGAATTGTAAGAGAAATTTTTAAGCTGTAATTGTAATTTAAAGTTGCTTAAAGCTCAGATTGTCAAATAAAAAGGCTTCATTCTTGAGTCCTAACAATAAAGTTGTCTTATACAATTTTTGTTTAAACTCTGTTTCACTTAATCATCATCCTGTATTTTATTTGAACTAGTGGTAGCTTTAAAAAATCAAACCTCTCAGATTATGTCAATTGTTTTCCCCGAGGGAGTCACAATTTAAGTAGCTTCCCCTTTGATTTGATCCTTACAATTTATTTGTCCTTAACAATTAAAGAGTTGTTTACTTAAAAACCTACAAAGAATGTGTTGACTTGTTCATTTTATTTTGTTGTTGAGAATTGATTCTAGACTTTCATTCATCAAAGAGCAAAAACTTATTTGAACAAAATACATTTTTTTTAATTAAAAATGAGGAACAAAATTATTAAGTGGCAATTTGCCACAAAATTACACCGTACAATTTGTTTGGTTCTCTTAAAGAATTAATCTTAAGCTGCTGACCAAACACCATCATCTTGGACTTGTTCAGTGTCTTGGTAGACAACATTATCTTGAGCAGCAATTTTTGGCTCATCAACTACAGCTTCTACAGCATTTTCACCTTCATTCTTTGTCTCCAGTTCCTCTCTTTCTAAATTTTCTCTTTCTTGTTCTTCATCTTGTTTTTGTTTCGCTGCCTCTCTGTCACTCCTTAATTTTTGCCTTATTTCCCACTCTTCCTTTTTCTTCTCATCTTCCTCGGAAGTTAGAGAAAATTCAACTCCCTCTGGCACTGGAACACTTAAAACTTTCTCCATTTGGTCCAATTTCAACCAAAAAGTGTCTGTAGAATCTTTACAAACATATTGTGAACTTTTATTGATGAATAAAATGCCTTCAACCTGTAATCATTAGAAAATGAATCAGATTATTACCTAGGAAAAAACAATTCAAAGTAATGCAGTCACAGAAAGTTGTGGATAATAAAACAAACCCGTAAAAACAAAGTTTTTGACTATAAATCCCTTATATATGAGACATAACTAACAGTATTGATTATTTTCAAACGCTACAAACATTGACAGACTGACACCGAGTGATGTCCCTTGTCTGAAAAAAATGGGGGTGGGACGTATGGGGGTGGGACGTGAGGGGGTGTCGGCACGACGGTCGGCGTCAACTCAAACTCACGTGGAAGTGGAAGAAAAAAAACAAACCGTGAATTTAAATTACATACCTCATATAAGGATAAACTAAAAATGCATTAATTTAATTACGGTACGTTCGATCGATCTGAAATTTTGATACGATCCATTGTTAGGTTAGACGGGTCCGTGTGCCAAATTTCAGTTCGATCGGATCATGGGAAGTGGGTCATTTTTTACTTCTGTTTTTCCGCCCGCCCAAGACAGACAGAGAGAGAGAGAGAGACGCCGGTGAAGTTAATATAAGGGATTTAAAAATGTCCATCATTGGTAGTGAAGTATTTTTGGGGGTTATTAAGACCCCAGAAGAGAAAGTGAAACAAATTTAGCAACTCTCCCCCAACCTGCGTTGATGGAGATGTCTCATTTTCCTCTCTTGCCTGATGTGCCCGTCAACTCAGCAATTTTTTTTTATAAAAACATGTTCATAAACAGTGATGATAAGGGGATTTTTTTAAATGCCCGTATCATTTTCAGTTGTAAACTCTCCCTAATTATATTGAAATTTAAAAAGATTTGACTGACTTGACAAACCAAGAGGCTTACAAGCTAATACTAATATGAACAAATTGAAGTAACGATCTTAGGACCAGTAATCTTAGGACCAGTAACCGTTAACAAAGTTATTTTTATCTTTTTTATTTTGTAATGAACTAAGCATTGAATGAAAGCGGCAGGACCAAAAAGGATGGCCTCTTGGATTATTATTATAGAATTCGGCAAGACATTAGATTCTAGAAATTTGTCAGAAATTTTAGATTAGCATTAAATTTCACCTATGTAAATGGACAATAAGTTATCCAAAAAAATTATATCAATTCTACAGATGATTATGTTAGTAACAAGTATGAGACTAGTCTTAGATAATAAAAAGTCATTTTAAGTTTACCTTCTGCCCAAATGATTTCAAAGCAGATTCTAAATTTGACTGTGAATAAGGATGTTTCTGCAACAACTCCAAGGGATACTGTAGAAGCACAATTTGAGCACTAGTTTGAATGTAAGTTAATAACCCCGCCCCACAAACCCACTTCCCCCATCAAAATTTTCTTTTTAAATAATATAATAAAATAACGCTTTCATTTGAAAGAAATATGACCAATATCTTAAAATGTAGTATAAATGACCAAAAAAAATTATTACTTTTTATATCATATAGAATAGGACTGCGATAAAGCTTTTAAATAAAATACAAAAAACACAAATTGTGTAATGAAAACAATAAATTTAAGCTTAATTATTTAACTAATACAACAGTAAACATTTCAGCTAATGCCTTCATTCTCTTAATAATTTAAATATAATCTTAATACTTATGCAAGTACTGTATAATAATTGTATTGATGATGGCATTAGACGAAACGTTTACTGTTATGTTAGTTAAATAATAAAGCTTAAATTTATTGTTTTCATTACACAATTTGTTTGTGTATTTTGTATTTTACTTTTTAAACTATGAATAAATTTTAATGTTTCAAATTCAAAAATGAAAACAAAATGAATACAACTTGTCTCACTTCATTATTTTCCCAGACTTCTGAAGGATTCTTTAACTCTGAATACTTGTCAATTAGACAGAAGAACCTGAATTCAGCCTGTTTTGTGAATTATTTTTTTATATCATGTAAAATTTCAAAAAATCTGTCTATAAAATTTAAAAATCAAAGGAGTTGACTAATTTAAAAAAACATAATTTCAGTTTAATTTGATTATCCATTAAATTTAAAGCATAATATTTAAAAATTTTATCTCTCAACAACAGTTGCTTTATTTTTATGGTATCTCTAAAAACAACCCATTTCTGAAAATAATACAAAACCCTTTAAGTGGAATATTAAAAAATTAAATCATACCGACACACTGAGTTGGAATAAATATAAAGCATATTGATTGATAAATACACTTTTATAATGTTATGTTATAATTAAGTTTTTATTAAATAGAGCTAATACTAATACATATTTGAAAACACATTTGAGGGTGAATGTTAATGTATTCAATTTACATTTTGTGAGAGACGTGTTGTTGTGTTTACATTGTATGAGAATGCAACGACTTGACCTAGTATGAAACACATGGTTTGTGAGGTGAACTGTAAGCGTGCTGGTCAAGGACTGAGAGAATAGCTGGCTATAAATGTACGGTTCAAGAGGCAACCGAGGTTGATTGCAGTTGATTGCATACGAGCTGCTTAGGTAGTTGATTGTACAGTAGATCACAGTGAATTGTATATAGTGATTAAAGACAGTTGTTAACCAGAACACAGTTTGTTAAAGACTTGTCTATTGACTAGCCATAAGTTCTATTACATGGTGTCAGAAGTAAAGAACCTCAAGACTATTTGAAGTACTGACGCCATATCTATTACATGGTGTCAGATGGACCGACTCCACCCGCCACAACCACTGGAGCTACATGGAAACATTGCTGCCAACTGGAAGAGATTTAAGCAGTCTTTCCAGATATACAAGATAGCCAGTGGACTCGACACAAAAAGCAAAGAAGTGCAGAGCATGACACTGCTGCATGTTATAGGCCAGGAAGCGGTAGAAGTGTACAATACATTCCAATGGACTGGACAGGAATGTGACGATTGTGACACGGATTTTCATTCAGTGAAGTGCTTATTACGAAAATTCGAGAATTATTGTTTGCCAAGAAAGAATGTGACAGTCGAGAGACACGTGTTTTTCTCCAGAAAGCAAGGTGAGGGAGAAAGTTTCGATAATTTTATCACAGACCTTAAACTTAAAGCAAAGTCTTGTGAATTTGAAAATTTAACAGAGTCGTTAATAAAGGACAGAATTGTGGCTGGAGTAAATAATGAATATCTCAGGGCTAGACTACTGAGAGAATTAGACCTGAATTTAAACAAGGCTGAAATTATATGCAAAGCGGCGGAAACGTCAGAATGGCAACTCAAAGCTTTAAATGAAGAAAAGAATGTTCAAGCTGTGAACTCAAAGGCATATGAGAAATCAAGTACGCACATGACAACAAGTCAACATGTCAAGCAAGCTGTAAGGGTCAAGTACACACATAAAAGCAGGCAAATGCAAATATTGTGGAAAAAACCATGAACCTAGAAAATGTCCTGCTTATGGCAAGTTATGCAACAACTGTGGAAAATTGAATCACTTTTCTGCTGTATGCAAGTCAAAACGGGTAAAAGTTGTCAACCGTCAACTGAAAGATCACATGGACTATAGTCAAACATTCTGCTTAGGAAGTGTGTCCACGCAACACGCAACAAGTGACGAATGGAGAGCAATCGTTACGCTTGAACAGAGGCCAGTGATGTTCACACTGGACACGGGCGCACAAGTAAACATTCTGCCACACAGATTGTTTAGTCAACTAAGAATGGGAAGAATGCAGAAATCAACAGCAAGGATCACTACATACAGTGGGGAAATCATTGCCTGTTGTAGGCAAAACATCAATCAAATGCTCTGTGAAAGACAAAACAGAAATGCTGGAATTTCAAATAGTCAAGACGCACTCAAAGCCTATTCTTGGTCTGCAAGCTTGTCAAAAGCTGAATCTGATTAAAATCGTGGGCTTAATAAGCAACATTTATCAGAGGTCCAAACAGAAGAGGAAACATTACAACGAATCAGACAGAATCATTGGACGTACACACTCTCAGCGTGTAAGCAACGCAACAATGCAGAAAGAACATAAAGGCTCGTGGCAGCCAGCGGTCGTCGTGTCGGCAGCAACGACGCCAAGGTCATGCATCGTTAAGACTTGCGATGGTGTGACACACCCACGAAACAACATGCTGAGACAGACATTTCGTGGAAGGAGAGGTGTTGCGGGTGATTGTCAGTTCGACTCACCAGAGACAGAGCATGAAGAACACGCTCCCATCGATGATAGAAATGGGTCATCAGCAACGGTCGCTACTCAGCTGGCGAAGTCAGCAGCAACAACAAGAAGATACGGAAGACAGGTGAAGCCACCAAAGAGATACCCAGACAAAGAGACATAAGGGTGTGCTGTGCTTTGAAAGACATTTGGAGATTCAATGTTAAGAGTTCATGTACTGAATTGTTTGATGTTTTTAATTGTAGTATTCTCTTATTGATAATCTGGGTCATTCATTTGTTTTTGTTAGAAGGGAGATGTGATAGACGTGTTGTTGTGTTTACATTGTATGAGAATGCAACGACTTGACCTAGTATGAAACACATGGTTTGTGAGGTGAACTGTAAGCGTGCTGGTCAAGGACTGAGAGAATAGCTGGCTATAAATGTACGGTTCAAGAGGCAACCGAGGTTGATTGCAGTTGATTGCATACGAGCTGCTTAGGTAGTTGATTGTACAGTAGATCACAGTGAATTGTTTATAGTGATTAAAGACAGTTGTTAACCAGACCACAGTGTGTTAAAGACTTGTCTATTGACTAGCCATAAGTTCTATTACACATTTAACAACCTAGGTTTTTCATCTTTTACCTCTGATTCATAATATGGATAGCGTTTCCAATGAAGCATATCTATGATGAAAAAACGTTTCTTGTCTGGACAGTACAAAGAGTCCAGAATAGTTAGGTCTGAAACATTTTTTAATATGAACGTTCAATTAACGTTTACAAATTTATTAAATTTAAAGAAAACAAAATAAAAGATGACCTTTATAAAGAGTTCTTTGTTTGGTTCAAATTTCATATAGGAAGTTAAAGAAAATACAAGTTATAACGAATAGGAAATTGAACTCACCCCATTGTGTAAATATTATTAAAAAGTAATATTATAAAGTTGTCTATTTTACCAAGAACATCGAAGCTCATTACTTTACCAAAATAATGATTTAAATACTTTCTTTACATTTTTTCATTACTGGTAATTAAAATATCTTTTCATAAGCAGTAAAAATCAACTTTCTTTAGTAAAACATATTTACAAAAATAGACTAAATATCCAGAATAACATGATATGAGTAATGAAAAGCACTCCACTTATATTATGATAATTAATTAATAGTAGAGGCCTTAAACAGAGTTATTATTTTTACTTACATTATATAAATTTGACTGATCAAATTATTTTTAAAGTTATAATAATAAAAATAAACTGGTTGCGGTGGGAGGGTATTTTAAATTATACTGTTCCTTTTTGTGAAGACCTTGTTTAACTTTTGCATTACTAAACTAAACACATATTCTGTAGGCCTGAGACTAATCTCTTAAGGCTTTGGCTAGTACCTGGGCAATCTGCTCCATCTGTTGAGCATTGCCATACAACATTGTCTTTACATGGGACTCTTCCGCCTCCCTCACCTCCCCGGCTATATCAAGCGCCGGGCAAGACGTCACCAGGTGTACGACCGTCTCAGAGGCTTGGCTGCAATGACGGCGGTTCGAGTCCCTGTTGTGGTCTAGCCTGTGAAAGTATGAGTTGGTTGGGCAGTGTTCTGTTCTCATCTGAGTCACTAAACTCTGGTGTTTGCGACTCAGGTTCCACCACTGGTCTGAACGGCTTGGCCTGGGCATGTTAGCGAATACCCCCCTGGCTGTCGTGTTGTCAGCCCACTCCTGGTACCACTTATTCCGGAAGTGGTCCTTTAGCCAGGTTTTAGCCCCAAGATAAGTGACTGGGGCCTCTGGTTGGGGCAGGGCCGCTCCTGCTTTGACCAGGGAGTCTGCCTTTTCATTGCCTTTTGCATTACTAAAACACCCCAGAGATTTGACAAGTATAGTTGATAGTAAGGCTGTTAAGACCGCTCGTTTTTGAGGACCGGTTAAACATTCAAAAAAAAGGCCGGTTAACCGCAAGTCCCTATATGCCTTATGTTTTGAGAACCAACGAGAGAATGTTTCCGCCTCGCGTCGTCTGATTGTGGCAGCAAAGCCCGCTTCCCCCGCTCTTCTTCGCAATGCCCTCAATTCGGCGAATGTTTTGGTTTTTTTTTAAATCCATAGAATTAAGTTAATATTGATGGTTTATAGTCAATTTTTTTTAAATTATTTTTTTTAGGACTCGTGATTAACTGTTCTGAATAAGAGGACCAGTTTAACCGTTCGTTCAAGTTAGCGAGCTATTTTTCCTTAGTTTAAAAAACCCACGCCTCGCCTCGTCCGTTGGGACATCGTGTTTACCTCTCTTGTGTCTTGTGTGTGATGCCGGTCAACTCGCAAAATAAAAAATAATAATAAAATTATAAAGCTTACAGAGTAAACAGTGATGATAAATGGAGTTTATTTAAATACCATATTATTTTTCAATCGTCAACGCGCCAGAATTTTGCTGCGCACACGACGATCCCGCCATTCTTCCTGTTCCAATAGGGTTTGAGCTACACTCGCCTTACTCCCCTTCCAACACATAACAATTACATTTTTTAAAAGAAAATATCATTTTTGATATTAATGTGGTAAGCTTACGTCAAATGCCTTTGACTTGCAGGAAAACTGTCACTAAAAGACCAAACTCGAATTTGACGACCGATTAATCGCCCGGTATATTTGCTACGTCTATCAAATGACTCTCTAGTACTTCACTAAGCGGCTCGCCTTGAAACACTAAAAGACCAAACTCGAATTTGACGACCGATTAATCGCCCGGTATATTTGCTACGTCTATCAAATGACTCTCTAGTACTTCACTAAGCGGCTCGCCTTGATCAATTTTTAGGATGCGGGAAACAGACTATAAACCGGTGAACAGAGAATGCCGATAGGTCACAGGGTCATATGCTTTTATAGCTTTCTTTGTCTTTATAAGAACAGACTTTAATTAATATAAATGGAAACAGTCGTGGCCTTGACCGTTGTTCACATCAAACATACACTGTATGTTAGCTATAGTAGAGTGCCTCTTATTAAGCAAATTTTAAAAAATCATTCCTTAGCTGTTGGCGAACTAAACTAATAGTGATGACGTGTATATTATTTATATACCCGAATATGGAGAAAGCGATTTGATGTCACCGTTATTCACGTTAGTCTCGTATGCTGCCCTGTATCTTAACCATAAAGTTGCGGTTAATCGGTCCTGATTAAACGGGACCGGTCCTGATCTGAGAACCGGTTAACCCTTAACAACCTTAGTTGATAGCAGCTGTATTATTCATAGCAAAGCAATAAGAACTCAAAGCAGATGGTTTAAATATTCTTAGAAATAAAATAACTTTAAATACTGCTCATAACTTAGAAATGAAAAACTTGCTGTATAAAAAACATTTTTAAAAAAACTGGTTGACTGACCATCATATTTGTGAATTTCTACCAGACCAGGATTCCCACTTGGTAAACAAGACTTGAATTTCAAATCTGTTGCCCTTCCATCCGTATAGGATTGTGTGATATCCTAAAAAAAGTATATTTTTAAAAATGTATACATTATTATTGTTTAACAAATAAAAGCCAATAGGCTTGAGGCTAATAATGAGAGCTATTCTCAAAACTTATTTCATAACTAAAAACGATCAAAGCATTTTTATTACTGACAAATAAAATCATAATTGTCATGCATTTTAAAGCACAAGGAACTAACGCAATCACTTAAAATTAACTTATTTATTCATGGTAGAGAGTGAGTGAACTTGAAAAAATAATTTTTTGCATGTAATCGTGAACACTTACATTTGCAGCAACTATTAAACGTCTTTTACCAGACGGACAAATAATAAACAACCAATCTTGTTCCAAGTTTTCTGGAGCATTCTCCATGTATGGGGACTGCATCAGCTGTAAGAAAAAAGAAAAAAAAAGTGTGTCAATTAAATTTATCTTAGTCATAGTAATAAATTATTAACTTATTTCATTACATCCCCCATAACAGTGATGGCGAACCTATGCCAAACTTGCCACAGACGGCACGCAGAGCCTCATATCAGCCTGCACGAGACTTAAATATTATTTCCTTAATCAAACCACTTTGTTGGCACTTTGTGTTGGCATTTTGCTATATATAAGTAGGTTTAAATTGAATTTTGGGCATGCGGCTCCAAAAAAGGTTCGCCATCAATGCCCTATAAGATAAAATACTTTCCTGAGACACATTTTGACCCCTTGTTTCAATTAAGAATAGTACATTCAAATTGAAATTACCCTCTTTACCCTTATATTTATCAATTCCGTACCAGGATTGTTTACATGAAAATTGAAAACCCCTGTTATCATGGTCTTTCATTATTCAAGTTAAAATAGATAATTATGGTGAATTGTGACGACACATTTTTTTCCCCAAGTGCAATGATAAACTTACTGAATGCCTGTCAGAAGTTGACCAGTTGTCACTCTCCACTTCTTCCTCTTCTTCTTTAAATCTTTTGTAGTTAGGCCCTTTATCTCCACCTCTGTGGTCTCTTTTGAAACCCCCTCTACCGCGACTACCACCCCCATCACCTCCTCCAAATTGTCCTCTACCCCTACCCCCAGCACCACCATGTCCACCTCTACCACCTCCCCCTCTACTGTATTGGTCTCTATCCCTGTTACCTCCACCATATCCCCCATAGCCACCACCTCCACCATAGCCACCACCTCCACCGTAGCCACCCCTTCCACCACCCCCATAACCTCCTCCTCTGCCACCATATCCATAGCCATCATCAGGTCCGTATCCTCCGTAACCTCCGTAGTACGACATCTGCATAAAGAGAGGCATAAAAATAATTCAGTACCCCTGAAATTAGATTCTGTTCCTAAAAAATATAATAAATCCGTATTTTATAATAAATAAATTTTGAATTAAATTTTTAATAATGGGTTCCCTTAATCAATCTATGACTTTCCATTTATTATGATTGGGGGGAAACAGCACTTCCGCTTACTCAAACACATAACTAGTGGAATGGGATAAGCTAAGCAGGAGAAAAGAACAATTAAAATGACATTCAAGCTTTTAAAAAAGTATTTCTTTGACAGGGAAAACATTTAAGTGTTCCAAGATCACTTTCAAAAAAAGATGTTCTGTTACACTTACCTCTAAAGTAATGCAATGTTTTCAAAAATGTATCTTTTGACAAATATTAAATGAAGTTCAGCAAGAACTTGATTCCCACAAATTTGCTTATAAATCTTTCAGAAACAATGAGGAAGCCATCTTACTATTATTGAAAAGACTTTACCATCATCTTGACAGCCCTAAAAACACACATTAATATGAAAAACTTTTTTTTTGGTCAATTCTAAATTCAAATATTTAAGCATACACACAAAAATTATTTTAAAAGAGTCCATAATATGTTAAGATGAATAATCGAATACTAAATATTGCTTTCTCCCCCTTGTTTTGTATACAACTTATACCATTGATAACAAAATACCAAGCAACAGCATTTTAATCTTTCACTGACAATATTAACATTGTTGGTTTCATGTCTAAAGGGGGAAGAAGAGTCCAAAACTTTATTTACAAGCTTTATTAGTTGGTGCAAAGGGAATTTTTATACGTTAAAATTCAAATACAAAAGAAATGTTGGCCAAGTTCAAATTCAGAGGGGAAAACCCCGATTGTTGATCTCACAATACAAAAATCACAGTGTAGAGCAACTAGAAAAGTATATGTAGAATTTTCAGAAGTTGATTTTTCTATAACAAAAAAATAAAGGTGAATTTCCGGCAAGTCCAATAGGGTTTGTAGACCATAAAAAATGCAAATAAGCCAAATATAATTACCTAGATGTCATGATAAATAATAAGCTAACATTACATGAACACTGTTTAAAAACCTCAACTGAAGATCGATCTATCTTAAAACTTGAAATGCTTGAAAGCCAAAAGAAATTTCAGCATTATCACCTGATGTGGGACATCAAATACTAATTAACGTTTAATTTGACAAAGCGCGGTAATGTTTGAAATTCAACACAGCCTTACACAGACTTTCCTGATGTTTGATATAGTGGAAAGGTAAGAGTGTGTGGTCAGGATGATATTCTGTGATTTTATTGTTCATACTACTTTTTCCAGTTAAAGCATGTGCTCCATCGGTTATTACACTTGCCATTTTTTTCCAACACTAACCCAGTTATTTCAACACAGTTCTCAATAGCATTGAATAAATCCTGGTCTGTAGTTGTTTCTTTGATTGGTTTAACACTAATTCATTCTTCGTTAAGCTCGAAACGAGGATTTATTCCCCGAATAAATATCAACAATTGTGCTGTTTCTATACATTGGTACTTTAATCCTGTGAGACAGTACCACAAAAAGTCTTTGCTTGCATCTCGAAGTTGGTGCATCAAATTGTCACTTTTTTTTTCAAAAGGCCTGACAAAAGGTCCCTTGATAAAGAAATGGTGCCAAATTTTGTTTTCTGTTCTGGACACATAATGCTTGCTGCATATGTCAAGCATTTCTTGATGAACTCACTGTCAGAAAAAGGCTTGCTCCGTTTTACGATCTTATGGGATATCTCCAAACTGGCTTTGGTCACAGCATCTTGTATTTAAGACTGTTTGGTGAAAACATTTTGCTGCTTCTTTAAATTATTAACAAACTTCTTGCATTTCCCTTTTCTCTCTTGGTTCGTTTAATTGTGCCCGCAATACAAATATTTTGATTGGTGGTATCTTTTTAAGTTGTACTCCTTAAAGACGCTCACACACTCATGGCACAGAAAGCAGGCTGCTTTTCTCCCAACGCTCATGAAGCATTATTTAACAGTTCATTCGTCTTTTAATAAAAGAGATTTGTCAACAATCTTACTTTCTTTGGTAGCACTCATTGTTAAATCAACGTATATTAGCTTTTAAATTACAAATTTTCAAAACTGTTCGAAATGTAAATCGTAAACAAAAGCTAATTCCGGTTGAACTGAAATATAGTTTCGAATAAGTGTGTTATCAATTAATGACTAATGATTCTGGAGCCATAAAACCGATTATATAACTCTAGATTAGAATCAAGTGCTGAGAATAAAATTTGAAAAATATATAAAAAATTATAAGCAAAGAAAATTAACACGGCATAAGATCGCCACATGTACATGCCTATGGGCCGCATAAAATATTCTGACTGGCCGCATTTAACCCGCGGACCGTAGTTTGCCCATCCCTGTATTGAACAAAAAAAATTATTGGAGGCATATTTTTTCTGGAAAAAGGGCGGTAGGCCAAAAAAGTTTGGGAACCACTGTGTTAAATAATAAAAAAAAGTTATTACCATTTTAAGATAGCATGGTAGTCCACGACTAATTTCCAGAATAGATAATTCCTGCAGAATGAGGAAACTAATTCCGGAGAAAAAGATTTAACAGCAACAAACAAAAAAATTCAAAAATGCTTTAGTTAAATAAAATTTACTTAATCAAAAATCACTTAGTATTTATAATCCAGCAATATTTCATGCATCCTTTTGTGTCCAGTGAAAAAAAAAGTTAAGAGCATTTTTAATTTTTAGGTAAAGGCTAAACTAAACTAAAACTAATTTTGGTAAGCTGACGAGCACTAACTCTTACTATTAAGCTCTTGTTTAAAATGTTTTTGGTGTTAATTTTTGAATTGCATATATTTGACACTTTGTAATGTAATAGTAATTGTATGATTATTATGACTGCATGATTATGAGTGAGCAGAAATAATTAAAATATTATAGACACTAATAAAAGAATTTGTTGTCCAAAGAATTTATCGTAGCATTAGATGATAAGTATAATGGTATCGGGTAATCCTGCAGTTTCTACATGTATATTATTTCACAGCGAAATTTAATTTCCTCTTGAGAACTTACGTAACTTTTTAATTTATTAAATGCATTATTATATATATGTTGTATTTCAGCTCTTACAGCGCTAATTTGTAAGGTTTTTTTAATTTCTAAGGCATTTTTTCGGCTCTATATAATACATGATCTGGTCATGATACGTCCATTTTGTTTACCTAGCCAGATGTTTTTTTACCTGGCTCGACCCATGCTAAACTAAAATTAATTAACTGACTGAAAATGTTTTTTAAACGGTATTTTTCATCGATTTTAATGTTCTCAGAAGATAAATAAATATTTTAAAGACAATATCATTTTTTATTTCATTACTAGATGTTTGATTCTTATTTTGTTTGTTTGTAAGGGAGAAATTTCGATGTGGCATCTTATTGGGACAATCCGGCAAGTGGGGTGATAGATAAACAAAATGGTTGCAGTTGCATCACGATCAGACTATTTACTGTTGAGAGCCGAAAAAATGCCTTAGAAATTATAAAGACTTACAAATTAGCGCTGTAATAGCAGAAATACAAAATATAATAATGCATTTAATAAATTAAAGAAGTCTTAGAAGTACTAAAGAGAAAATTAAATTTCGCTGTGAAATAATATACGTGTAGAAACTGCAGGATTACCATGGTAAGATTAGAACATCAAAAAAATGTCTTAATAGATCTTGAAACCAGAATTTCGTGATTTTGAAATAACTTGAATTATTGATTTTAATAAGGCTAAGAAGGGCTCAGGCCTTACTAGCCTGACTAGACTAAGGCTAAGGAAGGCAGCGCGGCAAAGGACGCAGATGTACATTTCCTTGCCTTACCGAAAAGTAAACGGCAAAAATTAAATTAAAGACGAAAATAAAATACATTGCAAAGAATTTTTCCCCTGGTTTTTAACCTTTCTATCATGATATTACATTTTTTAATGTTGGTAACCTGAAATATGAAGTATAATTCCTTGATTGAAAGATGCAAAGTAAATTTTTTAGTAGTTGAGAGTTTGCAGAACCGCGTCTCGTCTCAAATCTCAATTAATGTTTTGAATGATCTCCCTTGCTATGACTTAGCAATAAATACACACTTTTAGATGACGTCAAAACATTTTCTTTTTGAGCATAGTTTTTACTAGTTTTAACTTTAACGCCTCTTGAGGCAGTAGCAGTAAAGCTTTTGACTGGTAATGATACACTTCTCTGAATAACAGTTTTCATTCAACGGTAGCTTTTCAAACGGTGGGAAGGGAATAAGAAAGCTAATTTACAACCCTCAGATAGACATTAAAATAAGGATAAAAACAATTTCCTTATTTGTTATGATTATCTTATCTATACAGACGCTCCTTCTATGCAGAAGATAGTTGCGTCCACAGACCATGACAGATGATCTGTTGGCAAGTGATGCAGCATTCACAGGCCACGGCTTTGTGGGTTCCACGCATTACCCAGCCGCCTAACTACATGTAGTGTTAGGTACCCATTCGGAGCGGGGTGACTCAGGGACGCCCTAGGCCCCGGGAACAAACCCTTGCCTTCACACAGATTCGAACCCGTGACCATCGGTACGACAGTCCAGTGCGCTGCCACTCGACCATTATGGACACACTCAGACTCATATAAAGTTTTCCTTCTTCCCGTCTTGAAATTGGACTTTGAAATGGTTGCCTGATCAAACCAGGAAAACCAAAACACTATCAACATTTAAAACTATAATAAAAGAAACTATTATATAGGAATAGGGCGCACTATTCTTCTGCATAGAAAAAGCGTCCGTAACAGCGGTGGCGTAGCGAGGGGGCAAAGGGGGGGGGGCA
This sequence comes from Ampullaceana balthica, assembly GCA_944989445.1. Classification (NCBI taxonomy): domain Eukaryota; kingdom Metazoa; phylum Mollusca; class Gastropoda; family Lymnaeidae; genus Ampullaceana; species Ampullaceana balthica. The sequence goes on along the minus strand of CALYLW010000307.1, from coordinate 204,058 downwards.
AATGCTCCGGGCGGCACTTTGCCAGGGGCGAAAAATTCCTAGTCGTTAATTAGTTTCTGAAAAGGAAAATTTGGAAGAAAGAGGAGTTTTTTAAAATTGAAATTAAAGAAATTAAAAGCGAAATAAGAAATTAATAAAAGAAATAAAGGAACTATCCAAACGCATGCGAACACTTTAACTGCCAAAACTTCAAACTCCTTATTGGATAAAAATTCTTCTGATACTACAACTACTGTAATAATTTTAAAAAATCAGAGACTAAATTAGTATGAGAACGTGGCACTGGTGTGTTGATAAATTCATTGATTCTTAAAATTTGACAATTTAAAATTGTGGGGGGGGGTGCGGCAAATTCCTCGTTTTTAGTCAGCTAATTGTTTAAAATGTGAATAAAATTTTAATAAAATTAAAGAATTGGCAAGATAAGAAAATTAAACGAAATGAAGAACTATATTAAAATACGAGAGTGCTTCTAATGCCAAAACTTCAATCTCCACTATAAATCTAAAGACTTCTGATACTAATGTTACTGAGCTGGAAGACAGTATGGCAATAATGTGCTGGTATATATAATTTATTCACGTTTGATTTTAGCGTAAGTGAACTACTTGAAAAATTGTTGGCGTATTCATATGGCTTAGGACCTATTTTAATTTTGTGTCATAAATGGAAAAAATTGCTTATCTAGTGGAATTAAAACTTTGCACAAATAAATACAAAAGTAGTCACTCATGAATAAGTACTCAACATTACCAACGTCCAAATGGAATGAATCAGAAATTGGATTTTAAAAAAAAGAATAGACTATTAAATATAAAAAAACCCGTAAAAAACCAAGTTTTTGACTATAAATCCTTTATGTACGAGAAGTAACTAAAAGAATGTTCATTATAATACGCAGCGCAAGACCATCCAAAAATACAAAATTGTAGTTGTGTCGTAAAAAATGTTTAATATAATGCGCACCGATCAGGAATATGTTTATAAAAAGTGTTGTCAATAAAATACGCACCTTATTGCGCGACAGAAAGGTTGTTCAATATAATACGCACCGCGACACTCATCTCAAAAACTAACATGATACATAGGAATAAATAAAATAATCTAAAAAATCAATAATTTAATTACGGTACATGCGATCGATCTGAAATTTTGATACATTGTTTTTATTATCGGTACAAACTGCCTGCTAAATTTCAGCTCGCTAGCTTACGAGGAAGTGGGTTAAAATCGATCAAAAGTTTTGGCGACAAGCAAGCAATCAATCAAGGGTTCAACCAGACACCACGAGTTAATATAAAGGATTTAATAAGAAAAACCCGTAAAAAACCAAGTTTTTGACTATAAATCCTTTATGTACGAGAAGTAATTAAAAGAATGTTCATTATAATACGCAGCGCCAGACCATCCAGAAATACAAAATTGCAGTTGTGTCGTAAAACATGTTTAATATAATGCGCACCGATCAGGAATATGTTTATAAAAAGAGCTGTCAATAAAATACGCAACTTATTGCGCGACAGAAAGGTTGTTCAATATAATACGCACCGCGACGCTCTATCTCAAAAAATAGCATGATACATAGGAATAAATAAAATAATCTAAAAAATCAATAATTTAATTACGGTACATGCGATCGATCTGAAATTTTGATACATTGTTTTTATCATCAGTACAAAACTGCCTGCAAAATTTCAGCTCGCTATCTTGCGAGCAAGTGGGTTAAAAATCGATCAAAAGTTTTGGCGACAAGGTCGGTCGGTCGGCCGCAGACACCACGAGTTAATATAAAGGATTTAAAAAAACAAACCCGTAAAAACAAAGTTTTTGACTATAAATCCCTTATATATGAGACATAACTATCAGTATTGATTATTTTCAAACATTTACAGACTGACACTGAGTGATGTCCCTTGTCTTTAATAAATGGGGGTGGGGCGTGAGGGGGTGTCGGCACGACGGTCGGCGTCAACTCAAACTCACGTGGAAGTGGAAGAAAAAAACAATAACAAACCGTGAATTTGAATTACATACCTCATATAAGGATAAACTAAAAATGCATTAATTTATTTACGGTACGTTCGATCGATCTGAAATTTTGATACGATGCATTGTTAGGTTAGACGGGTCCGTGTGCCAAATTTCAGTTCGATCGGATCACGGGAAGTGGGTCATTTTTTACTTCTGTTTTTCCGCCCGCCGAGCCCATGAGATGATGAGAGAGACGGCCGCGAAGTTAATATAAGGGATTTAAAAAGACCGACAATTAGTTGTTGTAAAAGAGAAAATAAAGTGGCAAGAAGTTCTTAGGGGCCGTCCATAAAGACGTCACGCACCTAGGGGGGAGGGGGTCACACTTTTGTGACGATGCGTGACGAGGGGGACGGAGGGTGGTTGAAGAAATGTGACGTCACAAATAAAGGGTAACTTTAAATAAAACTTCCACTGAAATATTTGGTCGCTTACAATTTATTTAATGAATTTTTTTTATTTTTTTTATTTTTTTTAAATCAGTGCTTCTCAATGTACCAGTCGGTAGGCCATCAGACGCTGGTTGGCGTAAGCTATCAAGACACGAAAATTAATTCTAATTATAATCCTTAAGTTTGAGAACCCACAAGATAACGTATGAAATTGCGTCGATTGATGTTGACATAAAAGCATTTGTGATGTAACCGCAGCTCCATTTGGTTCTCTCACGGCAGGAGTCACCCCAAAATATACAAGTTTATGAGTACGTTACCCCACCCCCCTTCCCCAACCCCCAGACTCTAGGTCATGCTCACATGATTCGGGGAATTAGGGGAGCGTCGTTAGCCCCCCCCCCGAAAATGCTACTGGTGAGTTTTACAAGCATGACAAGTGTCTAAAAATGATCTGAATAGGATTATATGTAGGTATTTTAAGTCAAAACAAAACGGAATATCCTTTTTCTTTAAAAAAAAAGGGGGGGGTCTATTGATAGAATTATAAACGTTTCTGATATAATTGTTCGATTGGTTTTTGGTCAAACGCCCCTGATCATTCTAGATATAATGATAAATGAGCCCATTTAAAGTTAATCAAGTATTCATTAACTTTATTGAATGCATCAAATTCTTGACATCGCAATTCGAGAGGAGCACAAAACAACTTTTCTTCTTAGCTCAGTTTTTTAAGGCATTAATTTTAAATATCAAAGAAGGATACTTGATACAGTCAAGTCATTTGGATTAAGATTATTGTCACTCATGTCAATATAAATGAAAGTATGGTGGATTTACGTGTATTCGTATAGTATGTATCTACATAGTTGTCAAATTTTTAAAAAATGCTTTTTCTGGAAGGAACCGGTTCAATCATGGGCATATGTTCCAAGCATACACATACTCATGACGTATTTTAATATATCTAGTGGATTGTAGTGGATGTTATATGTCCCAAATGAGTCTCCATTACCCCCAAGAATTCTCTTTTGACCCCAGATGAGGTTATTTACCCCTGTTCGCCGATCTCTTTCTTACGGGATGCCCGTCAGTCAATTGAGGGATATTTTAAAAAATACATTTTTAAAATATTATTTTTACATATTTGTTTTTCTAAACAAAGACGTTAACGGTGATGATTAATAGCCAATGTTTAATTTGTATGCATTAAAATAAAATATAATCTAAGGATGTCAACACAGTTCGTTTTCTGAAGGCCGGTTAAAAGTTTTTTTTTAAATGCTTCACGCGGGTTACGATATTACAATGTAGATGTAGACCTTCACTAAATAAATTATAAATACTTAAATGAAAATAAAAGTGTTTTGAAACATTCTTATTTTCAAAAATAGAAAATAAGTTGTTTTTTTTTGTTGTTGTTTTTTTAGGGGGGAGGGGGGTCAAAGATTTGTGAAGTATTTTTAGAGGGGGGGGGCTAACTTTTTGTGACGACGCATGACGAGGGGGGGGGGTAAAAATCGTCCAAAATTGCGTGACGTCATTTATGGACGGCCCCTTAATAGAAATTTTGCCATTATTAAATCCTGGCGAATTTGAATGTGACTTTTTGAGGTCACAGAAAGGGCAATACACTTGCAAAAAAGGCAATATTATGAAACTGATGCATTAGCTTCCAAAGTACGTTCGAGCACTCCGATAACATAGCGGGAATAGGGGTAAAAACTTGTCATCTAAAATTCAAACTGAGCTCATAGCAATTTTAGGAGATACAGTTCACGAAAAATCATCTTTCTTCAATAACAAGATACCAAATATTGTTCCATTGTATTTGATAGCTCTTCATATATTTGACATAAGTATCAAACAAGTCCAGTTGTGTGATATGTAAAGATTGAAAATAAAAAAAGATGCGCAGCGAGGGAGGGCAGGGGGTACATAAGGGTACATACTCAGTGGCGTAGCTAGGGATTTGTAGGGGTTTCGGGGCTCGGGGGGCTTGGCCTCTTTGGGGGCCCTGCATTCATGGCGGTGGCGTAATAGTTAATGTAAAAAAAATTTGGAAACTCCTTTGGGGGCCCTGGGGGCCCGGAGGACTTCCGAATTTGGACCCCCTCCCCTAGCTACGCCACTGTACATACTACATTATAATAAGTGAACACGTGCAATAAATTGTTGTTGTTAAGCCTTCTCATCCATGAGGGGCATCCACCGATCATCGTCGGCGTCTGCGATTCCTCCAAGAGGATTGGCCACAAGAGACCTGCAGATACCTTATCCTGGACCAGCCTCTCCAGGATCTTCCAGTTATGGCCGATTCTCTTGATGTCTGCCTCCAATTCTCGGCGCCAAGTGTTTCTTGGACGGCCTCTCTTTCGCTTACTCTGGGGGTTCCATTTCAGGGCTTGCCGGTTTGTATTGGAAGCAGGTTTTCTTAGTGTATGACCAATCCACCTCCACCGCTTCTGGAGAATCTCACGCAAATTCGTGAAACGTTCCATTTTTTTTATTTAATGTACTGATCACGCAATAAATTGGGGCGCCAATTTTATAGTTTCTCCCCCATTTACGTCTCTGCCTTCAATGGCGATGTTGCTTCCTGCCAGCTACTGCAGCCAGTCGAGATAAAGAGATTACTAGTACAGCCGATTCCGTTCGCACGTGCCAAAGTTAAATAACTAATTGTTTAAGTGATATGAGGAAATACAAGTATCTTGCTTGACTCATCTGCTGATCTAGGACATCGAGGACAGCTTTATCTGGTTAGGTTAAAGATCAGTGAATGGGAATTTTCAAACTAAAAAATAAAACCCAAAGAATCATTTTTAGTAGGGCTGCGGAAATTAACGATTACTTAATCGATTAATCTTTAAAACTAGTTTGTGCTGCGGCGCCGCGGCGCCGTAGGCGCCCGCCTTTTTCCAAAGCCCTACTAACTTGTCCTTGTATGATAAATACGTAATATTAAACTTTCTTAAATGTTCACAAAGTATTTTATAATAGTTTTTTTTTGTTTTGTTTTTTTTTCAAAAGCCCAAGAAACTTATCCTTGTATGATAAATACGAAATATTCCTGAAATGTACACAAAGTATGTATATAAAAATATTTTTTTTTACAGTGCTAATCACCACACGATTTTTAAAGTAATTTTAGAAAGCAGCGCACCAAATTACTGTACCAAAAAAAAAGACTCTTTGAGTCAACCAGCACTGTTTAAACACAAATGCTCCTGTCATAGGTTCGTGCGTTGTTTGGTTAATGTTAATCTGGAAACCAAAAGGATTATGATTTAGCGTATTAGGCTACAGTCAGCGATAAGTGAGCGTAAATATATTATTTTAATCGATTAAAATTAATTTGATCGATTAAAATTCGATCAATTTTTTTTAAATTTAATTTTCTTTCCAATTTATTAATAATTTATATTTTTTTGTTACTAACGCACTTTTCACAAGTTTTATTATTATTATTTATTTAGACGAGCATACGTAAACAAAAAGGTTTTTCTTCCTTATTTCTTGCATAGCACAACGAATTTGCTGTGTTACGTCACTAAATTTAGGAGCCATGGAATTACGGAATTACCTCGACTTAACCGATTTCGCGAAATAATGAATCGCAACTTAACTCGATCGTTATATGCGCGTTATAAAAATATAATTAATCAAAATTATTCGATTAAATTTGTTACTTTAAATAAAAGTTCCACTTAAATTACTTAAAATTTTGATTTCTTACAATTTATTTTATGACGTTTTACATGGCTTTTGCACAAAATACATACTTAAATGACAAAAAAGTGATTTGAAACATGCTCTTTTTCAAATATAAAATACAGCTTTTAAGTCAAAGCTTTGTGATGTCATATGGGGGGGGGGTCTAAGTTTTTGTGACGAAGCGTGACGAGGGGGGAGGGGAAGTGAAAAATTGGCAAAAATCGCGTGACGTCACTTATGGACGGCTTCAGACCAACAAACAACTTTGAAAAAATTATAGTGTCACGAGTAAACATCTCGTGTGTGCATTGTGCATATTTAGTACTATGTGGGGTCTTTTTAAAGCACATCACGGTTTTTAAAAAGTAGGAATATAGGTAGTTTCATTAATATACTGAGGGTTGGGCGAGTGTGTAACACAGGACTACAAACGCTGCCTAATTTTACTTTGTTAAGTAATTAATTTTATTTTAATAAGTAACATTATTGACGTCAACTTTTCTAAACCTCCCACCCCCCTTGAGTCAACAATTGTCAAACATTTTCAGACCCCCTCCCCCCTATTTTGTTGACATAATTAATGGACAGCCCCTTGGCGGTGCTATTCTTTCTTTGTTTGGACCATCTTATGCGTGTGAACAACTGTTTTCAGCTTTGAATTATATCAAATAATTACTCAAATGCGACACAACAAATAGGCTGACAGGTAGTCTGAGTCTGACTGCTGCACGTGTTGCGCTCAAATTAACGAAGTATGAGCCAAGGTTTGACAAATAATCAATATGTATTCAACAGCATAAATCCCATTAATTTTGCAAAATCAACCTTTTTCCTGTATTAATGTGGTGTGAAAATTATCTTCTTGTTATTTCTCTTTAAGTCTCAAGACAAGTGTGTGTTGTTTTGCTAAGCCAAACCCCCATTTTCGGGTTTAACTGGAGTGTTGACACTTTGCCAAACATAAGTGGGTTTAGGTTGAATTTTGGGCACGCGGCCCCACAAAGGCTCGACACCACTGAGATAAGACAATACAAGGTTGGGGTGACCCCTGGCCCCTGATACCCACGTTTGAGAGGTAGAGATATGAGATTCCCTACGCCATAAAGCCTACACCTCTCAGCCACATGACACTCAGTCCTGCGCCTTTCCCGCTTTGCGCCACGATAATTTGATCGTAAGGAGATGTCCTCTTGGAAATCTCAAATGTAAACAAAAAGAAAACGCAAAACCACACCAAAATGAAAACTGGGAATCATAATAGTAAAGACAAACAAACCACACAAAAACCGTCGATCGGACAAGTACAAGTCAGTCTTAGTCAGTGCATTTTAGTGCAATATTCAATATAATTCAATAGGCATATTCATATGGCCAATGTGAATGGCAATATTGCCCATCGTCGTCAGTTCAGTATAAGTAGTAGCGGTATTCAGTTCATTATTCTGACTATTATCATAATTAGGTCGCCACGCTTCCCCGCTTCGAGAGTTTTTCAGAATTAGAAACTGACTTCTTTGATGAACCGTCTAACATTCGATAGCCGATGGATCCGCAGTCATTTTCTGTGCATCGATCAATCGATGGTCTGTTGACGTGACGTCATATGTCCGTTTCAAACATGGTGGAAATGTAGCGTCCTCATCAACCAGCAATCGATTTGATCTGCATCACTAAATTCAGCGTTCTGGTTAATTCTTCAAACATTTTATGGTTTTATACCTCACTAGAACGAACGTTCATCATTGATTACTGAATTACTGTTCATTTTTAAAAGACTGATAATGGAGAATTCTGTCATAAGTCATAAGTAAGCCCAGGTGAAGTAATGATTATTTTTTAAAAAATAATTAAATTTAATTAATAACTAATTTTAATTTAACTCCTAGTCCTATGCCTATTCTTGTCTTAAAATTATAAATTCACCATTTGTTTTTTAAAAAAAGATTGTTTAACAATGTTTTACTGTCACTGTAATTAATAATTGTTTCTAAATTACAATTTAGAAGTAAATTTTATCAAAATAAAAATAATAAAATCAAAGTTGAACATTTTCATTATAATTATAAATAATTATTGAAGAAATGATCAAGGATGAAGAAGTGTATTATTAAAGAGGGTATTTAAAATTTATTATTGATTATTACTATTACATGTACTATTATTTTAATTTCAAGTTTCCAGTTTGAAATTATTAGATGAAAAATCGAGTTTTAGAATGTTTTTATTTTTTATATAATTTTATTTTCCCGTGACATGTAAATTTATGTTTTTCTTATCATTATCAAAACAACTTGAAATTCATTAAAATTCAGCCAGAAAAAATAAATAGATATTTTTATTTGTTATTTCATTTTCATTTATAAACTATGTATTGTATCATTTAGAGTTGTTAAAGAAGTCAAACAATGTGAAAATTTAATAAATATGTACTGTAATCACTGTAATAATTATAGCTAAAATGCCTAAATATTATTTTCAGAGTTGCCTAGCCTAAATATTATTTTCAGAGTTAGTTTGAATAACAGATCATCTCAGTTTACATGAGAACCTTATAATAGAATGAGAAATAACATAGCCCATAGGATCCTGAACACCAATTTGACCAGAATTTTATTTCATGATCTCTTATAAGTTAGTCTGTACCTATTTTTTAGTATCTAATATCTAATGATTGTCAGGGCTACTGTCTACATTTTTAATCATTTATATATTTTAATAGATTAATTAAAAACTATATGAAGTGTTTTTAAGCAGTCAGAGATTTTACCAAATTTCTGCAAGTAAGACAAGCTTATTTTAAATTGCAAAAATGATAAGTATTCAGTTTATTTATAACAATCATTTCCTTTACTACCCTGCAAGAATATAAATAGTTTTATATTTGCAACTAAATACTTTATTTTAAAAGAATTTCTTCCTATCTACTGTTCCTGTTTGTAGGTAGAGAATTTATTGGTCAAGCATCAAATTATTTGAAAAAAAGTAAAAAAAATTCCAAACTTTAAAAAAACAACATTGTATACATTCAGTTGAAATCATATGGATACATGTAGTGCACATCTTCACTACTGCACAGCAATGTTTCCTTTAATCTGAGCGGCTGTGCAGAGTCTGGCAAAAGCCGCACATTAGTTTTGAGTCACCACTCAGCAGATTTCAAGGAATTCAATTTATAAAGCTACTGAACTATAAAAATATGTTCATGTTTATCCTTTTCATACACACTACACAGCCTTTATTCACCATTCAAGTCACTCTACTGTTGCAGAAAAAATATCAAGGAAAAGGTGGAAATAAATAAAATACTATAGACATTTGACATCAGTGACCCGAAAAATAACACAGTATCCAAGAGTGACAATCCTGCAGCCATATATTGATTTAAAATACAGTATTCCTAAGCCTTCAAATATATGGTAGGATTGAAGTTCCATAATTTAATTGAAAAAAAAACATACATTCAATTAACTCAGTAATGTTTTTTGTTTAAAAGCATGTGAATTGAAGAAGGGGGGAGACAATAAAAATAAAGTTTGAGCCCTACACCTGAAGACAATAAATATGAATTAGATTAGATGACTGTGTTTTGAACTGTCATTCTAATTTTTAAATATTTATTCACAATTTCTTTTAAAATTATTTCATTTTACAAAATTATTATATATTCATACATATACATGGTGAAGAGCTTTCCTTATTTCTATCCACCACTGCCATTTATTTAAAGTTTTTAATGAAGTTATTGTACCTAATGCACAAACATTGAATATCTCCTGTTTATTAAAATTGGGTAAATATTTAAATAACCTTTTTCATTCAAACGTCATTTTTGCAAATCATCAGCTTCTTTGCTTTCTAAGAAAAAGTGTTAATCAAATTTTAAATTGGAAGGGCTCAATAAATTTTTGAGTGCAGGCCTGCCAGATTCCTCATCAGAGGGGACAAACGGGGTGCAGTTTTAATATATCTTGAAATTAACTATGATTTTATATGTGAAACATGTTTGAAAGCAAATGCAGGAGGTGATTTCTCCATAGGGAAAAAAATACACACAAGAAAAATAAAATACACACAGAAGAAGTTCAGAAACTTGGGTGTGTCCAGTCAGGAGATCTACTGTGAATATTTAAAGTGAAGGAACCTGATCAAAAAATGAGACAAGACAAAGTAAAGTGCTAAAGATGAGAAGTAAAAAATTTTTATTGACAACATTTATTGGCTATCAATATGAACACATCTATGAATGTTATTCAAGACATACACAACTGATTAGCTAAGAATGTTTTTATCCTAATACCTGTCAAAGCAAGAATAAATGAATTTGAGTCTGTTTATTTTTTCAATATATGAGAAACAAATTTTGCACTACATAGTACCACACATTAACAGTAGAAGAGAGCACTTATGAAAATATTGATCTTAAAGGTAAAGTTGCAACCACATACCAATCATATTTATAAAAAAGTTTTGTTGGAATTTTGGCTATGTCCACATTTAGTGGAATCCACAAAAACATATTTTCATCAATAGAATGCAATGGACATGCAGAAATGTTATGTTTACTATTGACAGGGCATCAGTTATTATTTTGTAAATTTATGGAGTTGCTGCTATTCTTCACAGACACATTCCACATCTCCTGGTTCAACATTGCCCATCTTGAAGATTTAGGTATATATCACGTGTGCAATGCAAGCAATTTTCTTTAGTAGCAAAAATTCTTAGAACAGTCATTTTGGTTGCATAAAAAAGAAAGTGTGGGCTGATACAGACTTTTGTAGAGATGATTTGATTTATTATCATTGAGGAACTATTCTGTGACATTGTTATTCTGTTGGATATTATTGTAGTGAGTGTGTTAACTTTTAAATTCCTTTATATGATAATTACCATTAATTGATAGAAATATTCATTTCTAATTACATGCATTATAAATTAAATTAAAATTATTAAAAAGTTTAGTTACTTTATTTAATTTGAGACAGACAAAAATCGCATCAATTATAGTCTATTTGATACATGTGTTTTTTGGGGGATAAAGTATTTTGCATGATTTTTTTACAATTACAACTTTGCTCATGAGTTTATTATTTTGCAAAGTTTTTCTTTGCATAATGTTTTTTTAAATTATAAATATTTTTCAAAAGTTATTACATGGCCTTTAAGAACACAATATCTTCTTGGCACATATTTTACTATAATTCTCTGTCTCAAAAGTTTTGAAGTCAGCTATCCATAATTATAATAATCACCTTAAACCCCCCACCACCCCCAATGATAGACTCTTTAATTTTTTAATTAGGTTTATGCAATTTTATAATAATGCATGTCTACCAAAGACTCGTGTGTGACAGCCAGTTTTCATGAGTGCTCCATAACACTTCAATTGTGTTCATTAGTATAATTTCAGCTCTTAATGTTAGTGGTATGTTCCTTAATGGCATACTTCTACATGTTGCTCATGGATCATGGTGCTCAATAAGCAGAATTTTACCTTGACGTTAAGAATGTGGGTCAATGATTTTACTTATATACAATTTGTTGGTAATTTAATTTTAAAATTGGTTGGAGGTAGGCAGGAACATGTACTGGGCAAGGAGAGGATTCTATAAATAGGGCTATGCTCGTTGATATTTAGAAGGAAAAAAAATTAGTTCATGCTGCCGGTTATAGTTTAGCGTAGAAGCTGCCAAGATGTTAATTTAGGGAGGAAAATTAAACAACAACAAAAAAAGCAAGTAAGATCCGTCCATAAATGACGTCATGCTATTTTGGCAGATTTTTCACCCCCTCGTCCCTCGTCACGCGTCGTCACAAAAAGTTAGACCCCCCCCTCCAAAAATACGTCACAAAGCGTTGACCAAAACAAAACAAAACAAAAAAACAACAAAAACCCACCTTATTTTCTATCCACTAGATGTATTAAAATACGTCATGTGTACCGTAATTTGTACGTGTACGCTTCGAACATTTGCCCACTATTGAACCGGTTCCTTCCAGAAAATGCATCTTTTAAATTTGACTACTATGTAGATTTCTTACCTACGTACTATACGAAGACACCTTAATCCACCCTACTTTCATTTATATTGACACGAGTGACAATAATCTTAATCCACATGACTTCACTGTATCAAGTATCCTTTCTGTAATATTTAAAATTAATGCCTTAAAAACTGAGCTAAGAAGAAAAGTTGTTTTGTGTAAGGTGACCAGACGTCCCGATTTAGACGGGACAGTCCCAATTTCAGACCTCATGTCCCGCTGAACCTCGCTTGTCCCGGCGGGACATTAGGCGTTTGTCCCATTTTTTCAATACTTTCAATACAATTTCAATTAGTTTTATTTTGATTTTGGGTGCGAATGACTTAATATTTTCTTGAATTTAATTAAATATTCAAAACGGTGATATTTTTTATAAATTTAAATTGCTTTATTATTAGCTAAGCCAGTTGGTTCGTCAATTTCTGTGGTTATTTACATTTTACTCCTAGATACGGCCTTCCCGTGACTTGTCGGTGATCCCGACGCGTAAGGTGACCAGATGTCCCGATTTCATGTCCCGCTCAAGTGACCAGACGTCCCGATTTTTTGCTACAGAAACCTGGGGACCCACCCCCCGTCCGAGGGGCCCCGTCCCGCTTTGCCCCCCTGAAAATCTGGTCACCTCATTTTGTGCTACTCTTGAATTGCGATGTCAAGAATTTGATGCATTCAATAAAGTTCATGAATACTATTATATCTAGAATGGCCAGGGGCGTTAGACCCAAAACCAATCGAACAATTATATCAACCTTAAAACGTTTATAATTGTATCATATAGATCAAAAAAAAATAAATTTTTTATAAAAATTGATATTCCGTGTCGTTTTGACTTAAAATATCTACACATAATCCTATTCATATCATTTTTTTAGACACTTATCATGCTTGTAAAACTCACCCGCTAACGACGCTCCCCCAAATCCCCGCCCGATTCATGTGGGCAGGACCTTGAGTCTGGGGGGGGGGTGGACGCTCACATAAACTTGTATTTTGGGGTAACAGGCAAAAAAGTTAGGCGACTTTTACCGTAAGGAAACCAAACGGAGCTGCGGCTACATCATAAATGCTTTGATGTCAACATCAAACGCCGCTTTTATACGTTCTCTTATGAGTTCTCAAACTTAAGGATTATAATTAGCTTTAATCTTCATTTCTTGATAACTTACGCCAACCGGCGTTTGATGGCCTACAGGTATTACATTTCTTTGGCACTTTGAGAAGCACTGATGGTTTAAAAAAAAAGTCATTAAATAAATTTTAAGCGACCAAATATTACAGTGGAAGTTTTATTGAAAGTTACCCTTTTCATGTGACGTCACATTTCTTCAACCCCCCTCCCTACCCCTCATCACGCATCGTCACAAAAGTGACCCCCTCCCCTCCCTAGGTGCGTGACGTCATTTATGGACGGACCCCTAAGCAAGAGAAAATAAAAATGATGTATGATGTTTGTTTTTTTAATTTAAAAGAAACTACCAAATTTTAAAAAAGTTAAATTAGTGGCAGACATTTACATTGTAGTTTTTACATTAGTGTCTTCTATAGTCTGATCACTTTAAATATACTACAATTATATAATAGATATGCCAATTTTAAAAATGTACATTTAACTCACAATAATTCCCACCCCCTCCTCACTCATCCCCCTCTAATTTCAGATGATCTTGAAGGGAGTGTGAACAGCAATTTAGGAATCACTGCCCTAACTCATACACATTTTTAAAAATATAATCAACATGAAGCAGAGCTTTACCTGGTTCATTAATGTTGCTGGTCAGTAGTTGGCAGCAGTTAACTTTTTGTAATATCATTCTTACAAATAATGTTTTTATGAATATATATAACAATCATGGTGATACCATCCTAGCCTTCATTAAGTTTAGTCAGTTGTTTTACTTAGGTAAATTACGAAGTACAGTCGAAACCGCTTATGTCGACGGCGTTGGGGTATGAAAAATGGCGTCGACATAACCGATGATCGAGATAAAACGAAATCCAATATGGCGGCAAAATATTAACATGTGCTTGAAATTTCTTTATGTACATGATTAATTAGTTAGCGTTAATTAGTGATGGGATGATTTATCGGAATCGTATCGGAACCCTAATATTTCTTCACTCTTTCCTAAGTCTAAGGTTGTAATGACCGTTCGTTTTTAAGGACCGTTTAAAATTTAAATATAACCATGGTTCCCACTCAGGAAAACGGGAAAAAGTCGGGAATTCTTAAAAATAAATTCTCGGCCTTGAAAGTCGGGAAAAGTTATGACTAATCGGGAATTTATATATATATATATATATACACATGCATATATATTTATGCCGAAGTAAAGGACTTTGATTACGTTTCTGTCATGTTTGATTCCATTTATTTAATGAAAAATAAGTTACCAGTTTATAATTGTCTGCGCATGCGCTAAAAGGTTAAAGTTTACGCTTCGCCGTGTCACAGTCGCGTTTTCCGTCGTATCAGCGAATTTAAAATACAAATAAACAAATCAATATGGTTATTTTAAGTTTAATGCTTTTGATGTATATATATTTATGCCGTAGTAAAGGACTTTTATTACGTCTCTGTCATGTTTCGATTCCATTTATTTAATGAAAAATAAGTTACCAGTTTATAATTGTCTGCGCATGCGCTAAAAGGTCAAAGTTTACGCTTCGCCGTGTCGCAGTCGCGTTTGCCATCGTATCCGCGAATTTAAAATACAAATAAACAAATCAATATGGTTATTTTAAGTTTAATGCTTTTGATGTATATATATTTATGCCGTAGTAAAGGACTTTGATTACGTCTCTGTCATGTTTCGATTCCATTTATTTAATGAAAAATAAGTTACCAGTTTATAATTGTCTGCGCATGCGCTAAAAGGTCAAAGTTTACGCTTCGCCGTGTCGCAGTCGCGTTTGCCATCGTATCCGCGAATTTAAAATACAAATAAACAAATCAATATGGTTATTTTAAGTTTAATGCTTTTGACGTGCAGGATATCTGTTAATTAACTATCAGAACGTTCTCGAATTTCCTCAGTCAATCAAACTTTGTAATATAAATAAAACTATTGTGGCCTTGACCGTTGATCACAGCACGCTGTGGGCTGTGTGTACTGTGTTATCAGTATCAGTTTCATCGTCACGCGCGTGTTAGTGTCACAGTCACTTATCTTACTGGTAACAAAGCAACAACAACAAACTTTTAAAAGAATAATAATTTATTAATTTTTTTATTTAATTATATAAAAACCACCGTCGATTCTCGATACAAACCTTTATTTTCAACCGACGAAAATCGAGTTAAGTTGCAAATTTGGCCCTCTTTTGTGCTCGAGATACTAGGTTTCGGCGACATAAAAGAATCGACATTACCGATGAGAAAATGCTAAGACAAAGAGAGAATTTGGCGGTTCCAATAAAAAACGTCGACATAATAGGGGGGTCGATATAACCGAGCTCGAGATAAGTGGGTTCGACTACATTACTTAATTGAATCATATAACAAATTTAAAAATGATCCACACACAAAAAAAACCTTTTTTCTTATTATTGTCAAACAGTCAGCATGTGAAATGGAATTAAGATTATAAATTATTAATAGAAATCTCCATGATCTCCAAAATATAAAAACAAATAATTAAACAAATACATTTTAAGTACACATTTATTTTCAGTGCTTTGCAAGGCTTTTTAGATTCCATTTGATTTGACAGCTGGTGGTATTCATTTTTCTGTTGATAGTATTCATTCAATTAAGAAAATAAAACTATGAAAATGTGTACTCTTTTAAAAAAAATAATACATGTACTTCCATTTTTTAAGGTGTGCTGTCCTGGGTATATTCAAATATATGTTGATTTCCCAGTTCAGCCTTATAATATAATATATGTTGTAATTACGGTAGCAACTATTTTTGTAATACATTTTAAATTACAAATGCCATTTCAGAATATTGGAAACGTATGAATCTATTTTGAAACTGGCTTCAACATCATTACAAAGCCGTATGGCTTCAGGCAGTGACAGATCAGAGGCTCTAGTAACTTGTCCCACATGTGACTACTCAGTTCTTCAAGCACCAGGAAAAAAAAGAACAATATGTCCGAAGTGTGGAAATTTTTATAGCAAAGAAGCTGCTGAGCTAGCTACAAATTACCATCGTAACAGATTGTCTCAGAATAAAAGAATCCCATCCCAACAAAGACTAACAGTTACTTCCAGTACTGTAAGGACCCCTTTTTAGGGACATAATTATTTATTTTTTAAAAGATAATTTTATATAGTAAATAAAGAAAAACCAAAAACCAAAAACAAAGTTTTTTACTATAAATCCTTTATATTTGAGACATAACTAAAAGTATTGATTATGCTCAATATAATACGCACCACGTGACAGACTAGCATAAACATTTACAGATGGGGAAAATATTATAAAAGTATGTTCAATATAATATGCACCGCACCGCGCAACAGGAAAATATTAAAAAGGTTGTTCAATATAATACACACCGCGCGACAGACTAGCACAAAAATTTATATGTTACATAGAGATAAACTAAAAATTCATAAATTTAATTACGGTACATTCTATTGATGTGAAATTTTGATAAATCATTTTATCGTAGCCATGAGTCTGCCTGCAAAATTTCAGCTCGATTGGATACATGAAAGTGGGTTAATAATCGATTTAAAAAGTTTTTGCGGCAAGCAAGCATTTAAGCAGATGCTACGAGTTAATATAAAGGATTTAAAAATGCATTTCATTCACTTTTAATAGCCTTATAAATTCATTTTCTTTAGGAATAAAAGCAATTTTTTAAAAAAAAATTAAAATTTTAATGTCTTTATTCATTGAAGAAATAAAAAAGGAATAAGATTATCAATTTATGTGTGCTTTTTTGTTTGTTTAAAGAGCTCCTCTGATAGAAGAGATGAATCTGTAACGGGAGGAAGGCTGCAGACTATTTCACATTTTTTTCAAAACTTGACTCCTGGTAATAGAAGGTCAACAAGGAGCTCAACTGAGGAAACATCTTCTTCTTCCGATGTTTCCAACAATAGCTTGAAAGACTCTCTTCCCCCTATTGAGTCAGGACACTTGCTGTCACCTAGCCGGAATGCCAAGGCATCATATGGCAGCAGCAGTCATGCCGGAAGGTATGAAGGAGAAGATCACTCACCTCACACAAATGAAACTTGTGGAGCTAACTGCATACATCACAAAAAACATAATAGTCAAAATGAGGGCCACAGGGATGGACATGTTAACGCTGCTAGGTTGCTAAGCCCCAGCTTCAGTCGAAGCCAAAGTTCTAGTTATACTGGTGGATCTGAGGAGTCTAATGATGAGCTGAACTATAGATCCTCTTTGGCCCAGACTAAAACGGCTGAAACTATTAAGTAAGTTGTAAAGCATCATTTTTTGTTAGTTTGACTACCTTCATATTTCCCTTTAAAAAATCATCAACATTGTTATTATTATTTTAATATTTCAGAGAAGATTTTATGAATGCTAAAGTCTCTGGGAATTGGAAGTCATTGCTGGAGTTTTACACATCAGCTTTTAATTCATTTGATGAATTAAATTTAATATTCAAGGTAATTGTGTAATTAGTATACAAGCTGCCATTTAAATAACTCTGGTATTTGTTTTTAATAGTGTTAGGTAATAAATAAAGTAAACTTATTGCATTTTTTTTGTTTATGAATGCTTTACCATGTATTCTCACAAATTTAATTTTCAAAAATGAACAGTAATCCATCTAAATTTTAGAACTATTGTAATAAACTGTTTTTAATTTATAACTTAAAATAAGTTTTAAAAATTAAACAACCCGTAAAAACAAAGTTTTTGACTATAAATCCCTTATATATGAGACACAACTAAAAGTATTGATTATGTTCCATATGATACGCACCGCGCGACAAACATTTACAGACTGAACGTGACTGAACTCCCCTTGCTGTAAAACACAGGGATCTGGATTTCTACATAGAGATACATAGAGATAAACTAAAAATGCATTAATTTAATTAGGTATATTCGATCGATCTGAAATTTTGATACAATGCACAAGTCTATGTGCAAAATTTCAGCTCGATAACTTCACGGAAAGTGGGTCATTTTGGAATTTTATTTTTTTGCCCGACTGACCGACCGACCGCGAGCCCACGACAGACAAGACGGTGAAGCTAATATCAGGGATTTAAAAACATTTGAAGGGATATTTGTATAATAATTAAGTTTGGTACCATATCAACATAATGATCAATTTTTAGTTTCTTTTTGTTTGAAAAGAAGCTTCTTTTTTCAAGGTCCCCTGCCTTCCTATTATCAATTTTTGTAAATATTTCACCAGTTATAAAGTACAAATATGACTGGAGGGAAGGGAGGGAAGCAAGGCCTATGATAAAATCCAACATTTGGAAAGGTTGTAAGTGGACGAAGAAATGTAATGATATGTTTAAAAACCTCTATATAATATTAAATGTTGGCTTTTGCAATGGAACTTATAGTTTTAAATCTTTGTTTTCCAGAGAGATTTGTCAAAAGACTACAAGACCATAGAGGATCCTGGCCTTAAATTTGAATTTATTAACTTGATTTATGATATCTTATCCAACACAGTAAGTCACTCTAATCATTAACCTAATGAATAAGAAATGTTTTTAGCTTATTAATTTTCAACATAAGCTGTAAATCAAGTGAGTGTGTTATTTGATAGAGCAAGATCAGTTTTTTTTGGGTTGGAAGATAGAATTATTTTTCAGTTTCTTTTTTTACATTTTTATTTAAATGACTAATGTGAAAATGGTAATGTTTTTTGAATTTCTAAATCATAACAAATATTATTATTAAGAATAGTAGCTCATATATTATGGTTTCCTTTTAAACAAAAATAAATATGTTTTCTAAAAATTTATTTTGGTTAAGTCTTGGTAATTGAAGGACCTTTTTCCTAGGTCTAATTAAAATGATGTGTAAAAAATATATGTTGCCCTAGCATCTGTTAAGATTCAATTCTCAACAATATAATCTAACACTTAAGTTAAAACAGCCCCTTATTTCTCATGTGTTGCCACCATCTGAAATTCATTAAGTAATGTAAATATATGTATATGTTGTTAAGTCTGAAGTCTACTGTTCAAATGCTGGTTTCCACTTAACTGTCTTCATCTTTCCTGCGATTATAAAGTCATTTTATTAGATTTATGGAAATAAGCACCATCTCTAACTTATATATTTTCTCTACAACAAACAAAATAATACCACTCTATTGTAAGCCATAGTTTGCACTACTTGAAACCTTATCAATTCACATAAAATTTATTTGAACAATTCAGAACTTATAGAAAATTCTTTAAAAAGGTTTAAGTGGCTACCTTTTTAACTTTCCCTAAAATAAATCTGAAGGAGTATAAAGTTACTCTTTGTTGTTTTTTTTTCAAAAACTACTGGTAGCAATAAAAAAAATAGTAAGGAAATTAAATGTACTCAAAATCAATTAGCTCATTCTGAGACATACTATTCTCTCTCTCTCTCTCTCTCTCTTTCTCCCCCGCCCCCCTTTTTTTGGACATGTCAGAACAAAAAGGCAGTGAGACTGACATTAGTCCAGTGTATAAATCCATTTTAACCCCACAGTATTATTCCTGTTTATGACTAGCAGTTCAAATAATCAATACAACGCCATACTTCGTCTCCTAGCCATACTTGATTGATCCATATTGATTTATTGGCTAAAATACTGCTAATGCATTTTATAAAGCTTTTTTTTTAAAGGTAGAAATATTGTTTATAAAAACACATTTGTGTGTGTGTTTGAATAAAGATGCCCTAGGTGCAATTGTTTCATATCACTTTTTAATAATGAAATTAAAAGAAACAAAACACATAGTTTTTCTATAGCTTTTCTACACATCACCATATTCCTTTCAAAATTTTTATTTGGTTTGAGTTCAGGTTTATGTGTTTTTATTGTATATTCTTCTATTCTTGATATCCATTTTTTAAGCTATCATCAGAGCTTTTGTAATGTTAAGAAAGAACATCATTCAATTTAAATATCAATGTTAAAATCAATAACTGTTTGGCTCTGAAAAATGCAGTCTGAAATCTGCTACATTCTCTTATAGGGTTCAGTTTAAGGCATATATAACCCTACCAGGAACTGTTAGCTTCTGGTAATGGTCAGTTCTAGATTTTGTACTAATGTTCTGAGCCTCATTCTGACTGACCACACAACAAAAATGCAGTATGAAATATAACATTCAGATGTTTTTTTAGCCTAACATATGCTCTCTACAACATCTAACCCATTCTGCATATCAACACTAAGTAATACTATTTTTTTACTGCACTTTTTAATAAAATAAAGATTTATTCCAGATGTACATGTACTAATAAAATACTCTGACAGCTGAGAATTTCTACTAATTTGTATGAACTAATTCCTATTTGAAGTATATTGGAGTAATTTTGTAATTTATTTAACCTTTTATGAAAATATATAAGTAATATTAAAACAATTAAATCAGAACAAGATAGCAACATTTTACAAAAAGACTTAGATTAATTGATAAAATGGGAAACTAACTGGAGTATGTCTTTCCACCCAGAAAAATGTCAACTGTTAAGAGTAACAAAGAAAAAGAAACAAATAAATTCAAAATATTACATTCATGGAAAAGAGCTGACCCAAACTAAAGATGCAAAATACTTATACATAAAGCAATTAATTCTAATTTAGAAATAAAACACAAAGATAACTTAATACAACCCTCAGATAGACATAAGGATATAAACACATTTCTTATTCCGTATGCAAGAACAAAAACATACAAATTTTCGTTCTTCCCGTCCGGAATTCTGGCGTGGAATGGGTTGCCTGAGGAAACCTGGAAAACCAACACTTTATCAACATTTAAATATCTAATAAAAATGCAGGACTAAACACAAACCATAGATAAGCGTAGGATGCAATAATCTTCTGTATAGAAGGAGCGTCTGTAAACAGATAAGATAAGACAAGATATTATCCACAAAAACAAATAAAATGAATTTAAAATAACAATATAAATTATATAAAATATTTAATAATTTTATAATTTAAATGGGATATAAACTTGAGCACCAATAGAGGACATATAGGTTG
The DNA here is from genome assembly GCA_944989445.1 of Ampullaceana balthica. Taxonomy (NCBI): domain Eukaryota; kingdom Metazoa; phylum Mollusca; class Gastropoda; family Lymnaeidae; genus Ampullaceana; species Ampullaceana balthica. The sequence continues at coordinate 182,721 of CALYLW010000307.1, read as the reverse complement.
ATTCATTCCTATTTGTAAAGGTTGTTATTTGAGACATCTCAAGTGCAAGCACACGTTACACGATTTCACTAGAATTCCAATGATCAATATGTTTAAATCCATCAAGTCAATATTTATTTTCGATTCCCCACTAAAAAAAATCAATACCAGTTTTCTAATAAGAGGAGGCATTACCGATGTATTAGCAGATATCCCCTGTCTGGTGAATCAATAAGTTAAGTTAATCTTGTTTAAAAAAGTGTTACAAAGAAGGGCATTTCTGATCAAAGCCCATACTAATCAAAAATGTAATTATCTCCTCCCTTTTTTAATATGACTCATTTAAAGATGTGAGCTTTATCAAATTTAGTGGGATAACTTTGTGCTAATCTAACAATGATACTGTGATGCATCAGGCAAAGTAACTTAGGACAACTGCACACAATTAACATACATTAATTGGAAATTATTTTTTTTTAATGTTTAAGATTTCCTCTTTACTTTAACTCATTAGCTCCTGATGCGACTAAATGCATCCTTATAGGGGTCTGTACGGATGCGCCCAAATGCGTCTGTTCGCCTAGCGACACACTCTTGTATTTTTAGTTAAAAAAGGATCAAAATCTGGCTTTCCTCGAGACTTCCTGCTATTGAATGATTCTACAAGATTTCAATAAAAATTACATGATGTTTTTATCTCCATTCACTTTCGATACTTGCGTGAATTAGTTTGACCCGTCTATAACGCATATGTATTCACCCGAGGTGCCGAAAATCGCGTTATCGGACTTTAATCGTCATTATTTTGCAGTGCATGTTTTATTATTATTAAACTTAATTAATTTCTTGATGCATTAATCATTTTATTTTTTAAGATAAACGAATATCTTTAGAAAATAAAAGCATTTTTCTAATGGAATCAAAAGCTTAACGAAGTTGCTCCCCTTTTGTCCGGAATATGAAATAGATTTTGAAGTAGCCCTTCAGGAGCTATTGAGTTAAGTCTTGTCCTGGAGTTTCTGATCCACATCGATCACACTGCCCCTGGTTGTTTTGATGGGGAGTATAAAAAAAGGGAGCAGGGAAATAAAATGGAGTGGACAATGCTGTTAACATGTTGGCCTACTAATTTGAGCTCATGTGGTTAAATTCCATTAATTATTTGAACTATCAGTGTGGTCTGTCTCTGTTGTTTTCACATGGTGTGATGGCTGTGATTGTATCACACTGATATATTAATGCACCTACACAAAAGTTCCAATATCACATCAAGCCTCTCTTGGAAACTGTGTTTCACATGTCATGAAATGACAAGGCACCTCACCCTCAAGCATCATCAATATGATTGAAATGTTTCTTTACAATTTTTAAAATAGTACCCTACAGAGGAAAAAATCATCTTTACTGCCAGCTTTTTTCTGCTTTCACTTATCCTGCATGTCTGCCCCCATCCCTTTCCAGTTTTGTTTCTGCCATATAGCTAAAGTTTTGTTGTAATTTTTTTTTCCCAGCCTCAAGGGCTCCAGAAAGAAGTACTAAAGGCAATTATAAATTCTTTAATGAAAGATAAAAGGTTTGATTATTTTATTTTTTCCACAATTCGTGTTGATCTGTATTTCCATGGGCTGAAATTTTTTAACATGCACAGATGTTTTCATTATTTTAAGTTAAGAAAACAGAGCTTCCAAAGATAGCTTTAAAAATATGCATTCAATTAAAACACTTTATAAGAATAAAGGTAGAGAAAAAAATGTAGAAAGCAATTAACTAAATTCATTTTTTTTTCATTAAATTTAATCTGGGTTTATTATAGATTTTCAGTTATCTATTTTAAATTATGCACCAAAAATGGTTGGGCTATTTATAATATATAGAGCATTTCATAGTAAGTCATTGAATAATTGTCAGTGTTGGGGATAATAATTATTAATGATATAATTGAATTTTTAACATAAAAATTATTAAAAGTATGCTAAAGTGAATTTTCTTTTCCCTACCTCTCATGCTGCTTAATTATTAATTTACTGTAGGAGTCACGATGGAAGATTGTGGTAAGGCACAGGTTCTCATCGAATGTTTTTAAATGTGAATTAAACTTTTATGCGCTCTAAGTTGCAGTTTAACAAAGTAGTTAAAAATAAAATTAGAATAATCATACTTGTAAATGACAAAACTTAATACATGTATTTTCATCCAGTTTTGTGAATTGTTTTATGTGATACATAAAATTCATTTATGATAATAAAATTATGCTTTGTTTTCTCTCCATTTTATTTTTATATTGAATAAGTTCATGTTTACTTAACTAAATTTGTTAATAGTACATGAAAGGTAAAGTGATTCATTCTTATTCAGTTTCAATTTTAAAAATGAAAATGAGAGTCTTTTTTACTGTAAATATATACCTTGCATGAGTATAAACAATATAAAAGCCCAAGTCACTCACTGTCTCCGTAACGCTGAGGGACATAGTACAACAGTCCATAGCAGTTAAAAATGAAAGGTATCATTTTGGTTTCGAGATTAACATAGCGTGTGGTGTTTCTGGCCGTAAAATATAATATGACGTCAATTACCTAAACAATTATAAAATACTTTGTGTACATTTCAGGAAGTTTAATATTTCGTAGTTATCAAACAAGGATAAGTTACTTGGGCTTTTGAAAAAAATGGGTGACATAGGCGCCCTAAAACCCCTAGTAATTTTATAACAACCAATAGGAATGATTAGCTTTTCACTAAATATGTTTTAGCAATGGAAGCCATTTACAACAAAAAGCAACATTTTGTAAATCTTATTTTTTTAGGGTCCATTCAAAAGACGATCTGAGAGCATTCTTGGTTCTTATCCAGGTAAAATTAATTTTTTAATATTTTTTATTTGGTTTCCCATAACCTTGTGGTCTTTGGGGGTTCTAATGTTTCCGTTAGAACTTTCTCGGGGCTTGGTAGACCTTGGCGGCGCCCATCTCCTCTCAATGTCAGCTGAGGACTTTTTAGCGATAGTCATTCTTATCTTATCTGTTTACAGACGCTCCTTCTATACAGAAGATTATTGCGTCCTACGCTTATCTATGGTTTGTGTTTAGTCCTGCATTTTTATTAGAGATTTAAATGTTGATAAAGTGTTGGTTTTCCTGGATTCTTCAGGCAACCCATTCCACGCCCGAATTCCGGACGGGAAGAAGGAAAACTTGTATGTGTTTGTTCTTGCATACGGAATAAGAAAGGTGTTTTTTATCCTTATGTCTATCTGAGGGTTGTATTAAGTTATCTTTGTGTTGTATTTCTAAATTAGAATTAATTGCTTTATGTATGATTACTACTTTGCTCTTGGTTCTTCTATCCTCTAGTGTTTCAAGGTTTAATGATTTAACTAATGGTGTTATTCTTGTCAGTTTCGAATATTCTCCAGTAATGAATCTGGCAGCTCTTTTTTGAATTTGTTCTAGTTTATCAATGTTTTCTTTGGTGGATGGGTCCCATACAGAAGATGCATATTCTAGTACAGTTCTCACCAGAGTGAGGTAGCATTCACCAACATTTTTATTGTGGCTTCAATGTGGGCCATAAAACGTGGGAGACCATGGCCGAGGCAAAAGTGCGGGAGGGCATTCAAGTAGCAGAAGCATCCCTCACAGCAAGAAGTGAGGAGAAAAGGGCCAGGAGAAAGGGGAAGGGGTGCAGAGGAGCAGGAGGAAATGCCATCATCCCATGAGGATGCACAGACGCCATAGAATGTGGGCTAGAGTTTGTCTAAAAATAATCTAAAAAATGAAAAATATAATATTGTTGAATTAGGTTATTTGGGAAATCAGTTTTATGTAGACTTTTTCTCATAAAATTATAGCAATAAATTTTAACCACTACATATTGTTCTTTTTTTCTGTGTGTGTGCAGAATCCTCAGTTTAGAAATCAGACAACTTATGTGATATTTGCTCACCTTCTAAGACAGATTGCTGCCTTATCTGACCATGATCATCACTATTTAGTTCATTGGCTCAAAAGGTCAGAAAGAATTTAGGAATGTTACATTTGTGTTTGAATAAAAGTGGTCTTAAATTGATGTGAATTTTGTATTGATTGAGAAAAGCAAATAAAGGAGATCCATTAAATTTAGCTAATACAATGATTGACTGAGAAAAACAAATAAAGGAATTCCATGGAACTTGGCTAATATAATTTATTTAATGGAATAATATATTCTTTTGTATCAAGTCCAGAAATGAAAGCAGCAAAGAACTATGCTTTGTCTTTATCACACTGTGATCACACCTTCTGCCCATACCTTCTCTTTAAAATAATCCAGATAAAACTCTTTCTTTTGTTTCAACTTCTTTTTTTTAAATTAAAGTTGCTCCTTACCTTCTACTATTTAAAAAACATTTCAGCTTAAAGACTGACAGGTTCAGAGCTATAATTGAAAGGATACACAATTTTATCTCAGTCCGTTTGTTTCCACCTAAACCTGGGGATTTACCTCCAATCGCCAAATGTTCATGGTGGATCCCAAGTGCAACCAAAGTGCTTGCCTTACTTAGTAAGTTTTTATTTAGCATTTTTCTCTCTCAGAACAAGCTAATCAAAAACAAAAAATGAGTATTTTATTTTTAAAAATAACCTTCCTAATAAAAGTTCCATTAAATGGCTTGAAGAATTAAAAAACCAATGAGCAATTCATTTTTTCACTTAGGTGATAATAAGTTTTAATTATTCTCTTAATGGACATTCTTAGTTTTTAAAAGTACCATGTTGAGCATAGTAGATAATTATAAATTCTTCATTAGTGAATTGAACATCAATGATATATATGACAATATATATTTTGAAGTATTTTTAAACACAGATATATTTCAATTTTATTTTAGATGCAGCTAACAGCCTTGTAATACCCCATCTTGTTCCTTATGTGGAATTCTACAACAGCACCCTAGATCATCTTGATTTAATGGCAGAATATTATGCTTGGCAGAATCCTAGTTCACATGCAGGGTAAGATGTCACATAAAGACTTATAACCAATAATTAAAAACTTAGAATTAGGAAACGGAAGGTTGTTGCAGTTTCATAGTCTTATAGCATAACAGTTTTTGTGCAAGATCTGGGCTCTGGATGAAACAAACACAAAAACAGAAAAACTCATTAACTGAAAGTAACTATTAAGTTAAAATATTAAAGGAACCTGGTAAAATGTGTTTGGGCCTCATTCATAACTAGGATTTAAGGACACCTTTTTATGGGCATCCTTAACTGCCAGTATATAGGCTCAATAGCAAATGAATTGTTGAAATCATTACATTGTAAGCCTATAGGCACTCCTGTTCAGGGCAAAGTCACACCATTGGTGGATTGAATGTGATTGCAATACCCTATCCTGATTATAGTGTCCTTCTCTATTGTATTTTGTCATATTAGTGCAACTCATTGGTGGAGAGTGAATATATTTGAATTGTAATTTCAAAAACAGTTACCTTTGTTGATATATATTTTTTTTAAATCAACTTTTCTTTAATTGACATAGGATGTTTAAATAGTTATTTTCAACTATTAAAGATATGGTACTATAAATTTTATTTTAAATGTTACTAATATTTTTTCTCACCAGATTCTCCTTTTGTCAGTATCCTTTCATTCTTAGTATAGCAGCCAAAAAATCTATTCTTCAAAAAGATTCTGAGCAGCAAATGATTATCATGGCCAGGGTAAATCCTTTTAGTTTTATCTCTCAAATTCTTATTTTTTATATTTATATTCAGAATATCTATGCTATATATTATGTTTGATCTCCTAGTGCAACTTAAAGCTGAATATAAGAACATTTATGGAATTTCCTTTTTAAAGAATACTATTATAAATGAAGTTTTAAATTTTCAGAAGAGTCTTGTTGCCAAAGTACAGCGTAGACAACTACCAGACATAGGAATGCTTTTTCTCAATCTCACAGTGAGAAGGTCTCACCTAGTTTCAGATTCATTAAGTGAGGTAAGAGAATTTCTTTTTTAAAGATGGGGGATTTTTTTGCAAATCAAGCTACATTTTAAAAAAATACGATTTGTAATATGATTGATGGGCTATTTTAATTAAGCATATTTAAGTCTTATCAAAGAATAACTATAAGTGTTACATCATGTTCTTTTAAAAAATGGAAAAAAGCCACCTGCTAATGGTACACACAAATTTTGTAAGTATTCTAAAAAAAAAGTTAGAGGTAAGAAATTGCCATTTAAAATGTACAATTTATGGTTGTTTCTTTTTCATATTAGCCATAATTAATTTGCTATTATGTGTGCTCAGATTGCTAAAAAACAACATGATCTGAAGAAAAAACTTAAAGTGTCATTTGCTGGTGAGCCAGGATTAGACATGGGAGGCCTTACAAAGGAGTGGTTTCTGTTACTTGTCAGACAGATATTTATGCCTAACTACGGTCAGTACCAATTAAAACTACTTCATTTACTGGTACCTTGTAGAATAAACGCAGCGTATCTTTTTGTATAAAATCTATATTCATAATTCATTAATGCCATGTGAAACACTTTATATGGTCTTGGTGTATTTCCCATTCAAGATTTCTTCCTCTATTTTGCCTAGTTGCAATGACTATGTTTTTTAAATAAATATCTTTTAAAGCAAGTAGTAAAAAAGTTTTTTATTATTTGAAGTATCCGGCACTATAAAATAAAATGGTAGCTTCTCTGAAGTAACCATTGGTCTTTGTTAAAGTTTACCTGAATGAGTAACTGCCTAAAAGTAATCATATTATAAAATTGGGATATATTTTATGTGACATAGTTGCCTGGAATTTTCAAAAAAATGTATAAGTAGGACTTTTATGGAATACAGTCGAACCCACTTACTCGAGCTCGGTTAACTCGATCACCCTACTAACTCGACGTTTTTTATTGGAACCGCCAAATTCTCTCTTTGTTTTAGCATTTTCTCATCAGTTAATTCGATGTTTTTAAGTCACCGAAACCTAATACCTCGAGCACAAAAGAGGGCCAAATTTGCAACTTAGCTCGACCTTGGAATGTTCGCCTAGCAATGCACTTTGGCATTTTTAGTTCAAAACAGTGTTGACATCTCGCTTTCTTTGAGACTTCCGGCTATTGTGTGATTCTACGACGAGGTGCCCGTAAATCGCGTTAGCGGTCTTTAATCCGTCATTATTTCGCAGTGCATGTTATATTATTATTAAACTTAATTCATTTTCTGATGCATTAATCATTTTATTTTTTAAGATAAACGAATATCATTAGAAATGAAAATAAAGGTTTGTATCGAGAATTGACGGTGGTTTTTATTTAATTAAATAAAAAAATTATTTTCTTTTAAAAGTTTGTTGTTGCTTTGTTACCAGTAAGATACGTAACTCTGACTAACACGCGAGTGACGGTGAAATCAAATTATTTTCTTAATATTCCAGTATATATATATATAATACATGTATACACGTCATCACTTTTGTAGGTCGAATTCTGATAAGGAATGATTTTTTTAAAAATTCGCTTAGACTTAGTTACCGGCCGAGGTCTAATACACAGCATGCTGTGATCAACGGTCAAGGCCGCAATAGTTTTATTTATATTACAAGTTTGATTGACTGGGGAAATTCGAGAGCAGTCTGATAGTGACAGATATCCTGCACGTCAAAAGCATTAAACTTAAAATTACCATATAGATATGTTGTTGGTTTTTTTTTAATTCGCTGATTCGACGGATATTGCAAACGTGAGCAGCTGTGACAATAGTGACATGCCACGCCACATGCGACGAGGCGAGGCGAAAATTTTGACCTTTTAACGCATACGCAGACGATTATAAACTAGTAACTTTTTAAATATTTTTTTATTAAATGGAATCGAAACATGACCACAGAGACGTAATCAAAGTCCTTTACTTCGGCATAAAAAAATATATATATAAAAATTCCCGACTAGTCATAACTTTTCCCGACTTTGAAGACCGACAAATTTTTTAAAAGAATTCCCGACTTTTTCCCGTTTTCCTGAGTGGGAACCATTGTTAAAATAAGTTATATTTAAACGGTCCTTAAAAACGAATGCTCATTACAACCTTAGGAAAGAGTGAAGAAATATTAGGGTTCCGATACGATTCCGATTAATCGTCCCATCACTAATTAACGCACATCATGTACATAAAGAAATTTCAAGCACATGTTAATATTTTGCCGCCATATTGGTTTCCGTTTTAACTCGATCATCGGTCATCTCGACGCCATTTTTCATACCCCAACGCCGTCGACTTAACCGGTTTCGACTGTACCTTTGAAAGGATTTTTTTCAGTTTTTCATAAAAAGAGTTTTTGAAATTAAAATGAGAGCAGCGGTGTTTTTTTAAAGTGTTTTATCCAGGGCCGTTTTAAGGTCTTCGTAGGCCTTAGGCACTTTTATTTTCATACACCCTCTTATCTTAAATTGCCAACTAAGTAATCAAATGTATATCTTATCTAAACACTTTCACATTATTTCCAGACTGTGCATCCCATTATTTTAAAATAATTTTTCATCAGCCCCCAGTGCTTTTAAAAAAATTAAAAACTATTGTTTACCAAGTAACTTACAAAATATATATTACTTCTTTCTTGCCTCCAAACTAAATTATTATCAAATTGTTAATCTGTCAAGTAACATTGGAATGCCAGCGTACAACTGATAATAATATTCATAAAGAACTGCAGAAAGAGAAGCAAAAACTAAACAAACACTGAACTAATGTCCTGAAAAGAATAGTTGCCATGATCAGATTTCTTGCTGCATGGGATTAGCTTTTCTTGTGACAGTCATTTAAATAATTGTCCTAACAATGGAAACTGCCTTGGTTGCAACAACCTTTTGCTGAAATTGAGTCTTTTCTAAATGAACGCATTCAGAGTACAGAAATACCAGAAAATAAAATGTACATTAAGTCTTTTTTCCACTTTTTGTGATGAATTTATTGATATATTAGGTTTAAGAGTATTCATGAAAATGATTCCTAAAATCATATATATTATACAATCAGTATCAATTCAACTCCTGACATCAATCATGTTGATCAGCTAATACTTATTCACTACGTTCTTAAAAAATGACTGTAATAGAACAATTTCTTCAATTTACTTCAATTAAACAAGATGGACACCTTTTCGATCATCTCCTAAAAAGTCTTAGACTTTATGGTGTAAATATTGCTTACAGCAGGTCGCAATTAAGTGATAATGACCACAATATGAGTGGCATTTTTTCTGGCGTTCAAGCTAGATCTAGAAAATTAACAATATAACAATGTATTAATGTAACAAATAAACAATGTGTGCATGCACTGCCCACAGCCTAATATTTTTTTATTCATCTGCTACAGAAAGCTTTTCTGCTGCAGTGAACTGTTTTATTATTGTTAAGTCAGTCTATACATTTTTATTAGCCCCAGCTTTACCACAGTGATCTTTAAAATTTAAAGAAGTATGAAGGATAACATTCCTGTGCTGCAATCGCTATCTGTAACAAGGGGGTCAGCCTTTTTAAGCCAATTACCATGAGATTGGACAAGCATTTCCTGATGTTACTGGAATTGAATGTCAGTCACCAGCAACTGCTCATGAAACAAAATCACATTATTAAAAAATTTGAGCCTTTGATTCTGATTTAATGCATGTAATGAACTTTGGAACGTATTAATAATATTATATTGCAAATAAAGCTGCCAGGGTATCTGGAAGTTAGTGAAGTACCTTCATTAAGCTATATGACAGTCCTATAATATACACTTTTATACTTCACGCAAAAAATGTAATCTATGCCTTTTAATCTTTGGAACAAGTTCTAAAGGTGAACATTCGTTTCCTAAACTGGTAAAAACTTATTTTCTGTAAACAATGAGACAAAAAAACACAACTATCCTACCTGGTACTTGCTACTACTTTCATATTAAAGTCATGTGATGCGGGGAAATGACATTTGAGAACATCACATGTGACTTTCCTAATGCAAAGAGCAGAAAAGTTAACATGTAATGCAGCTCAAGTTCTCATCTTACATGGAACTAGTTTTAGAATTATAAACATGATTAAATTTGTGTATACAATTTCTGCTTTATTTTTCATGTGAATTACTCGATTTATGTTTGCAATACTTTATTTTTCTGGCTTTGTTGGCCCCTAAAAAAATTTTGTAGTCCCTTAGCACTCTGTCTAGTGGATAAGACGATCTTGATATTATCTAGAAACTTCAAAAAATTAGTATTAAAATATTATTTTCTGTTCTTCAGGAATGTTTACATATGATAAAGTTGCAGGAGTTCACTGGTTCAGTCCCACGCCTTGTGACAACTACCAGGAGTTCAACCTTGTTGGTGTTGTATCCTTGAAAACAGATTTATAACATAAAAACCCCACAAATGACAGTAGTTTCTTAAATATCTTATTTAAATTTGTGTGCTGTAATAATCTTTAACCTTAAACAGCTCATGGGTTTGGCAGTGTATAATTCAATCAATTTAGATATAAGATTTCCATCAGTTTGTTACCGAAAACTCTTGTCACCTGCAGTGGTTCCATTCAATAATCCAAGAGCGACTGTTGGTGTGTGCAGTGTTTCACTACATGATCTCAAAGGAGTTAAACCTGTATGTTTTTATTGTCATTTAGCTTCTTAGTAATAGAATATATGCACATTTTTTTAATAAGTAGCTGTAAAGTAAGGTACTATATGAAAATAAAGGTAATCAATGTAAAAATGTATGTAAGCCTGGATTTCATTTTTTTAAAGTGACATCTATCAAGGGAGAAAATGTAATGACACTTCCAGATGTCCAAAAAGATTATCTTGTAACTAAATGCTGGTAGTAAAAAAGTGATTCTCTTAAATTTAAAATTCATTTTTAAAAATGATTTTCTTTTTAGTTCTCTTTCATTTTATATCATTTTAGGAAGTGGCCAAAGGATTGCAGGATCTGCTTGATTTTGAAGGTGACGTTGAGGAAACATTTTGTCTTACCTTTGAGGTATATTTTTTTATTTAGCTTATTTCAGTTTTTTTAAATAATTAACTATTTCAAAATTTTAAAACAATTTATGGGTCACTGAATTCTATTGCTCTATAGGAATCTTGTATGACTTTTAACCTGCCCCGGTCTAAGGGCTTCATATGTTGGTTCAAATCACACACATCAGAATGTAATTTCTTTCATATTTACTAATATCTAAAACAAAATGAGTCAGGGTTTTTTCCTCTAGCCAGCTAGTTACTCTAATAATGCAGCTTGTTTCTTTTTTAAAATAAGGTAACCTTATTGAGATCAGCATGGCTGTTCTATTTACAGCCTGCAACCATTTCCAAGATGTGAGAATTAATAATTGGCCGATAATGGCCTGGGGGGAGGTGTAAGTGTGTAAGCTTTTCTTAGAGTAATCTCTCAAATTTTACTGACTTGTATAATTTCAAAATCATTGAATATAAATTTTCTTTTAATTAGGTGGTGCAGCAAACAGTTGGGGACACCAAAACTGTGCCACTGAAACCTAATGGAGGAAGTATTCCTGTCACAACTGATAACAAAAAGGGTATAACTGGGCATTTTTTTAATTATAATTTTAAATGAACTTATAAGTAAAAGAAATCTAATATAACTTCTCATGGAAAAAGATGTTTTACAAATAGTACTCTAAAGAACACAAGGAACTAGTGAGTGAAGGATGAATGCTGCTGTTAAACTTTTTGATCTTGCATTTTGGCATGGAATGGCTTAGCTGAAAATAAAACCGAAAAACCATCTCACTAAGACTATCAACATTCAAAACTCTTATAAAAATATAAGACTAGAAATAAACCATGGATTAGCATAGTACACAATAATCAGCTGTATAGAAGGAGAGTCTTTAATGCTTAATATAAGATAAAATAAAGTTGGTTTTGTTTAGAGATAAAAAGACAAGAAATATATTTTGCACTAAACTAATTTAAGTTAACAATATTGATAAATAAAAAATGAACATTTTCTGTACTTACTCGTCTATAAGTCAATCTCATCTATAGGTCAAGGGTGGCTTTTTTTACCAAAAATTATGACATATGCTATAACTCATAGATAAGTCAAGGGTAAAACTTGGGCTTTAAAATTCTATGATTTTATAATTTTCTAAGATTTTACCAAGGTAATAATCCTGGAACTATCGAACAGTTAAATTCCTTACTTAATTTTAAAAATAATGTCAGATTTGAAAACAATAAGGAAATTTTAATTAACTGCTTTTGACGTGCAGGTACTTAGTAAGTTAACTGTCATTTATGAGACCGCTCACCAATTTGAGGATAGGTTAACTGTCCTTTAGTAGTAATATATCATAGAATAGCACTGAAATAAAGCTTTTAAATAAAATACGAACTAGACAAACAAATTGTGTAATGAAAAGAATAAATTTGAGCTTTATTATTAAACTAATACGACAGTAAACGTTTCGGCTAATGCCTTCATCAGTGCAATAAACATAAAGTACGTACTTACATAAGTAATAAAATTATATTTAAATTCTTAAGACATACCATATCATAAAATAGTTATGTAAAATAAAAAGAAAGGAAAAAACAACAAACAATGACACAGGATATAGAAAAAAGGAGAAGTGCACAAAATTCAATCAAAACTAGCACTCACCCCTGAATAGGTAAACTCTGCGCTTTAAAATGATGTTTGTGGCTAAATTTCTCGACTTATACATAAGTTATTTCGGTATATTAAAACCAAAGTACATGTACTTAAATACTTATCAAATATTAGGTTTAAAGGTCCACATAACTTCATTGTTCAACTGGATTATTTGTGCACTTTTTAACTGGTTGAATCTTATGCACAGAATATGTACAGCTGTATGCTGAGTGGATCATCAACAACTCTATTTACTCTCAGTTTCAAGCTTTTTATCATGGCTTTCACAGTGTTTGTGCTTCAAATGCTCTCATTGTAAGTTCTTTATTTTTTTTAAATGACTATAAATAGTTTAGTATAATTACAACCTGCCATTATATATATGGCAACCGTCCGTCCTCATGGGACGATGGCGTGTACTCCTGCTCCTCTGCCCCCCCTCCCCTTTCTCATGGCCCTTCTCTCAACATTCAAAGCTATGAGGGATGCTTCCGCGACATGAATGCCCTCACGCACTTTTGCCAACCTTAAGTACGCCCCTCGGCAATGGTCTCCTGCTCCTCTGCCCCCCTGTCCTTTCTCCTGGCCCTTCTCTCTTCACTCAAAGCTATGAGGGATGCTTCCGCGACATGAATGCCCTCGCGACATGAATGCCCTCACGCACTTTTGCACGACAGGAGGTGCGCTCCTCTGCAATGGTCTCCCACGTTTTATGGTCTATCTGTGCCAATGACAGGTCTTTCTTGCAGACGTCCTTGAACCGCAATCAGGGGCGACATCTTTTTCTCATACCAGTTGCTAGCTCACCGTAAAGCAAGGCTCTGGGAATGCGCTCCAAGCTCATCCTGCGGACATGACCCAATCACCACAGGCGCCTCTCACTCAGACTTGAGTGCATATTCAGCATATGGCTCCTTCTGAGTACCTCGACATTGGTGATCTTGTCCTGCCACTTGATGTGTGGAATCCTACGCAAGCATCGTAAGTGAAGCTGTTAAGCTGCTTTGTTTGCTAAGCATAGGTCGTCCAGCACTTGCTGTCATAGAGGAGTGTGCTGAGCACGCAGGCCTGGTACACAGTGATTTTCATCCTATCTGTGAGCTGCGCATTGTTCCACACTCTTTGATGCTGCCTTGTCGATTCTGGTTCCTATTTCCTTATCCAAGGAGAGTGTGCTTGTGATGTTACTGCCAAGGTAGGTGAAATCCTCGGCGACATCCAAGGTGTTTCCCTCAATGGAGATTGCTGGAAGGCAGTCAGTGCCTTGTCTCATAATGTTGGTCTTTTTGACCGGCCATTATTTGGTTCTAAATTGATTTTTCATAATTGTGCATTTAATTAAATTTTTCATCATGCAGATGTTACGACCTGAAGAGGTTGAGACTTTGGTATGTGGAAGTCCAACTCTAGTAATGGAAGACCTTATGAAAGTTACTGTTTATGATGGTTTCAGTCCTAATGAGCCCACTATAAAGTATGATTCAAATACACCTACATTTAACATTTAAATATATATATAAAATGCTAAGTGATGTGGTAAAGCTTAATATTCTGAACAGACACATGTTTAATGAAGTTATGTAAGCTAGCAGAATTAGAGAAAAATTTATGAATTTCACTTATAAATAATTAATTATTAACCTTTAAAATTGTTTTAAGCTAATTTTTTAACAATTGACTTTGCTAACAATAGGAAAAAATTGTCAATATTCAAACTTGATTTCGATGAAACAGGTATTTTTGGGACGTTTTGCTTCACTTAAACTTGGAAACACAAAAGAGGTTATTGCTGTTTGCAACTGGAAGTGACCGCATCCCTATTGGTGGTATGAGTGAAATGACATTCAAGATATCTCGCATTGATGACACTAGTTTGTAAGTTATATTTATTGAAATCATACTTCAGAAATAGCTTAAGTTAATAAGCCATTTTAATTTAAAAATTTTCATGGTTATTTTTCTTAATTCAAATTGTAAAGATTTAGGTTAGTGCAATACACAAGTATATTGTAGGCTAGTAATATCAATGACAGAAACATCCTCTTGACATTCTTTATTTCTTACTATTTTAAATTGTACTTACTTGACTTTATTTTTAAAGCTCTCCTTTTTTTTTAAATATAAATTTAAAAATTGTGTACCAAGAAGATTTAAGTCTATGGATATTTTGGATATTTGTACTTGATATTTTGTTACAATTTTAATGACTGTTACTGGTTACTTCCGCTAGCTTTTTTTGCTTTTATCATAATGCTATATTTTCTGTACTATATTTACCAACCAACCTCAAAGAAGGTGCCTCTTGCACAGTAAAATATCTGTTTAATATGGCATTTTTTCCCCCAATAGTAAAGGATAACCCAGAATAAATTCTGCTAAAAAATCACTTTGACAAGATTTTTTTAAAAACTTTTAATGTGACATTAAATGTAAAAAAAAATTTATATGATGCTCTTTTCTTACCGAATACTGAATATATTTTAAACATGAAAAAAGCAAGATAATTTTTGAATTTACCTGTTTTTCAAGTCATTATTTTACAATATAGTGCTTAAATTTCCTTTGCAGATTGCCCATGTCTCACACTTGCTTTAATCAGCTGGTTCTGCCCCCTTACAAAAGCAAGAAAATTGTAAAACAGAAGCTCCTTACAGCTATAAATAATGCAGAAGGATTTGGATTGGAATAAATTTATTGTAGGAGACAGAAAAGTGAATTAAGTCAATGAATGTATAATATTCTCAAAAGGACCTGATATTATTTTGGCTCTTTGTTTGTTGGCAGATATATATTCAGTTCACAAGTTATTTTCATAAAGATTTTACATTATCCGTAGCATATTTAAGCTCAAAGCAGATTAGTCTTAAAATGAGGTAATGGAATAATAAACACAGTTATGTTATATCAAATTTTTTATGTCAAGCAATATATATAGGACGCAATAATCTTCTGTATAGAAGGAGCGTCTGTAAACAGATAAGATAAGATAAGATATATATAGCTTAAATTATGTCAATATTCTTTGAGCAAGTCATTTGAAAATAAAATTATTAATTTTTTTTAATTTTTTTTTCAAAAATAAGGTAACTTAATTTTTTTTATAAATATTCAATAAATACACCAAATCACTGGCACTAAAAGTTCAAATAAATTCTGTCATATACTTTATGATGACTAATATGTCTTTCCAATTTTCAAAACATCTTCATGTAATGACAATCTCTCATATCAGCTTAATCTTATTTATTAATTTTATTATTAATTAAGCATTATTGTTAGCTATAAAGCACATTTATATTGTGGCAACAGTACATGCAAATATGCTAAGTATTCTTGTCCACTGATATGTTAATTATGTTAAATAATATAACACATTAAAAAAAAACATATTTCTGCTACACATTTCAATCTGGTCAAAGTGTTTGCTTGTATGGCACTACTTAAAAATTTGAGATTACATTGTATTACATTTCTTTTAACGTTTTTGTGGTTAACTCAAAAATGACAGTTTTATTAGTATATTTGTTGAACAAGGCAGGTCCTTTGTTATGAGTTGTTGACAGGGTATCTTCGAAAGTTGATGTAATGTTATATTTTATGTTAATTTACAGATGTTAAGCAAGGCATTCTAATTTCAATGTTACAAATAAGTGAGAACATTTTCAATATCTCAATTTTTTAGAAATTCTGAAAAAACATTTTGCATTTGGTATATTAGCACTGCTTGTATTTTATCATCTATATTCTTAAGGTTTCACATTGCAGCCTTGAATTCACTTTTAAGAGTTATTAAAATGTTTCTTTTTTAATTTTAAAAAAAATATGCACTCTTTAATATGAAGATTTAAATTAATTTTTATATAAGGTAGTGTATACTCACTCATCTTGAACTTGAACTATCCCTTAACCCGTTGTTGGGTCGTTGGGGCACCAACGTGAACTGCTCACTAACACACACCATTTGTCACGGTCCTGTGCTGCCCTTTGAGAGTCGCTGAATGACAGGCCAGTGCACTCTTTAATATCGTCCTCCCATCTCTTCTTTTGTCTGCCTCTTTTCCTTCCTCCCTGGACTGTGCCTTGTAATATGGTTTTTGCGAGACCTCCAGTTCTTGTCACGTGTCCGTACCATCGTAATTTCCTCTTCTTAATTATGTGAGTAGGTCCTCGTAGGGGCCAATGACAGTACTTATTGTGTTGCGGACCGCTTCGTTTGTGATGTAGGAGATGTTCAATATCTTTCTGAAACATCTCATCTCTAGCGCATTGATTCTTCTTTGGAGGTCTGCAGTGAGCATCCAAGCCTCACAACCATACAAAAAGACCGGCATCGCTAGAGAGCGCATTAGCCGGATCACTCCGGTTATCGTAAGAAATCATGTTTCTAAAATTGAAGAGCTACAAAAATGTCCAATTATAAGTTTAAAAAGAACAAATTTCATCGAGCCTTCCTGGTCGCATGGTTAGTGCGATCGGTTGCTGTAGTGGAGGTCCAGTGTTCGATTTTCAGTTGGGGAGTCTTTTTTTTTAAATATTTTTTTTTAAACATAAATTTATAATTAATAATATTTTTTTCATGGTTTGTCCCTGATAGAATCACATTTTAGGTTTAGAGAAAAGTTTTAGGGGTAGGTTTAGTCATAGGTTATAGGGTGTAGGTTAGGTTTAGTGATATGTTTTAGTGATAGGTTTCTTTTCACAACAAATGTCTATGCGTGTCTTTGTTGTTGATTTTTGTCTAAATAAATAATAATAATACAAGGGAAAAGTATGTAAGTAACAAAAAATATAAATTATTAATATCTTATCTTATCTTATCTATACAGACGCTCCTTCTATGCAGAAGATAGTTGCGTCCACAGACCATGACAGATGATCTGTTGGCAAGTGATGCAGCAATCACAGGCCACGGCTTTGTGGGTTCCACGCATTACCCAGCCGCCTAACTACATGTAGTGTTAGGTACCCATTCGGAGCGGGGTGACTCAGGGACGCCCTAGGCCCCGGGAACAAACCCTTGCCTTCACACGGATTCGAAATTATAAACTATTTCGACATACTTCAGTTTTAGGAACATTATTTCTTGCGCAAACAGGACGAGCGAACATACACTACCTTAATATAAGTGCTAAAATAAATCAAAGAATTGAATTATTAATAAAATTCAATAAATTATTAAGCCAAACATAATCTTTATAAATGTAGTACATGTATTTGCCTTTTAAACAAATTAAAATTAAAAACAATGCTTTTTCAATCTACTAAGCCTTTTTTTATATCACCTTTATATAGATGTTAAGCAGAATACAAAATTCTACATGTACGTATTCAAATTTTTTGTTGAAGTGTGCAATTAAATTATCATTAAAATTTGTATACAAATAATGCTTTTTTTTCATTTTTATATCTTTCAAAGGACCAAGTTACCATTTCAGGACAGATTTATTTCAGATGAACTATTTCAGATGAACTATTTTGTTTAAAAAAATAAGAGAGAAACCACTGTCTAGTAGCTATTAACACTTTTTTCTAACAATTTAATGAAGTTTTTCTAAGAATTGATAAATCATTTGAATTACTGTCAGATTACTGCCCAGGATTTTCATCCATAATTAAAAATAAAGGGATACAAATTTCCATTCAATGCCATCAGTGTTACAAAATGATTTACCGTATATACTCGTTCTATAGCCCGTT
This sequence comes from Ampullaceana balthica, assembly GCA_944989445.1. NCBI lineage: Eukaryota > Metazoa > Mollusca > Gastropoda > Lymnaeidae > Ampullaceana > Ampullaceana balthica. The sequence continues at coordinate 164,398 of CALYLW010000307.1, read as the reverse complement.
CGTTCATAAGCCGACCCCCCCCACTTTTGGAAGGGAAAAGTATTAAAAGTGTATAACCCGATCGCAAGCCGACCCCCCAAAAATAATAGGACAGCTTTAAAAAAATGGTACATATTTTTTTTAAACTAAAAGCTAAATCGGTCATTATGATTGTTTACTTTGTACTGCCTATCTTTGTCTTTCTGCTCTTTGTTAAGCAAGAGTTATCGGTATTTAAAAAAAAATTATTTGGTAAACAGTTACGAAAGCGCATACATTAAAATCTGTGGTTGAAAACAAAATTTGTAAAACAATTTATTAAAACGTTCACAAAAATAAATAAAATGATTTTTAATAATATATTATAGCTTCTGATAGAGCAGTCGAATCTTGTAGAATGTAGAAAAGGACATTGATAATCTACATTAACAACACCGATATTCAATATCCATGCAGAAATCACCTATGACCAGCTCATAAGTCGACCCCCCCCCACACTTTTTCCCCTAGATTTTGTCCAAAAAAGGTCGGCTTGCGAACAAGTATATATGGTATGTGGTAAATGAATTGAGCATAAAATTAACTTTATTTTTTGCCTTTTATCAATAGATAACAACTTTTACTAATGTAATGTGCAATATAGATAAATTGTTGTACAATTATATAATCATGATAAAATTATCTGTGATATGTTGACACTGCTCTGTGACATACTAAATTGGAATAGATTTTCATCTGGCATGTTAATGTTTTTTTAATGTATACAATCATTTCCAGAGAGAAATTAGAATTTAAATAAAGGAAAAATCACTAGTAATTTTTTTTTCCCTTAAGAATTAACTATTGAAAAATAATTTTTGAATAATTATTTAATACTTTTTATCAAGGACACGCTAAAAAATAGATTAATATTTACAAATTTTGTTAATGCGTTAAGCAAAGAAAGATTTTGCATAAAAAAAGAAGAGCACTAAATATATTTATAAGGTTTGATGATTATTTATTATGAATGATTTTACTTAGACTTAACTAACCATGTGTAATGCACTATCAGCAAATTGAAAATATTTTATTATTTTTAGTGCGCCTTTAACAGAAAGAATTTTTTTTTAATATATAAACATTATGTATAATGTTATGGTGTATTATATGCTGTTATCAGCTTCTAAACTCTTGAAATTATGTAAACTGAACCTTTTTATTGAAATAGATTTGCCTTATGGCTTGATGTCAGTGGTTGATAAAAAATTTTTTTAATTATTACTTAGATTTTGAATTTGGTATAAGATTCACATATTTAAAAGAGACATTTATTTTGAAATCAATAAAACACTGAAATACAAACCTTAGTTCTCGTTTTTTGTGAGCTAACAGTTTTAGCCATTTAAAGGTATCCATCTTTTGTGATCTAGGCTTTCTGACATGTGCTAGTCACTGTGAGCAGTAGACAGAGTAGTGTGATATGTAAACATATAGTTTAAGAAGAACCCTACTATCGGGTTCCTCCTTTGTTTTAAACAGATTTGAATGCTAATTAATCTCAGTTGTGTAAGAGAAGGTGCAGGCCTGAAGCATATTGTTCATTATCGCTCTTTTTGGCTTTGGATTACCGCAGCTAAGTTATCATTTCATTTGTTTTTGTCTATTTGTTTGCTGAGAAAGGCTTTTTACAGAAACGTTCGTTTTTCTGTGACAACACGTTCGTTGTTCTGCAACGTCTTATCAGGCCTATACATTCCGTTTTAACAAAATATATTTATTTGTTCATTATTAAAGGTCTGTACTTTCTATGTGCTGTGCAAAATTGTATTTTAATATCAATATTCATTATATAAGCTATTGTTATTCTAATTTTATTAATGTATTTAATTATTTTTTTTATACAGACCCCATTAAATTGAAAAGTTATGTTATAAGAATACAAAAAATGGTCTCCTAGTATCAAAGTCGAAAACAAATTTTGTTTGGCGCACAATTTTTATGTTTTAGTCCTATATATCTGATTAACATTTTAATATGAATGCTTTGACTTAATTCCAGCACTCTAAAAGACATAATTTATTTTATTCTTAAAATCCATCTCTGCAACAATGGGTTCAAACCAGGGTTTGGCTCAAGACGGTACCATGCATGATCAGAAATTTTATCTGAACTCTTCCCATAATTTTCAAGAGGGGCAACAATAACCTTTATAATGTTTTATAGACAAAAATAAATTATTTAACTTTTCCCATATATTTTTCCAAAATGCTTGGTTAAATCCTGAAATGCAAAGAAATGCCAACCAGCAGAACTCAAAAGGGGGTGGAATTATAAATTTAAGGTTACACTCAAGAGAAGACCTAGGCTTACATGGATAGATGATGTAAAGAAAGATCTAAACCGAGTGGGCATCTAATCTTGGAGAAGAAAGGCGATGATTAGGACTGAGAGGAAGGTGGCAAGCCCAAGCCCTACATGGCATGTAGTGCCACAGGGATGGATGAATTACTGCATTGTGATTTACATCAGTCTGCATGCGCGCTCGGCTGGCGTAGTGGAAGTCACGGGTTCGAATCTCTGTGAAGACAGGAATTTGTTCCCGTGGCAAAGGGTGTCCCTGAGTCCACCTAGCTCATAAGGAACCAACAAAAGCTGGAAGAGATACATAACTTCAAATACCTAGGAGTCTACTAGGAAAAATTATATCTAGAGATGGTATCCATGAAGCTAAAATTCGAGCTAGAATAGGGTCGGCAATGGCAGCAGTTACGAATTAATTAAAATATGGACCAGCAAACATAAGCCTTCAAACAAAGCTCAGACTATACATAGCTCTCGTTAAAACCATTGTCCTTAAGGATGTGAGACCTGGACACTACTGGCAAACACTGAAAGCAAGCTGTATTCATTTGAAAACAAATGCATAAATTAAACAACCCGTAAAAACAAAGTTTTTGACTATAAATCCCTTATATATGAGACATAACTAAAAGTATTGATTATGTTCAATATAATACGCACTGCGCGACAAACATTTACAGACTGAATGGACTGAACTCGCCTTGCTGTAAAACACGGGGATGGGGTCATCTATGGCTAAAGTGAACTCCAGTGACACGTGGATGTCTTGATTACAAACAATTCAGAAAATCCACAATCACAAAGATATGATGTTGCAAAGGGTAAACGTATTTTTAAGCTTTCTGAGACAATTCTGAGTACTATAAAATTTCATCAAGATCACTTTCTGATGCAACATATTCATGGCATGGTCAGTTCTATGATTTGGTTTAATTTCGATAGTAGTAAATTTAATGAGTCAATGTGTGCAAGAAACTGACTGGAAAAACACGAACAACTCCGACAGCTCAAATCACCGAAGCAGAAGTTAAATTGATCCTGGAGGAATTGAATATGGTCAGAAATCAAATGTATCAACAGATATTTATTGGTATCAGCATCTTCTGGTTTCTGGGTGAATTCATATAATTGATCAGACATGTAAAAGTTCCCCTGAAATAATCTTGTTTTACACAGTTCAAGCTTTTTCGTTAAATCAGACACTTTGTCTCTGAGAGTAATTAAATATGACTGCTTTCCTTGCAGAGATGAATTAAGTTGAATTAAGTTTATTAATTTCTTCAAAAAGGTCAGCCAAGTAAACTAGAACAAAAAAACATAAGCTATCGTTCAAATGATCAACAAGCTTTGATTTTTTTCTCAAAGAAACTCACACAACATCACGAAATGCAGTCCTTCCTTGATAACCAGGCTTTTTGGCCTGTGCAACTCGTATAGCTGCCAAAAATGATGCTCTTATTAATCTTAAGGCCTTTTCATTGACTTTGGTTGCTTGTCGTTTGCAGGACTTCTGACTATCAAGTGAATGTTTTAGTACAAAAAGAACTCCAATGGTTTCTCCGAGCAGACATTAAGATTAGTTTTCAGATGTCTTCGGAGTTTTGCAGGTTTCATAATGTATGGCTATTAAAAGTACATTTAGGCTCAAAACATATTATTATCGGCGCTATGCTATCGCCATCGAGTGAGTAAAATTAATAAATATATTCAACAAGTGACAACATTTATAACGTTTCATGTTCTTAATTTTAAAAAATTAATAAAAATAATTCATGATTTGCTCGTGGACCACCACCACAGGTTGAGAACCACTGATCTAGAACACAAGACCAATGAGTATGTCTGGTGCAGAATAACCTCCATTGCGGCCCTCAATTTGCGGGTCGTCAAGAAACCATTATAGCGACAATTAAGAGACGCAAGCTGGCATGGTTCGGTCATGTGCTGCGACATGATAGTTGATAGCCTGACAAAAATCATAATTCAAGGCACTGTAGAAGGAGGCCGGCAAAGAGTTCGACAGCGGAAAAGTTGGCTTGATAGCATAAAAGACTGGACGGGGCTAAGGTTGAATGAATTAATAATAATAATAATAATAATAATAAACGGATAATTTTATAGCGCTGTAACTGTATCCCAGCAAGGAGCCGGGCTCACAGCGCTTTACATGGAGATAAAGCATACATATAATAATTAAATAAACATTCTTATCATAATAACCACATAAATGACAGTTCGTTACACATAATACGTTAATCATTGAAAAGAAATGTTGTTTCTTTAACTTTGAAAATAAATTTAGGAATGAATTACTGGCCGCCGCTTAAGATAGGCGAATGTGGAGATTGTTGTCTGTTGATGTGTCCATGCGCTCCCCACAACGCAGTGGCGTAGCTAGAACTTTTGCCGCCCGGGGCGGTCTCCAATTTGCCGCCCGGGGCGGTCTCCAATTTGCCGCCCTTATTAGGGGCCGTCCATAAATGACGTCACGCACCTGGGGGTGGAGTCATAAACGTTTGTGACGATGTGTGACGAGGGAGGGAGTGTTTAAGAAATGTGACGTCACGTCAAAACGCGCAGCTTTAAATAAATTTCCACTTTTCTTATATGGCAAAAATTTAATTTGAAACATGCTCATTTTCAAGCAGAAAATACGGCTTTTATTGTCAAAGCTTTATGGCTTCTTATGGAAGAAGGGGTCTAAGTTTTTGTGACGACGTGTGACGAGGGGGGAAGGGGGTGCAGAATGAGCAAAAATAGCGTGCTTCATTTATGGACGGCCACTTAGTCGATTATATTATAGTTTTTAAAAATTAATAAACATGAGTAAATAATTAAAATTGAAACAAAGTAAAGGTGAGGAACATGTTTACCATTGCATGCCATATTTATGTAAGCAGTAATAAAAAAGAAAGCATAAGATTATATACCTAAAGATACACATTTATAAAAATACAAGATTCTGTCTTGTTTTAAAGGCCACAAGAAAGTTACTGAGGTCGCACATGAGACAAAACATATTCCAAATTAACACCAAAAAAAAACATTACCAATTACTATTCTTTTATTTTTTATTTATAAATAAATAATAATTTTTTTTTACAAACAAATAAATTTTGTACAATAGTTAACATTATTATGTAAACATATTTATACATTTACTTTCCTAACTTTCATAATAGAAAAATCGTGTATTATGCTATCAAAATTAAAATTATTTGTACTATCTTGTTCTATGGACAGTATTGCAAATTGGCAAGATTTTGTTGTCTTTAATCGCTCATTGTGGAACGAAGATAATTTTTATCAACTTCAGTTTGGAGCAGCTCCTTTCACAACTAGAGACATTGATAGCAATAGTTGAAAAAATTCATAACAAAATTACAATGTTGGGTACAGAATTTCCCAATCTATACCCTTTTAATAAATTTTAATAGATCAAGGTTGCCTTTTCCCCCGTTTTCTAACATAATGCCTCTTCTTGTAGTTAATGTACAGCCATAAAAATCTGGATCTTTTTTCTTTCTATATTGAACTGTCAATGTCAATAAAGTTATTTATTTGATGTTCAAATGCTTCATTTAGTAGTAACATGGTATTATATACGAATACTTTCTTGAAAGGACATGCAACTCATCAAAGCGTTATTTTATTTTCTTTTATAATTCCATCCATGGATAAAAAAAAATTCTCGCTGTACTTCTTGTTCTAAAGATAGAACCACGTCTTCTGAATTTTCCCTACTCATATTTTTTCTCCTTCTAACTAGGGGTTCAGTTGATATCTCCATCTCTTCACAAATTGTTTGGCTGATATAAAAGCATTTTGTATTAGCACATCTCTTTGTTCCATGCATTGGCTTTGCATTAATTTAAAAAATGACGGGTTTCCATAAATTAGATAACATAGAAGAGAATAAAACAACCCCGTAAAAACAAAGTTTTTGACTATAAATCCCTTATATATGAGACATAACTAAAAGTATTGATTATATGCAAATGTAACAAACATTTACAGACTGAAACCGAAATTATCTCCCTTGGCTTTAAAACTGGGGGAAGGGATGAGGGGGTGTGGAATGGACGGGTGGCGTCAACGCGTTAGCTCAACTCCAGGTGGTTTACCGGGTTTAAACACGAGATGTGTTCACCGGTGGCTGGCCTGAAGTCAAGTGACCCGTAAAATTTAAACAATAGCGACCGCTACATATAGTTTATATAGATAAACTAAAAATGCATTAATTTAATTACGGTACGTTCGATCGATCTGAAATTTTGATACGATGCATTGTTAGGTGACACGGGTCCGTGTGCCAAATTTCAGCTCGATGGCTTTACTGGAAGTGGGTCATTTTCGACTTCTGTTTTTCCGCGGGCGGGCAGGCCCAAGACAGAGACGGCGGTGAAGTTAATATAAGGGATTTAAAAAGATTGCATTGAATTGAGTAAAATTCCAGCATCTGATCTCGTTTTCCTAGTTACTTCTACTTCTTCAGATGTCAATTTTTCCAAGACGCTTGTAAGTTTAAAGTATGTCTTTTTCGAAATTATTTATGCCTGTTGTGGTGTTTATTAACGGAGAAATTTGAAAATTCACATATTCTTGTCATAAATCTTAATAATTTTCCATAAAATAGACGAATTCAAATTATTTACACATTACTTTAATTTAATTCGATAGGCGTAACTGGCTTAATGAATAACCGTATTTCAATTTAAACACAAATTATTTGTGCTACTTTAATGCAATAAAAACAAAATAAATTTAATTTTTAATAACTTACCTTACAATAATTTTCTGAAAACTGAAGCAGTAATATAATTTACTACTTGCAAGTTAAACACAATATTTGAACCACCATGCCTTGTGGGTACTTGTTCGCGCACCATTTGCGAATGACGAAATTCCAAGTAAAAACTGTCGTGGCGATATTAATAGCACACATTATTCGGCCCAGCGGTGATGTGTTTTTTTTTGTGTGGGTAGTTTTCTTATAAAAGCGTCATCTTTGACTTATAGCGCTTAGCTTTCCAAACAAATTGATACGTTTTTTGAGCAATTACAATTTTTTGAACGGTTTTGCGTTACTTATAATATCCACTATGTAATGAAACAAATATTGTGCGAATCCGTTAATTAAGACTCGAAATTACAAATATTTTTGTTTCACCTTGGTTTTCCCCCTTCAAAAGAAAAAGGGCATTTGTCGGAAATGTTTGTACTTTTCAAATGCCCACAAATGCCGCCCCTAAATGAGTGCCGCCCGGAGCGGAGCGCCCCCACCGCCCCGCCCCCTAGCTACGCCACTGCCACAACGACCGTAACGGTCACGGGACTGATGATGATTCTCACTTAGAAAAACTCAAATTCAGCGAAAATCTATCCGTTAATACCTGTATTAAATAATGCTGCAAATGAAACGCGCTTTGTGTTAAAGATACGCACTGATCATTAGGCCTATATTTAATATTAACCCCATCATTGCCATCATCATCATCATTTTAAAAGTATTATTATTAAGCAATATTTATAAAAGCAATAGTCAGCCATTCTAGTCATTCCTTTGTTCTTATAAATAATATGTTAAGCAATATATGATTAACACATTTAAATAAAATTGTTAGTGGATCACTCACAATTCGGATTTAGTTGCAAGATAAGCACATCCACCTCAAATATAAAATGCGGCCAGTTCTATGATCTGAGAAGAAGCAGAGGCTTAAAGTGTGGTACCTATATAGAATGATGGTACTTAAATATGATGATTGGTGGGTTAGACTTTTGACAAATACAATGTCACCTGTTTGAATAATAATATGCCAATGGTTCGTGCAGACGGTGCAGAAATCATTTGTTCTTTTCACAATTTTCACTGTCAACTGCAGTTAGAATCATAATTTGGCTTCTCGGCTTGATGACGTGGCGAAATAATAAGGGCCTGTTCAAGTTCAATATTTGAAAAGTTTTATTTTTTAACGAACCATAATATGGAGTTAGTAAAGATCATTGTTATAAAATAAAATATATTTATTTATTTAAGATATTTTATTATAAAAAACGTAACAAATAATATGGTGTTCTTCAGAAGCGTTTAACTGGGTTTTCCGCGTCCTTGGCTAATTTATTTTTTGCGCCCTTGACAAATGGATATTTAAAAAATACAAAAAGGTAGGAAAATACTAAATTTGAGTAAATTGAAGGATTAGCCTTCGGCACCCTTGGCAGCTGCCCCGATGCCAAGTCGTTGTTCATTGTTAGGCCTCTGGTGTTCCCTTTTACTTTTACTTCTGCATCATCTGTGTGCTATAAATAGATCGCTTTTTAATGCATGTATAGTATGTTTACAAAATGATTTTGGGTGATGTGGGTCTAAACAATAATTAATTGTTGACATAATTAGGATTTTTTTTTGGGGGGGGGGACGGGGTGGGTGGTCTGACATTTTTATTTTTAAAAATAATTTTGTTCTTAGTTTTGGACCATAATACTTTGTATATTTAAAAAAAGAAATGCTCTCGCGACAGCTTGGATTTAAATGTTACAGTCCGAGATGTTATGATTGAGTCAAAATGGCGACGGGTCGTCGGGCAGCACTGACAACTGAAAGCAGTGCACCCTCCCAAAATGACCCAGGTAGAGAATTATTCGAAGCTTGTAGAAATGGAGACCTCGGTAAAGTAAAAAAATTAATAACCCCCCAAAATGTGAATGCTAAGGATACTGCTGGTAGAAAATCAACACCACTCCACTTTGCTGCTGGTATGTTGTCAAATTTTGAAGTTGAGCTGTTCCTTTATTATTATTTACTCTTGACACTTTCATTCTCTTTACTGATTACCTTGCTCTTAATCTCTTTTCTGAATAATCTTGTCTTTGTAGCCTTGCAATTATCTATTCCATTACTATACAATTAAAATATGAATAAAAGGCCTTTATGCTACTCTAATCAGTTCAGTATCAGACTAATCTGGTGACCACTGTAACTGTATCTTAGTAGTCGGCAGCCCAGGGGTCCGGGAAACCTTTTTGTCTGAGAGAGCCATAAACACCACATATTTTGAACAGTAATTCTGCAAGACCCATACATTATGCTTAAATCTAAAAATTCAAGTAAATGTGAGCATTTTGATTTTGTGTAATTTCAACACTAAAAGTTAAAAGTACAATAATTATTATGCCTCTGAATTCTTTTTAATTAATTAATAACATTAACATTGTTATGCTGTTCTAATTCTAATCAATATCAATAATGAGTATGTATTACCATTAATTCAATGCGACTTATGGTGCTGCATGGCTTTGCTGGTGGCTTTTTAGTCGGGTTCAGATGTGGTGAGGTTAAGCTTCATGCAGGCGTGAACACGTTTGTTTGTTAATTGGATATACAATTACTACGTCTATCAAACTATCAAGGGAGTCTGAAGAATTTTTTTTTATAATCGAACATTTGTCTGCAAGCCAGATTCAGTCATGAATAGAGCCACATCTGGCTCAGCCATGGTTTCCTGACCCCTGGTGTAGCCTGTATAAGTATATACTCTGTATATACTCTGTAGCACTGTAGTGTAGTGCGTCGTGTATTCACAGTATTGGTCATTGTAATATATTAATTTATTACTAATTAATTACTATACTATAACTATTAGTACATTCAGTAATAGCAATAGTAGTTGTAATTTGTAATAAATAATATTGTAATAGTAATTGACATTGTTCTTTAAAAAAAATAATTGAATGAATGAATGGAATTCATTAATAACTTTTAATATGTATAGGCCTAAGCCTAAGTTGTTGAGCCTTCTCGTCCATGAGGGGCATCCACCGATCATCGTCTGCGATTCCTCCAAAGGCATAGGCCACCTACGAGAGACCTCCAGGCATCTCTATCCTGGGCCAGCTTCTCCAGGATCTTCCATTCATGGCCAATTCTCTTGATGTCTGCCTCCAATTCTCGGTGCCAAGTATTTCTTGGATGGCCTCTTTTTCGCTTACCCTGTGGGTTCCATTTCAGGGCTTGTTTTGTTGTGTTAGAAGCAGGTTTTCTTAGTGTATGACCAATCCACCTCCACCGCTTCTGGAGAATCTATTCCTCAATGGGCTTCTGTTTTGTCCGCTGCCACAGTTCCCGGTTGCTGATTTTGTCTGGCCAGTGAATTCTGAGAATCTTTCTTAGACAATTGTTGATGAAGGACTGGATTCTGGTCAGATTTACGGCCGTTGTTCTCCTTGTCTCGGCTCCATATAGCAGCACCTAAGCCTAAGTAATTAAAAGTTATTAATTAATTCCTTTCAAAATTTATAATACATCTACTATAATTAAAAATTATATAATGAGTTGAAGATAATGATCTCAAATAAATATGTATAGGCCTAAGCCTAAGTAATTTATTTGAGATCATTATTGTTTTTACTCATTATACATGTTATTATATAGCCTAGTATTAATATAAATACATATTCAATGAATATACTACATGTAATACTATATACTATTACCAAAACTGGTAATAGTAATAGACATAGAAATAATATTATTTATTAATAATAATACTTAATAAAGACTATTCCTAATAGTAATACTAATAATCTACACTAATTAGTTAATTAGTAATAATACTTCTAATACTGACTAAACATCAATAAGTACCAAATATACTATCTATAACTATAAGTCGAGGGCAGTTTTTTTTTACAAAAAAATGTGAAAACGGGGAACTCTTGGTAAGGTAATAAGCTATTACTGATTAACCCTTTACTGGGCGTAGCGACCAAAAGCGTCTTATCCCCTAAATGGGCAAAACGGCCGGTACTACCATCAGTAGAAATCTCGCGTTTTTTAAAAAATCACGAGACTTCCGGCACATGATTTCCTGTTTATTCTTTTGTGGATAGGTTCAACTACATTTCCACACATGTTCTCTTTAATGTGTTCGTTTTTTCAATTTTGTTTTGGTGAGTGTTCAAAATGGATGGTTTGGATTCTTGAAGCAATGAAGGGGGGTTTACAGACTTACATTTAACTGAAATTGAGTTGAGAAGAATGAACTTTGAGTTGGAGGAAGAGATCGATAGTGACATTAGTGTTAGTATTATGCAAACATCGGATCTTTCAGTCAGACTGGATATTTGTGCTTGTAAATAGTGTCAGTAGTGTTTGTTTGGACTTCTTAAAAAAAGCATTGGAACTTTTTTTTTGGAAGTCATGGATTAATAAAAAAAACAAGACATGACAAGTCTAAAAAGGTAAATAATCAAAAGAGGATTCATTTTTGTTTATTTTTCATTTTATTTCATTTACATATTTGCACTTATACCTAAGATATAGAATATAGAGTTTTTACTTACGTACCCCTAAATGTCTAAAAAATTGTAAAAAAAATCTTGCCTGTTTAGAGGATGAAAATGGAAAAAATTCTGCCCAGTAAAGGGTTTGAAGTTAAGGTTAACCGGACCAGATTAAACAGGACTGGTCATGTATAAAATTTCAAGACTAACACAAGTATATATGGTAAATAAGTGAAGTGATAACTACTGCCATGGTCTAAACTTAAATATTGTATGGGCATGGGCACAGGCTAAATTAATTAATTTAATTTAGCCTCATATATTATAAATTATTATTGTTTTATTCTAGTCACTGTGTAGTGTATTGCAAGATGAGCACTGACCATATGACTATACCTATTAAATGTGCTTAGAGCTCAAACCTGAAATGTTATGAAAATGTATGGGCATGGGCTTTTAATTTTAATCCAAAATACAATGTAATCCTTTAACAAAAAATTGGCCTTATAGTAATCTACCAGCTTAATAAGTCTGTTCATTACAAATATTCTTGGGCACTTCTTGCCCTAACTATCATGTCTATTACTAAGTTTACTACTTATTACATTTAGTCTCTAGTCACTATATTATAATGATAATCTTTATTGTAAATGGAGAAGTATAAAATATAGAGTACAGACAATTATTTTGATTATAATTGTTTACACAAACATACTGAGAAGGACTAAACAGAATAATTTAAATAGATAAACCTTCATCTGTGAGACAAAATTTGTTTGCCATTTTTTCCTTCATTTTTCTTTTTTGTTTTTTACATTAGGTTAACTATTTCTATTACTGTATGAAAACAAAAGATAGATATTTTTAAATATAGAGTGCAGACAATTATTTTACATATATTTTTTTAACATACATGTACTTAGAAGGACTAAACAGAATAATATAAATAATCCTTCATCTGTGAGCGCAAAATTTGTTGTTTTACTACATTTTTTTAAAAATTTGGGTTAACTATTTCTATTACTCTGTGAAACAAAAAAATTGATATTCATATTAAAAAATTGCAGTAAACTAAATATCAGTACATGTATTCTAATTAGAAATGTTAATTAAAAAATTTAAAAAAATAAATTATTTAACTTTTACATTAGCTGATATGTGAAATAGAAAGAATAATATTTAAAAATGAACAAAATGAAGCTATAATTTTACATTGCTCACATATTTTCCTGCTCAAAAGCCAAAAATTGGTCATAGTTAGTAAAGACTGAAAAATGCAAGATGAGCACTGACCATATGACTATACCTATTAAATGTGCTTAGAGCTCAAACCTGAAATGTTATGAAAATGTATGGGCATGGGCTTTTAATTTTAATCCAAAATACAATGTAATCCTTTAACAAAAAATTGGCCTTATAGTAATCTACCAGCTTAATAAGTCTGTTCATTACAAATATTCTTGGGCACTTCTTGCCCTAACTATCATGTCTATTACTAAGTTTACTACTTATTACATTTAGTCTCTAGTCACTATATTATAATGATAATCTTTATTGTAAATGGAGAAGTATAAAATATAGAGTACAGACAATTATTTTGATTATAATTGTTTACACAAACATACTGAGAAGGACTAAACAGAATAATTTAAATAGATAAACCTTCATCTGTGAGACAAAATTTGTTTGCCATTTTTTCCTTCATTTTTCTTTTTTGTTTTTTACATTAGGTTAACTATTTCTATTACTGTATGAAAACAAAAGATAGATATTTTTAAATATAGAGTGCAGACAATTATTTTACATATATTTTTTTAACATACATGTACTTAGAAGGACTAAACAGAATAATATAAATAATCCTTCATCTGTGAGCGCAAAATTTGTTGTTTTACTACATTTTTTTAAAAATTTGGGTTAACTATTTCTATTACTCTGTGAAACAAAAAAATTGATATTCATATTAAAAAATTGCAGTAAACTAAATATCAGTACATGTATTCTAATTAGAAATGTTAATTAAAAAAATTTAAAAAATAAATTATTTAACTTTTACATTAGCTGATATGTGAAATAGAAAGAATAATATTTAAAAATGAACAAAATGAAGCTATAATTTTACATTGCTCACATATTTTCCTGCTCAAAAGCCAAAAATTGGTCATAGTTAGTAAAGACTGAAAAATAAGGAACTAATTAACCAATATTTAGATTCTTATTCCAAATGTATTAGCCTACTGGTTATTAGATGCATCATTTTAATTGTAGCTTTCTCAACCTCAAAATTGATATCATAAGTATTCCAACCGTTAATAATGTATTATTCCCTTCTGAAGACAGTCAACATTGCCTTGTGTTAATTACTGGCCTGGGTGTTTGCCCCACAATTAACTTTTAAAGTTATGTATACATCTCTATACATATAAGACGCATTTGTTGTCTGTCTGTTCCCTAATAACTCAAGATCCAGACAACCAAATAACGTGAAATTTGGTACTCATACACACATTGATATGAGACAGGTTCTTAAATAGGTTTCGTTCCATATTTATAAGATACTGGGCCCGGGGGCCCAAAATGTAGTTTTTTTCCTTATATGAGCTCTATAAAAAAAATTATCCTTTTTCCCGGTGTAGGTGGAAGCATGAAACTTTCGGTGGTTGTTAAGTATCATTTGGCGGTGGTAACATGTTAAAAAATTATATAAATTATAACTTACTGGGGGCCAGGGGCCCTAATGTAGTTTTTTTTTCTTTTTCTGACTCAACACTAATTCTTCAACTTCCCGTGAAGGTAGAAGCATGAAACTTTGGGAACTTTTTGAATACTCTCTTATGACGATAATTGGTGAAAAATAATTTTAAAAATTTCACTCATGGGTGGCCGGGGGCCCAAAACCGTTTTTTTCCCTTATATGGGCTATATAAAACTGAATCAACACTAATTCCTCATCTTTCTTTGTAGGTAGAAACATGAACTTTGGAAAGTTGTTGAGTACCCTCCCGCGATGGTAGCATTCGAAAAAAAATTATCACTAACTGGGGGGCCGGGGGCCCAAATGTTATACATATCAGACGCATTTGCTGTCTGTTTGTCTGTTCCCTAATAACTCAAGATCCAGACAACCAAATAACATGAAATGCGGTACACATACACAAAATTACATGAGAAAAGTTCTTAAACAGGTTTCGTTCCATATATATAAGATGCTGGGGGCCCAAAATGTAGTTTTTTTCTTATATGATTTTTTATAAATAAAAAAAAATTATCCTATTTCCCGTGTAGGTAGAAGCATGAAACCTTCGGTGGTTGTTAAGTATCATTTGGCGATGGTAACAGGTAAAAAATTTATATAAATTATCACTCAGTCTCTTGGGATTGCTGGTATAGACTTGCAGACACCATGCTTTTCTCATGGACAGTTGTATGTGGCCTGCTCCAGAGTTGGCAAAGAGGAAAATCTTTTTGTACACACTCCAAATGGAACTGCCAATAATGTTGTCTATCACATTGCTTTAAGTTAAATGTACCCTTTTATTGCATGCAAATAAACAGTTTTGTACGCCTCTACAGAAAACCTTATTTTAAACCCGTGAAAAGCCGGGTACTTGCCCCTAGTTAACAATATATTTCTGGTTGATTTCTTATTGATTTTTCTTTCAATTGAGAAGAATCCAAGTAAATTTTTAAGAACTTTGGCTATACAAATATTTAGATGCTTTGGCCAGTTTCCTCTGTCTTTAAAAGAAGAACAATTTCATCATATCTACAATTAAATTATGAAGCATACTAATCCTAGCCATAAAAGACCCATATTTTTCTCTACTTTTTGTTTAGCTCCCAAAACAGCTAATATGTTACAGCAGCATAGCCATACTTATCACAAAAAATCTCAAAATATGAGTCTTTTTTATGTGATTTTAAGGCTTTAGCCCAGCTCAATTCACTTATAGACACTTTTGGAAAATTCTTCACTGTTAATGAAAGGGCTATGGATCTCAATTTATCTTGGAACATTTCAAATCTTCTGAGCCAATACTACTAAGTTGAATAAAAAAAAATTTTTTGTTCTGTTCTTTTTTGGGTTAATTAACAAAAATTTAACCAAGATTGTCCTTTTTCGGAAAGCTATTAAAAAAGCAATAATCTAATTTCCTTTCCTTCATGAATGTCTCAGTCTGCCAGGGGAATGAGAGCTCATCTGATGGAGATAATGATAATATAAATCAAGGTGTTGATGACATCATCTAATGCAACACTTTTCGCAAGATGCTGGGTGCAAAGCACATCTCTGTTCAATTATGTAATCCCCACTTGGTGGTTGTGTTAATTCATTTGTGAAGAGTTGGGGGCAAAGCAGATTTTGGTATTGTGCTTAAAATAATAAGTTCATTATCAAATTTTGAAGTTGCATTGGATCACTGGACAGTCAAGGGTGTCGGCTGACTTAAACAAGGGCCATTTTTATCGATCATTCATGCAGAGCAAGGCAACGTCATTATCTATTAGTTTAAATTTAACGGGGTGGGGTGACGTTTAGTAGCGGGGTGTGGATCTGTAGGCTACTGTATTTACCATCGTTGGTTTAGAAATGTCAAGGGCAGTGTATTATTTACTTTTCTGGGGTATGGCTCAGGCGTTTTGTTTCTTTGAACTAGTACAAGTTAAAAATTCACCGACTTGTATACAGTGTCTTATCCAGCATTGTACATAAATAACCAATAGTTAAAGGCAAAATGTTATTACTTATGCTAATAATCACATGGGAATGTTGGTTTGTACCCAGACCCGCGGAATAGCCTAAAGGAGTGCTTCTCAAGGTGGTGATCCGCGGACCGGTGCCGGTCCGTAGGCCGTCCTCAGCCGGTCCGCAGAAGTTATCAAGAAAGGACCGGAAAAACTAATTGTAATATCCTCAATTTCGATCCATTAATATTAATCATATAGAATATGTCAATTGTTGGACAATAAGCACATAAAATTAAACAAATAAAATAAATTACATTTCGCTACCACGTCAGTACAGTGAAAATAGTGCAATGGTCCATGGTGTAATGGAAAAATTCCTGCCGGTCCGCCATACTAAAAAGTTGAGAAGCACTGGCTAAAGTGCATTTGCGCCCAGTGTTCCATTTCCTTACTACAAAAGCTTGCCTTATGTACTGTAAGTTATAAACGTTCAAGTTTTGAGAGCTACCCAGCCCTAACATTATTAGGTTTATTATATTTTTTTTTAATGAACTCAGTATTTTAAGGATAATTGTTAATTTTAAAGCTTATACTCAGCAATGTCAGTATTCTCGTCAAAAATTCGTTTGTCAACATTCAAATCTACACTTTGTATGATTTTTTTACATTAATGTATCACATGGGCTGATAGAATCCAGCTTTTAATGTGTTTTACTTCACCAACGCCATTATCTTTTGTATTGTGTTCAATTATTTATGGGGAAGCCCTCGTTCAGTCGACCACTAACTCACGTCCTCCGCTCCCCGAGGCGAGAGTAGCAATTAGTGTCTGGCTATGCCACGCGCTCCCTTGTGGCCTTGGTTCTGGAGCTCTCAGTGCGAGTTGAATTTCGTTTTGCTCGGTTATATCGCCCGTCTAACCGTCTTGCGAGCGACCAATGCAAGCGTGTCACTGTTACACGTGAATGATGGGTTGAGTTTTTATCTGGAGATCTACTTTACTTGACTTGACTGCCCAACGTATCCGTGGAACCGCGGACGGCATACCTATTACTACTACTTCTAGTTTGATACGGTGACGTAGTAGTGTGTGTTTTGTTTACACATAAATAGGTCGACTTGAAACGTCGCGTTAATGTTTGATTGTGTTAATAATGGTTCTCAAGAAACATCGCTTGAATACGCTAAAAGAAACAACACCTGACTTATACCCAATCACAAGGATCGCTCCCCCGTAATGACAATCACTTTATGGATTGTTAATACTTAGTAATATTCGGAAGTGTTAGTCACTAGCTTGAATTTTATTCGGCCAGTTTATTATTTCTGCGCTAATTTTAACTCCCTGCCGATTAAGTTTCGTTTAGCATCGTACGCCGTTGGTAAGTCGGGCGAACGGCACAATCTGATAAGCTGGATGGGGACGATAAGAGGTGTGTGGTTGGGGGGTGGGGGGGTTGACTGAACAATCGTGTCAACACCAGGACGACAGTTTTGACTTGGCTCATAACAAAGCCTAGAAACATGGCATCCGATCAGATGGGTGGGGGCACTCACGTCGGGGCATCCTCAACTGTTTGAAAAGGGGTTTAACCAATGCTTTGTCCCTGACAATAAAGTGGTGCTTGTCGGCTGTCACGTCGTGGCCCACGGCAGATAGTGAACGGAAAGCGGCCGCCTAACCGCGTGTCACTGTGGCTGTCTAAAAAATGTTGGTTTCATGCATTAAGTTTATGAATGAGTGTTTACTATTTTAAGACTAAGTCGAAGTTGTAGCTTGTTACTATAGTTAATAACAGGCGTTAGACATATTTAGGCTCATCAATTGCTTGCTTGAAACTAAATATGATTTTTTTAAATGATAAAGCCCAAGCCCTAATTATTGAGATAATTACCGTATTTTTCGTCATATAAGACACTCCGGAATATAAGACGCACCCAATTTTATTTGAAGGAAAATCGCGGATAGTTGAGGCAAACTGTCTTTTCGTTGTATATGACGCAACCCCTCCCCCCCCCCATTTTTCTTACCCTTCAAAAAGCTGTAAAGTAAAAACTATTATTTTTATAGTGAATTTCTTTAATTATCAAAGTCTTCATTATTTTTTACCAGGTAAATTGAGTTTTAATTTCAATCTTTTCTAGGATTTGGTCGCAAAGATGTTGTAGAACACCTTCTTGAGTGTGGGGCCAATGTTCATGCCCGTGATGATGGGGGGCTCATCCCTCTGCACAACGCATGCTCTTTTGGTCACGCAGAGGTTGTCACACTGCTCCTTCGACATGGGGGCGATCCTAATGCTCGGGACAACTGGAACTACACACCTTTACATGAAGCTGCCATCAAAGGGAAAATAGATGTTTGCATAGGTAAGAATAAATATCTATTTTTAAAAAAATCCTTTTAGGGTGGGGGAGCTTTATACACTGATCATCAATGTGTTCGTTTCTGAAAATCTGATTAAATTATTTTGGATGTACACCCTGTCATTATTTTGGATGTACACCCTGTCATTATTTTGGATGTACACCCTGTCATTATTTTGGATGTACACTCTGTCATTATTTTGGATGTACACCCTGTCATTATTTTGGATGTACACCCTGTCATTATTTTGGATGTACACCCTGTCATTATTTTGGATGTACACTCTGTCATTATTTTGGATGTACACTCTGTCATTATTTTGGATGTACACTCTGTCATTATTTTGGATGTACACTCTGTCATTATTTTGGATGTACACTCTGTCATTATTTTGTTTATTGACAGTTCTGCTTCAGCATGGAGCTGATCCCAATATAAGAAACACAGATGGTAAAACAGCATTAGACCTTTCAGACCCTACAGCCAAAGCTGTACTCACAGGTGAGTTACAGTCGAAACCGGTTAAGTCGACGGCGTTGGGGTATGAAAAATGGCGTCGAGATAACCGACAATCGAGTTAAAACGAAAACCAATATGGCGGCAAAATATTAACATGTGCTTGAAATTTCTTTATGTTCGTGATTAATTAGTTAGCGTTAATTAGTGATGGGACGATTAATCGGAATAGTATCGGAACCCTAATATTTCTTCACTCTTTCCTAAGGTTGTAATGACCGTTCATTTTTAAGGACCGTTTAAAATTTAAATATAACCATGGTTCCCACTCAGGAAAACGGGAAAAAGTCGGGAATTCTTTTAAAAAATTTTTCTCGGCCTTGAAAGTTGATAAAAGTTATGACTAATCGGGAATTTATATATATACATGTATATAATGTTATGCCGAAGTAAAGGACTTTGATAACGTCTCACTCTGTGGTCATGTTTCGATTCCATTGTCCATTTAATAAAAAAAAGTTACCAGTTTATAATTGTCTGCACATGCGTTAAAAGGTCAAAGTTTTCGCCTCACGTCGTCCCATGGCGCGTGTCACAGCCGCTCGCGTTTGCAATGACCGTCGAATCAGCGAATTTAAAAGAAAGAAATAAACATATCAGTATGGTAATTTTAAGTTTAATGCTTTTGACGTGCAGGATATCTGTTACTATCAGACCGCTCTCGAATTTCCTCAGTCAATCAAACTTGTAATATAAATAAAACTATTGCAGCCTTGACCGTTGATCACAGCATGCTGTGTGTTAGACCTCGGCCGGCAACTAAGTCTAAGAGATTTTTTTTAAAAATCATTCCTTATCAGAATTAGAATTCGACCTACAAAAGTGATAATGTGTATATTATATATATATATATATACTGGAATATTAAGAATTGATTTCACTGTCACGCGCTTGTTAGTCACAGTCACGTATCTTACTGGCAACAAAGCAACAACAAACTTTTGAAAGAATAATAATAATAATTTTTTATTTAATTAAATAAAAACCACCGTCGATTCTCAATACAAACCTTTATTTTCATTTCTAAAGATATTTGTTTATCTTTAAAAAAAAATGATTAATGCATTAGAAAATGAATTAAGTTTAATAATAATATAGCATGCACTGCGAAATAATGACGGTTAAAGACCGCTAACGCGATTCACACACGGAATCAAATTGAAAGTAAAAACATCCTGTAATTTTTATTGAAATCTCGTAGAATCACACAATAGCCGGAAGTCTTGAAGAAAGCGAGATGTCAACACTGTTTTGAACTAAAAATGCATTGCTAGGCGTACCGACGAGGATCGAGCTAACCAACGTTAAGTTGCAAATTTGGCCCTCTCTTGTGCTCGAGGTATTAGGTTTCGGCGACTTAGATAAATCAAATTAGCCGATGAGAAAATGCTAAGACAAAGAGAGAATTTGGCGGTTCCAATAAAAAAAGTCGTGTTAGTAGGGTGGTCGCGCTAACCGAGCTCGAGTAAAGTGGGTTCGACTGTAATTTAAATTTTTATTTGTACTTAACTTATATGTCATGATGGAATGTTTTTTTATATTTTCTGCCTGGGTAGTTATCACATGCTCTGACAGTTGTCATTTAACTACATTTAAATAGGAGAGTATAAAAAAGATGAACTTCTAGAAGCAGCCAGGAGTGGTAATGAAGAGCAAATGATGTCGCTATTGACTGCTCTTAACGTCAACTGCCACGCAAGTGATGGAAGGAAGGTAAGATGCTTGTCCTCCTGGCAAGCTGTTGTTTTTTTTATTGTGGGGATGAAGTAGAATTGTATATTTGGCTAATTTTTTAAAGCTCTCAATATTCATTATATGCTGCTCAAATTTCCTTTCATAATAAATTAAACTATTTATGGTGAAATGTTCACTTAACTAACCTTGTAATGGGTCACATAATTTAAAAGGAACATGCTCCTAATGAGTATTTTTTTTCTTCCATTATATACCTAATTATCTTGTGTCCAATCAGTTCAAAACCATTCAATATGAGGACACACATTTCTATAAATACTAGGGCTGCAGAAATTAACGATTAATGTTTGAATTTTTTAACGATTAATCGACCCATCACTTACAAATTATTGGAAGTCAAAAAGGAAAAAAAAATTATAATAAAAAATAGCGGCCGATTAATAATTTTCCTGACGATTGCACGAACATTTTGTTTTTAAATTATTTACTAACAGGAATGTTCAAAATGTTGATAAAGTTTGCCTACCAGGGTTCTAACACTTCGCCTACTCATAAAACCAAATGAAAAGCGTATTAAGCTAATGGAAGTAATGGAGTCTCACTACTCAGAAAATGACGACAGCTCTTCTGATGAATTACTAATGTGCTGCGTTACACAATGAAGATGAAAGTTCCTGAATCCATTAACCCTCTACAATGGTGGAAACTTAATTAACACAGATATCCGAGAATGTCATTCCTTGCCAAGACCGTTTTGTGCATATCAGTTACCTCAGTTCCATGTGAATGATTGTTCAGCTTGGCTGGTTATATTGTCAATTAGACCCGCTCATCACTTGAACCAAATAATGTCAACACACTTGTCTTTTTGTGTAGTTGGTTAAAAGATGACATATAAAGGAGACATTCCATCGTTATTTAGATTTTCAACAAGAATGTTTAATAAGTGTTACTTATGACATCATAAATTTTAATGTTTGGTTTTAATTGAAATTAACGACAATTAATCGTTAATTTTTCAAAAAAGTTAACTATTAAATTTAAATTAATTGTTAACAGCCCTAATAAATACCTTTCTTCAACAGTCAACACCTTTGCACCTGGCTGCAGGTTATAACAGAACGAGGATTGTACAGCTCCTCCTACAGCATGGTGCAGATGTTCATGCAAAAGACAAAGGGTAACTTATCTAATCTTTTTATTTCCCACTGATGTTCCATTATAATTTGTTTTAAACTGTCATAATTATTACTGAAAAGGTTGCCTTATTGTTAGATTATGTTTATTTTGTTTTCAAAGTTTGCTGCTTTAATGCAATAATAATCCCTTTAGACCAGGGGTTCCTAACCAGTGGTGCATGCACCCCCAAGGGGTGCATGAGCAGGTTCCAGGGGGTGCATGAACCATTCAGAGAAAAAAAAGAAAAAGAGGAAGAAAAAAAAGAAGTAGGAAAAAAAAAGAAAGAAAGAAAAACTGATAATCTGAAAATATAAACCATAAACAAGTCATGCCGCGTTAAAGGGCGTCCATATACATCGTTCTGCGTATATCGAAAAATGACGGAAAAACTTTTTCGCAAAATGAACGGTTCGCTCTACGTGCGCCTCGTAATTTCGTATTTTACGTCACAGTTTTCTAAAAAATAATTTAATTCTGTCATCAAATACGTCAGATTTATGTCTTCCGGTGACACTCCAACTGTTTTGAGCGGATGTAAACGGTGGGATTTTTTTCCTTCACTTTTATTGCTCGGTACGCTGCAAAGGTATTAAAAACGTTAATTGTAAGCCATTATTCGTCATTGAAACCAAAAATCTTGAGTTGAGCATCCAAATCCGGTCATTAAAAACATCAACTTCGTCAGTTAAAAAATTTGCCTGTGACTAGTACGACTTTCCGATTGTCATCACCCCCTCAAAAACGTTGATAAATAATAATAAGAAAACAGAGAGATAGAGATGGAACACAAAAGCCTCAGTGCTTCCTCTGTGGAAAAATAATGCGCAACGACAACATGAAGCCTGTTAGGCTCCGAGAGCACTTGGAGAAAGTCCATCCATCCAATTCCAAGGACAGTGTTGAGGTCTTCAAGTAGAAGAGAGCTCGCTTCTTGACCTCAGGTACCTTGCCCAAGCTTGGATTTTCTTCGTCACAGAAACCTGCACTAGAGGCATCATTCAAGGTTGCATATCTTATTGCAAAGAACAAGAAGCCCAACACCATTGGAGAAACTTTGGTGAAGCCTTGTGCTCTGGAGATGGTGGAACTGATGTGTGGTCACCAGCAGAGGAAGCAGGTTGATAAAGTTCCTTTGTCCAATGACACTATTCATTCCAGAATTAGTGACATGGCTGCAGACATTCTGGATCAAGTCTTGTGCGAGATGAGAAGTAGTTCTTTTCCATTTAGCATGCAGCTGGATGAATCCACTGATGTAGCACAATGCAGTCAGATTCTTGTATTTCTGAGATATGTTCTCAGTGGAATGCTGAAGGAGAAATTTCTCTTTTGTAAGCAACTCCTAGCTACTACCAAAGCTGCTGATGTGCTGCAGCTAGTCAGGGCATTCTCCACTGAAAACCAATTTGACTGGACTACAAGAATTTCTTCAATTTGCACAGGTGGTGCTCCCTCCATGCTCGGTAATAAGTCAGGATTTTCAGCACTGGTAAAGAAAGAAGTTCCAGATATTGTCACTACACACTGTATCCTTCATCGTCAGGCCCTGGCATGCAAAACTCTACCTCCAACCTTGAAGTCACTTCTTTCTACTGCAGTCCAAGTTGTAAATTTTATCCGCTCACATGCCTTGAACCACTGTCTCTTCAAGTTGTTCTGTCAGGAGGTGGGCTCTGAGCATGAAGTTCTGCTCTACCACGCTGAGGTGCACTGGTTGTCCAGGGGATGGATACTTTCTTGGTTAGTAGAACTGAGAGTGGAGCTTGTCATTTTCTTGCGAGAAAAAGAGAGTGACCTTGCTGACAAGTTTGACTGTCCAAATTTCATTCATTACTTGGCATAACTGGCTGACAACTTCACCATCTTGAATGAGTTGAACACATCTCTCCAAGGACCTGCTGTGACTGTAATGGATGCTACTGAGAGATTGCAAGCCTTCCTTAACAAAGTGCCACTCTTCCAACGACGACTAGAAAAGTCCAACTTGGCCAACTTTCCACTCTTGGATGAAGTTGTAATATCTGGTGCGGAAGGAAGCACTGGGGTATCACTGCCTGACAACATCAAAGGGGAATTTTCAGAGCACCTTTCAAAATTGCAAAGGTCCTTTGATGGGTATTTCTGTCAAGGAAATACCTTTGGATTCGCAATCCTTTTCTCTGTGACTTGGACAACATTAATGAGAGTGACTTTGCTAAAGAAGACCTGATTGATTTGAGAACTAGAGAAGTACTGAGGAGTGCCTTCAGTTGCAATACCTTGATTAAATGTTGGTGTGCCCAGCTAGATTCCTACCCACATCTAACCAAGAGGGCAGTACTAACTCTCCTTCCATTTGCCACAACCTATCTCTGTGAAGCAGGATTCTCCACACCTTTGACGATTAAAACCAAGGAAAGGAATAAATTGAATGCAGAGGATGACATGAGAGTTGCTTTGTCCAAAACAGTCCCCAGATTTAAATCGCTGATTGATCATAAGAAGCAGCAGATCTCTCACTAAATTCCCTGTTGCGTATGGTCAAAACTGTTGTGTTCCTAAAATAAACATAGTTTATTATGCATTTTCTGCAAGTTTCACGAGGGGGTGCATGAACTTTTTTGGGCATCTGAAGGGGTGCATGGACCCCAAAAGGTTAGGAACCACTGCTTTAGACAATCAGCTGCGAGTGAAAGTGCATAAACTAGCATAAACTTTGTAGAGAGGTATTGATTTATATTTTTAAGTTTTGATTGTTGTTTATAAATCTTTTTTTTTAAATCATCAGTGGACTAGTTCCACTTCACAATGCCTGCAGTTATGGACATTTTGAAGTCACAGAAATGCTCTTAAAAGTAAGTTTATTGTGTATTTATTTGTATTTTATAATATACAATTTAAAACAACTAGCCAAGAATGTTGGGTCCTATGTGCATTAAGGGATAAAGTAAACTATAAATTTTGTGGGATATCTTTACGGCTGTGGACTTAATATGCACGATAGTATGGTCAAACTATGAAAGTTGGACATAAGATAAAATCCCACAACGAATATTTACACTTAAAAGCATAAAAAATAAATTTTAAATGTTAATTTCCATGAAAGAAACAAAAGATTTCATACATTTGTTTATGTGATTACCTTTTTCTTACTTGTCAGGCTGGGGCCAGTGTAAATGCTGTGGATCTTTGGCAGTTCACTCCATTGCATGAAGCAGCATCAAAGTCTAGAGTAGAGGTTTGTTCTCTGCTACTGGCACATGGGGCAGATCCCACATTAGTCAACTGTCACAACAAAAGTATAATGGATGTGGCGCCTAGCAGAGAACTTCAAGAGCGATTACAGTGTAGGTTGAAAGCGATGTTTTAGAAGCTTTTTCTGCTGCTACTTTTATTTTGATTACAATTTAAATTAAATTGGGTATATGTAAATGATGTCAGATGTTCATTTTTTTATACATATACATTTTTGTTAAAAACAGTTGAATACAAAGGTCATGCTCTTCTGGAAGGCTCAAGGCAAGCTGACCTCACAAGAGTGAAAAAATATTTGTCCACTGAAATAGTGAATTTCAAGCATCCTTATTCTGGGGATTCTGCACTGGTATGTACAAGTTCATAATTTAAATACTAAAAAAAGAAATTGACTCATACCATTTTATGGACTCTACAGTCTTTCAATTTATTAATTTAATGAAACATCAATTTATCTGATAATTCTAATATTTGTAATGACTAGTGAAGACCCTGGTACTAAAAGTACTTATGTCATATTTTTGTCAAATTTAAACTAAACAGTGAACTTTTAAAGTTTTCATAAGGTTTTCTGTAAACTTCCGCCTCAGTCCTGTAAGGATTTCCCGTTTCTTGCGTTATGAATTTTTAAAAATTGCATAAAATGTATTTATATTATTATTATCATACTGACTTCATCTTTTAGGATAAGAATGCTTATTTTACGTATGCAAAAGACAGTCTTGAATTCAATACTATTTTAAAATCCTTTATATTAACTCGTGGTGTCTGGTTGCACCCTTGCTTGTCGCCAAAACTTTGGATCAATTTTTAACCCACTTCCTCATAAGCTAGCGAGCTGAAATTTTGCGGGCAGTTTCTTACCGATGATAAAAACAATGTTTCAAAATTTCAGATCAATCGCATGTACCGTAATTAAATTATTGATTTTTTAGATTATTTTATTTATTCCTATGTATCATGTTATTTTTTGAGATAGAGCGTCTCGGTGCGTATTATATTGAATAACCTTTCTGTCGCGTAATAAGGTGCGTATTTTATTGACAACACTTTTCATAAACATATTCCTGATCGGTGCGCATTATATTAAACCTGTTTTACGACACAACTACAATTTTGTATTTTTTGGATGGTCTTGTATTATAATGAACATTCTTTTAGTTACGTCTCATACATAAAGGATTTAGTCAAAAACTTGGTTTTTTAGTATTACCTGTAGTTAAGTACTATTATTTTTACAAAAAAGTATAGCAAAATCACATTTTCAAAAAAAACGTAAAAAGTATAACAAAACTTCGTGAATCGAGCGATAACACTAGCGAAGGCAACCGTAGCCATTTCCGGAAGTCGACTAAAGCTTCTCTCACTAAATGAAGAATATCTACTTTCTATAATTTCATTACTAAAAAGAGTGCTATCGAGGCGCGCTTTGTGATTAGAAACAAGGCGCGCATTATCACGCTTTGGGGCATTAAACGTTAAGTCTACTGCATAAAGTTGAAAACAATACAATGTAACCGGGTCCATTTTTTTAACCGCCTAAAAAAACGAAAATACTATCACCAACGAGACAAAAAATAAATTAAAACTTGATTATCTCAAAATGCCTATTTTGTGACTTTCGGCACTAAGCTCTTCTTTCATTACTTTAGAAAAGAATTTCTTTGTATCTTACTAGCATTGTGCTGCTGCTTCACCTTACCCAAAAAGAAAACAAGTGGTAGAATTATTGATACGCAAAGGAGCCAATCTGAATGATAAGAATAAAGAGTAAGTCATTCTTTTGTTAATGTTAACACCTAAAATAAGAGATTATTTGAGTGAAAGCTTACATCATTTTAAGGTATCGAACATTAAAATAAATGGAAATATAAAACATTTGAAGTTTTCTTAAATTACATTTTATAATATAATCCACATATATTGTTCATGATTTTACTAAATGCCTGAAATTATTTTAAAAAATTATTTTCATTAGTTACCTAGCACCTCTGCATATAGCTGCTGATAAGGCCCATTATGATGTCATGGATGTTCTCCTTAAACACAATGCAAAGGTATTACTATTTGCTTGGCTAGGTATTTATGATGCCAAATGTTTCAAAATATTATAACTCATATTTTTTGTGTCAGATTATTGATCATGTTCTAACCTACTAAGTGTAATAGAATTGCACTTCTTATGCCATTAACAATTATTTTCCAGGTTAATGCTCTAGATGGTCTGGGGCAAACTGCTCTTCACAGAGTTGCACAGCAAGGGAACATGCAAGCGTGTCGGCTTTTGATGTCATATGCCATAGATCCAAGCATTGTATCCCTACAAGGTTACACTGCTGCTCAGTTGGCCACAGAAAATATTCAGAAACTACTTCGAGGTACTAGATTTATGATAATCCATTTCAGTTTTATAACTGTTCAATAACAGTTTAGCTTAAGTTTTTCATATATTATACACAAAGAAAAAAAATAATAATGTGTGGGTACAGATTAAAATGCATTCAGAATACTATTAAATTTTATTTATGCAGAGGATCCACCAATAGGAGGAACTGACATTGATATTCAGCTACTAGAAGCAGCTAAGGCCGGAGATTTGGAACTAGTCAAGGTTGGTTAATTCGACTTAAATATTTGTGTAACTTATTGTTTTTATATTTATCAATTAATAAATGGCATAATTTTATTTATCATGTTTAAAAACTATGTGAAAAATAAAGGTTGATTCAAGAATTTAAATGACAAAAATAGCATTTTACTTTTAAAAATATGATAGTTATTGAATTATTATTTGATTTAAAGAAATAAATAATGAATTTATTATTTGTTCTTCAGAAATTAGTTGCTACAAATCTTCATGCTGTTAACTGTAGAGATGTAGATGGAAGGCACTCAACTCCTTTGCACTTTGCTGCTGGTTACAACCGTGTAGCTGTTGTGGAGTATTTATTAGAGCATGGCGCAGATGTGCATGCAAAAGATAAAGGGTACACTTTTAAAGACAATTTAAAATAAGAGATTCAAGATTGGATATCGTGTATTTTAAAAAAAAAGAGGATTCTAAAATTTGTGTAGCATTAATAATGGTTCATTACATTAATACCGGGGTCCTCAAAGTGGGTCCACAGTCCCCTATGGGACCACGAAGCAGTTTCATTAGGACCGAAAAAACATACACATATTTATTTAAAATATAGGTTCTATTTATTAATATTATAGGTTTATTTTATTAAAGGGGTCAGCGAAGCTATAAATTTTTTAAAGGACCCCCATACATGAAATTTGTTAAAGTTTGAGATCCGCTGCATTAGCAGTATTAGGTTATACAGAAATCCAGAATAAAACTCAGTGTGAAATGTTTTCAGATTCAATGTTTATTAAATTGTGTTGTTTTAATCATTTGACTTCAGGGGCCTGGTGCCATTACATAATGCTTGTTCATATGGTCACTATGAAGTTACTGAACTTTTGATTAAGGTAAATATAAAATTATTAAATGTGCTTTGTCGAGGGCAAGTAAAATTATTAAATTAATAACTGCAAGCTTAACTTTTAATACTTGTACTTGTACATTTGATGAAATGTGGAGTCATTTTTCTGGTATCATTATCAAAGCAGTTTATTTAATTGAGAGCTAACAATAAATAATTCAAAGTAGGTCTGATTAGAATCCAGAACATTGTTTTGGTTCACTAAAATCTTGATATTTTATTTTTATCAACAACTGTTATGTTTCAATGAAAGATTGCTTTGAGAACTCGTGCAAAGATTATTAGTCTCTTTGTGCATTAGTGTTGATATAGAATTTGTAAAGAAATTTTTAAAAAGACATGCAATATTATATGATAATTTTATCATGACTTACCAATTTTCAGCTTTTTTAAAAAGGCATAACAATGAAACCATTTTGTAAAAATTGAGCTCTCTTTACTTAATTGTTTTGATATTTGAACATTATAAGAGTTTTTTGTTATTTATTTTAATAAAGTAAAATGTTTCAATTTATTTTACCTTTTTTTAGCATGGTGCATGTGTGAACGTGGCTGATCTTTGGAAGTTTACGCCTCTTCATGAGGCTGCTTCTAAAGGAAAGTTTGAAATTTGTAAAATATTACTCAAGGTAAGCCTAAGTTTTATCTCAGATTTATTTTTAACATTATGCTGACATACATTTCAAAACATTGTTGTTAACTGACCATAAAAAATCTCGTCTTTTTTAAACATCTTACTCTTTGTGTTCAGCATGGGGCTGACCCAAACAAGAAAAATAGAGATGGCCACACCCCACTAGACCTAGTCAAAGAAGGAGACCAGGATGTTGCTGATCTTCTAAGAGGTAATTTCAACTCATTTATTTAAATGATTTAGAAGGGTTAAGGTTGGGTCATTAAGGTTGTTAAGACCGCTCGTTTTTGAGTACCCATTAACTGTTTAAAAAAAGAACGGTTAACCGTCGGTCTGTATTTTCCTTATGTTTTGAGAACCAACGAGAGAATGTATAAAATTTTCACCTGGGTCGTCTGATCGTGCCATCAATTTGCATGTGATGTCACTGCTGCTTGCTCTTTTTTGTGATGCCATCAATTCAGTGAATTTTAAAAATAAAAATAAAATAAATTTAATAAAAGAAAAATCGTCCAAACAAATAAGAAAACCATGATGTTTAATTTTCAATTTTTATGTATTAAAATGGCATAATTTCATTAGATGTAGAGACAGTTAATTGTCTGGTATCTATACTCTTGTAATATAAATCGCAACACTTCGCGGCCTTGACTTTTATTCAGATTTTGACATAACTGCAGCACTGTGTATTAGTTCTCGTACCAAGCCTAAGCAATTAAGCGAATTTTTTAAAAATCGTTCATCACCCGAACTCCACTAATAGTGATGACGTGTATACTATTTATATACCGAAATAATAAGAGTCCGCTTTAATGTCACCGCCGCTCGAGTGTTGGCTCTTGTATGCTACTGTAACACAACAAAACATTAACTCCGGGTAATAGGTTTATACTGACGAATTGAAGTTATGGTTAACTCGTCCCTATTAAACAGAACTGGTACCGATCTGAGGACCAGTTAACCGTTAACAACTAACAACCTTAGTCATTAGTGTTGTAAACAATCATGTCATTTTAATTCCAATTTCATGGTTCAATTAAATTATTCCCATGTGCAGGTGATGCTGCTTTATTAGAAGCAGCTAAGAAAGGCAACTTGGCAAGAGTGCAAAAACTTGCAACAGAAGAAAACATAAACTGTAGAGATACTCAAGGCAGAAATTCAACACCATTACACCTTGCAGGTAATGTGATTCATATGGTTTTAAAATAAATTTTGGCAAAATCTAGGCACTTATATTATTGGAAATTGACAGCCAAAATCATAATTGATTCTTTCATTACATTGTTAAACTTTCAGTGTTTTTTTCTTTCTTTTTCTTGACTTGTAATTTGCCCACTAAGTATCATATTTCTTCAATTTGTTCTTTACATTTAAAAAACGTACATATCTGGATTATTGTTGGTTAAGCTATTATTGTAATTTAATCTGCAACTGATTTCAGCTGGATATAACAACGTGGAGGTGGCAGAATTTCTTTTAGAAAATGGAGCTGATGTTAATGCTCAGGACAAAGGGGGCCTAATACCACTACACAATGCATCATCTTATGGGGTTGGTGCAGTTTTAATATTACCTTTACTTAGTTACACAAAATAATGGGGGTGAGACTGCAACCAGGCTTTAAATTGGTAAATGTCTAACAAATAAACATGGTATTAGTTAGCCTGACAGGAAGTAACACAACAGCTGTTGTGTTACGTCCTGTCAGGCTAACTAATACCCTGTTTATATGTTAGACATTTACTTAGTTAAACATACTCTTAGGGTTTTTTCTTTCCCCTAATTTTAAAAAAAAACTATAGAACTAGAATTTAATTGCTGAAAGCTCAGACATGATCTACTCAAGCTTTTTTTATTTAAAAACATAGTTTTAAATTTATTTTGAATCTATTTTAGCTTTGCATTTTAAAATATGTTGTGATTGTATATTCACAGCACGTAGACATAGCTGCTTTGCTTATTAAGTACAACACATACGTCAATGCTCAAGATCGTTGGGGCTTTACCCCTCTTCATGAAGCAGCACAGAAAGGCAGAACACAGTTGTGTGCATTACTGGTAAGTTCCTAGTACTTATGTTTAAATTGTCTCCTTCATTAAATAATTTGTTTAAAGAAACCAGTTATGCCTTTTTTTATCAAGCTCTTTTTATATTTTTTGCCACAAACATTCAGACAGGCTTGTAAATCATAAATTACAAGCGAAATTTGTGATCAAAAAAATTAATTAAACCTTTATTTATGGAGAAATACATATGTAAATGTTTTGGCCAATGCCTTCAGCAGTACAAATAAATAAACACAGTATTCAAATTAAATTTACATTATATATATGACCTACTAATAGTACTAAACCATGGAAAAATAATTAAGAAGAGATAAAGAAAAATAGAGAGAAATACTAAATAAAAACACAATCATAATATCACTTTTGAAAAAGCAGTTAATCGTTTCAATTCTTATTAATTAATCTCCTGCAGCTGGCACATGGTGCTGACCCTACAGTGAAAAATCAAGAAGGTCAGACACCTTTAGACTTGACAACAGTAAGTAAAGAATTTTACCCAAACTTATAGAGTAATCTAAGAGTTTTACTAAGTTAAACAAAGAATTTTTAAAATTATTCGCATATCTCTCGGTGATATTAAATCCAATTAAATAAAAATTTGTGTGCTAATGCTAGTTATACTTAAATATGACTCTCAAATAGGCTGACGATGTGAGAGCATTGCTACAAGATGCCATGCCACCTCCTTCTATGCCACCTTCCTTACCTAAATCACAGGCAGCAAATTTAATCAGTTCAAGTAGCTCATCATCATCCAAGTAGGTATCCTCCCTGTTATATTATAGAATCTTTATAAAAACCCGAATTTAAATATCTGTGTAACAATTTATTTCAAAATATGTTAGTTTTGCATTAAATTCATGTTATTTATTTCAGTAGCCTGTTAAATAGCAGCAGTAGTTCAGATATAACGCAAGGTGCAGTTGGGGGCACTTCACCACAAGTTGGAGATGGCTGTGTTGATAGATCTATAGCAGAGGGAGAACGAAGTATTGAAGGAATTAGTGTATCATCATTCTTATCTAGTGTTGGCCTTGAACAGCTTCGAGACATTTTTGAAAAAGAGCAAATTACTATGGATATTCTTGTGGAGATGGGACAAGATGAACTTAAAGAAATAGGCATTAACGCTTATGGACATAGGCATAAGATTCTCAAAGGAATGGAGAAGCTTATAGCTTCAAAGGGTATGACAAATTGTAATCTTTCAGTTTCTGTTACAGGCAGATGGCCCTACATTTTTTTTTATTATTTTTTAAAAAAAAAGAAAAAGGGGGTTGCAGCGGAAATCTCATTACTATCATTGATCCTGCATATTGTATAGGAGTTACGCTAAGTAAAAAAAATAATTAATATTTGCACTCCATGTCATTAAATTATACATTTCTTTTATTGTCTATAACATTTTACATTTTTGACACAATATTGCAGCACAGGTTAAAATGTAGGATACAGCAAACAACATTTAGTCAGTTAATTGTTTTGTAGAATTTTTGTATGTGTATTAAAAAAGGTATGTCTTAAAATAAAAATCACTTTTATTTGGTAAAAGGTGTTCAGAATGTGGTTGGAGCTCCTAGTCAAGGGACCATACTAATTGATCTTATGCCGGATGATCCAGAATTTATTTCTGTAAAAGATCAGGTAAGATAATGACAGTCTTTACACTCTTATATCTTAATAAATTCCGGGAAGGCATATAAATATTAAATGACAGTAGTCATTTAATATTTATATGCCTTCCCGGAATTTATTAAGATTGTAATACTCATACTAAAACCAATGAAAGGCTTTACCCACTTTACGTGTTTTATGTGGGAAAAAATGGTAAAGCTCAAGGAAAATCTTTTCACATGGCTAATCAAAATATTTTAGACAATTATTACGGGTTCACTGGTTTGTTATTTGAAAATGCTGTCTGGATTGATCAGATGTTGGTTGGCTGCTTAATTAAGTGAGTGATGTATGCAGTGTCTTTTCTCTATCTTTGTTACTGGATTTTTTAGAAGGTTTCTATTCATCCTCTAGTTTCATTATCCCAGAGCTGGCCAATGGATTATTTTTTTGCAAGAAAGTGGGGTTGCTGACAACTCATTAATACATGTCAGAATGCTGAGAATTGTTAGGGTTATTTTGGGAGTTTTTTAATTTGAGAATTCCTATGGAGTTTACCATAACAAAATCCTTGCTTTGTGCAAACTATTAGCTTATTATAGTCATTGAGTGTCTTCTTAAAATTAGTGTATCCTTTATTTCATTTTTAAAATTGTTTTGTAAAAAAAAAGGTGCAGCATAAAAGAGATTTGATTCAGGGATATATATATTTAAGTTTAAGAACATTAAAAAATTTTCATATGTTCTAAGCTCAAATTCTTTTTTTCTATCCCTTCTTTTAGATGGTTTCAACATTGCGGGATCATAAAGATAATGTTGGAGGTATATTTAACAGTTATAACATATTAAAAATACAGAAGATTCGGAATAAACGTCTTCTAGAACGCTACTGCCACCGCCGAAAAGAAGTTGGTGAGGAGAATCATGGACAACCTAATGAAAGGCATTTATTTCACGGATCTCCCTTTATTAATGCCATTGTTCACAAAGGCTTCGATGAGAGGCATGCTTATATTGGTGGAATGTTTGGTGCAGGTAAAGAATTATTTGCGATATTACATTCTAATTTTTAAAATATTTTCTGTCATAATCTTACCTGATTAACATCTATTATTCCCACAAAGTTGATCAGCACAGACCAATTTTAACCTTTATATTAACTTGATGCAGTTGAGTATTTGTTATTTGCTTTGTGTAAATAATAAATACATATTATTACATTTTTGCTATAGGTATATATTTCGCTGAAAATTCATCAAAAAGCAATCAATATGTGTATGGGATAGGAGGGGGAACTGGTTGTCCTGTTCACAAAGACAGATCATGTTATATTTGCCACAGGTAAGTTTATGTCTTCAACTACAAAAAGTTAATTAACTAATGCCATGAAAATTAAGATTGTTAAAGACATACTTTTCCCCTATCATTTTCTAAATTAAAAGTCTAAATATGTGCTTTTCCTTTCATTTATAATGGAAAAAAAATACAGGCAACTGCTATTGTGCCGAGTGACTTTGGGAAAATCTTTCCTGCAATTTTCTGCAATGAAAATGGCTCATGCTCCACCAGGCCATCACTCAGTCATTGGTCGTCCCAGTACAGGTGGTCTAAATTATGCTGAATATGTAGTGTATCGTGGGGAGCAGGTAATAAGTTTTATCATTTTGGTTTTCTATAAATAAATTTTGCATCAACAATAAAAAATTTATTCTTCCTTTCATTGAAAAAGTTAACTTCAGACAATAATTATGTGTCAAATATATAATTTTCTTCATTCTATATTTCTTTCATTCATTTAGATAATAACAAAGAATATATTTTTTAGAACTGACTATAAATTATTTTTTTTTCCTTTCTTCCTATAGGCATATCCAGAATACCTCATCACTTTCCAAATTACAAAGACAGACAGCACGCCAGAATTGACAAAGCCCTAGCACAGTGAATTTTAATTTTAAAAAGCACTATTTTTATTGAAGTCTTTCCTACATACATAAATTATTGTTAACTTTTAATTGTGCCTAATCACATTAAACAAGAAGTTAAGTCTAAATTTTGTGTATTTATTTAATATTTTTATTTTATTTTGTTAGAACTTACAGAGCTTTTTCTAATTAGATTGGTTAAATACAAATTAAGTTAATATCTTTATGAACTGAGTATTTTTATGTTACTATGTATATCAATAAGAATTAGCTTCAAGTTTTAAAGCAGATCTTTAAAAATATCTTCTAACTTCAATTTCTTTTACTAAACCTACTGAGATAATGTTTTATTTATTCAGACAAATTGATGAAGCAGTAAGTTCAGGACAAGAATCTCTTCAGGAAATGTTAATATTTATTATTATATTTACTAAAACAATAAATCAGAGAAATGTTACTTATTTTACTTAAAATTGAAAGGGCATTTCATTATTTAAGTCCAAACAAAATGATACTTAAATGAAAATATTGTACATATAAATATAACATGGTTAAGAACTTTGTTGTACAGATTGCTTGTTTCATAGATTTTGTCAGTGTAATAAATAACCAATTTATTTTAATGATATCCAGGCTGGGGGGATTAGCACTTGCTTGTAAAGATGCAACTTGATTTGTCTTAATTGATTCATCCATTTTGTATAGCACAATGAGCCAAGCCATATCTATCTGATCTCATCTGACATTTCAAAATATGATTTGTATGATCCTTATCCTTTCTCAGAAGTTAGGGGCGAATAATTTTGTTGTTGTTATGGCCTCATAATTTGTGGTTTGCATGATTTGTTTGTTAACAATTTTATGTTATTGCTTGTGTATGTGAAAGTGAATGAAACTTCACTGACATTTTTGTACATTTATTTTTGTTTAGCTAAAAATGTCATAACATGTTGATTTAAGAATTTAAGTTGATGACACACTTAACCTTTGCTTACCTTGAATGCTAGATATTTACACAAAGTTTAGCAGCATTTAATTAAAGCAAATGTTAATAAGAAGTTTTGTAAAAATATATTTATGGAGTTTGTAACAACTTATGGACTTGAAATTCATGCCAGTTATTATCGGATAATAAATATTATTTTCATTGTGTAGAAATGCATTGTGTTATAAATTTTTATATTTATTATATATGATGTTTGGCAGGCTCGCAAGAAACAACTGGCCATGTATACAATAGATGTTTTAATAGACGGGTATAAAAAGGATCAATAAAAATCTTTAAAAAAAATAAGTTTAGTCAAAGTTGCAGTTAGCAACTTTTTAAACACTTCTATTTAGTTAATTGCTATTTTGTCTGTGTTATTTAAAAGTGGCAAAGATGGCCATTTTTTAGAAATTAGGATTTAATAAGTGAAAAATAGCTGGATTTATGAAGTCATCGACAACTAATGAAGTTTTTTTTTAATTGTTTTTTTAAAAAGTCATTGGCCTATTTGAAGAATGGAGAGTTCTTACTTCTCGGATGGCCTCTATAAATATATTTATACATATATAATATATATATTCTCATTCCTACTACAAGAAATCCACTCATATTTAAAACTAAAAATGATATATATATATATATATATAAACTGTAAAAGATCTTTCTGCCAGTATCAGACATTCTTTTTAAAAACAGTTTTTTTTTAAACATAAGTCATTCTAAAATACTTGTACCTCTGGAAAAATATCTTTTATGATCATAAAATATCTGTAATTAAAGTTAAACCCAATCTGTATTTTGTGTTCTTTCTGTGGTAGCTGCCTCATTTCCAACCAATAGTTTTAGTAATATCTTAGTATTCTTAGAAATACCTGTTCATTTTTAATCACCTTCATTTCCAGTTTATCACAAATTCTTTGTTTATCCCATAGCCTATGATTGTATAGGTCCCTCCTAATTTTATAGGCCCACAATCTTTGATCAACTAGATGTCTAAAACAATTCAATGAGTAATCTAGACAGCTCCCAAATCGAAACGATTCCCTTCAGGTTTATCACTACCCTCTGCAAATTTCTTATGGCTTCATTTAGTGGACCGCTCTGAAACTAAACGTGACCCACCATTTTATTAAGTTTTGCCCTTACCTCTTGAGATTAAGTGAGAGTATTATAGCCAGGGTGTCATGAATGTTATTTTCTTAGAATTCTT
This sequence comes from Ampullaceana balthica, assembly GCA_944989445.1. Classification (NCBI taxonomy): domain Eukaryota; kingdom Metazoa; phylum Mollusca; class Gastropoda; family Lymnaeidae; genus Ampullaceana; species Ampullaceana balthica. Next base: position 127,178 of record CALYLW010000307.1, on the reverse strand, counting down.
TGAAAACCTGAAAACGTTAGGCATGATGTAACTAATAAACAGCTACACAATAGAAGAAATTTGGCATTAATTTTACTAAGTGTTGTTGTTTCCAAGGTTTGACAGTGGGCTTGGGAATATTATCATTTTATTTGATGTTTCACAAAGTAAAAATGCAGTCAACGTTGACTTTAACTTCGGGTTGAAGAAAATGTTGAAGTAGCCAAGTTCAAATTCATGTTTGAATTCATTTTGGGAGAGTGTGCACCCTTTTCCAAAATGAGTAGGATAAATTGCTTAAATATATTATTCATTACAAAAGTGCACCACATTCGTTTTTATTATTATTAAAGCGAACCAAGTTAATTCATTCTTCATGGCAGAATTAAAGACATCCCATTTGTTATTGTGTTATTTCTGTTATTGATCCCGCTAAAGCTTTTGACAGCTCATTCTTCACGCTAATATTAATTTTACCGGTTTTTTTTTAAGGCTCAAAATTTTGTGGGACACATTTTAACCAAAATATAATTGTCAAAATTATGTATGGGCGTTGTCATTGCTTTCTGAAGAATTAAGACATAACTTCTGAATCTTGAACTTTGAGTGGTTGTTGCCAGTAAACCCCTTTGATGTCTATAAATATTCAGTTGTTTACTAAATAAAATACATGTGGCTATTTTTAATGCAGCTCTCCAGCACGTTTCTGTCTTTATTCCCTTCCAGATATACCCACGAGTTCGTTAACTATTTCTATTTGGAAAAACTGAAGTGAATACTCTTGTATTGACTGGACTGTTTACCTACAATTACTCTACTTTCATGCTATTCTCTAACTCTCTTACTCCCTCTCCTCATTCGTCTAAACCCTTAATCTTTTTCGTCCCATCGTTTATATTTTATGTGCTACGAACATTCAGTATTGATCGATATTAGCGCAATAGAGATGGGCGCCATTATTCAGCTCGAAAAAAACAAAAAAAAGACTTAGTACGTTGTGAATACAGTTCTTCTGTAGCTAAATTTACGAAGAACTTTTCAACTTTTCTATTTATCATTTAAAATAAGAAGTCGGAATATATCGGTGTAAGTATATGTATTGTTCGGAATAGTTTAGTTTAAAATAATGAACATCATGTTCTTATAGAAATGAACAGTAAATCGAAATATTAGTACAGTATATGTAAAATTTTGATTGATATGTGTGTAATCTGTTATGCCAGTGTTACATTTACATATACTACTATTTTGACAAACGATTCATATCTCTCTATCTTTCTCCACGGGTGGCACTCATTTTAGGCAGGGCCGGTCTTAACAATTGCGGGGCCCTATGGGGCTTAGTATTCGAAACGGATTGCGCGGGGCCCAGTTTGGGTAGGGAATAGTAGGGATAAGGATAATAAGTGAACATTAAGATAGGCGGGGCCTATGAAAATGCGGGGCCCACTGCAGCCGCATTGGTTGCAGTGGCCTAAGCCCGGCCCTGATTTTAGGAGAGGACAGTTTAATAAACACCAGAAACAAGACGCTACAATAATAGAATGCAACCAGAAGGAGTCACCAAACACAACAGTAAGCAACCAAAGTCAGGGAGTCACCAAACAGCAGTTAGCAACCAAAGTCAGGGAGTCACCAAACACAGCAGTTAGCAACCAAAGTCAGGGAGTCACCAAACACAGCAGTTAGCAACCAAAGTCAGGGAGTCACCAAACACAGCAGTTACCAACCAAAGTCAGGGAGTCACCAAACAGCAGTTAGCAACCAAAGTCAGGGAGTCACCAAACACAGCAGTTAGCAACCAAAGTCAGGGAGTAACCAAACACAGCAGTTAGCAACCAAAGTCAGGGAGTCACCAAACACAGCAGTTAGCAACCAAAGTCAGGGAGTCACCAAACACAGCAGTTAGCAACCAAGTCAGGAAGGGAGTCGCCAAGGAAGACAAACTGGGGTATCTGGCTGACACACAGTCACACACCATCACTATAAGGTTTTTGTTACCGCTCCGGGTGACACCAACCCTAGTGATGGCCTGACTCTTTATCGCCACCCCCTCCAACCCCACTTTTCCCCCACGTCTTCTATTTATCGGCTACAATTATTATGTGCCTTACATTACTTATAAAACTATATAATTTGCAATTGTCACGCAAGTCAGTCAGTCTGTCCTGACGCTGCTAATTTTAGAAAGCAGGGAAAACCAAATTACTGCACCAATGCATCAAAAGGTGTGCAAATTAAAAATGCGCTGTAAAAAATATAATATTGCGTCATTGTTTTCGCTCATATTTTAATTTTGGAAAAGGGATCAATGTAAAAAGAGGATTTGATGGTGGTTAATTATAAAATATAATAAAAACGGGGCGCCGTAGGCGCCCTGCAACCCCTATTATAAAATACTTTGTGTACATTTCAGAAATTTTAATATTTCGTATTTATCAAACAAGGACAAGTTAGTTGGGCTTTTGAAAAAGGTCGGTGCCATAGGCGCCCTAAAAAGTGATTTTTTTATAAAATAAATAGATTTCAGCTGAAAACTTCCGTCATTTTTGACGGGTGTACACTAGTATAAATATAATTTATTATTTTGAGTGGGATTTCAATACGATAAATTGCACGTTAATGTATAATTTCATAGTGAATATTGTGAATAACACATTGGCTGCAGACGCTTGAAACGTACTCAAGAGTATTCCTGCGTAGATCAAAGTCTTTCTCGTTATTTTGTTTCCAAATATATGTGTTATTTTAGGACGCCTTTATGAGCATAGTGGATATTTGAGCTACATCAATAAGTATTAGGTAGTCACATAATTTTAAAATGGCCTAACTTCAGATTAAGACCTTCATTGTTTGTTGTTTTATTCAAAGGTCCTGCAACTTGCTGTATTGTTTTTAATATGTCAAATCAAAGTCTCTGGTTGATTATACTGCAAAATGGATTGTTATCTTATCTTATCTTATCTGTTTACAGACGCCCCTTCTATACAGAAGATTATTGCGCCATACGCTTATCTATGGTTTGTGTTTAGTCCTGCATTTTATTAGAGATTTAAATGTTGATAAAGTGTTGGTTTTCCTGGATTCTTCAGGCAACCCATTCCACGCCCGAATCCCGGACGGGAAGAACGAAAATTTGTATGTGTTTGTTCTTGCATACTCATACAGAATAAGAAAGGTGTTTTTATCCTTATGTATATCTGAGGGTTGTATTAAGTTATCTTTGTGTTGTATTTCTAAATTAGAATTAATTGCTTTATGTATGATTGTTAATACTTTTTAAATATTTTTTTAACGAAGGTTTTATTCGTGTTTTGCTACCCGTAAAAATTAAAACACGGTGGCGTGGGGGAGGAGGGAGGAGGCGTTAATAATTAAAACCGGGGAAATAACCGAGATAATGCGTATCAAAATGATGATCACCTAGCTGTCAGTGCCAGCAAATAGAGGGAATCAAATAATAAATCCTGATTAATTTTTTACGAGGACTTCAATAAAGTTTTTTTTTAGTGATATGACAACCACGATAAAATAGTGAAAATAAGAGATAATTAAGTTAATTGTAACTGTAAACACAAGTTATAATTCATCACCCTGGAAACCTGTTTCTTTCTTTTTTCTTTTGATCAAATTTCCATAACATCATTCAAAAAGGTCAAAGACATGTACAAATGCTACTGGCGCCAAAATCGACTTTGGTGTTAGGCCTATTTCATATTGTGCGGAGACACTGATCTTCCATCGAGCGCCACTCCGGGTGGTAGAAAAGGGAACGCTCCATATTATAGGGGTTGTGGTGAAATAAAAATACTCGGGGTGAACTAAAATAGAACCTATTGACAGGCAATGTTCTCTCTAAGGCTCGTTGTTCCGTGTTAAAAGTAAAAAAAAACCCCACAAAAAAACAACCCATGTGCAAAGTTATACAGCATCTATTTTTCATGCAGTGTTTTTCAAAATTTGCTGCGCGGTAATTTTAAACAGCTGCGCGGCGTCGGTCAGATATCTGCGTGAGCCGCGCAGCTTAAAGGGAAAATTGCTGCCCGGTATGAAAAGGGATTCCCAAAGGCTAGGGATCTGACCCGAAAGAGGCAGCTATCTAGAGAGAGACTTAAGGCAGGGATAGACCCCACCCACGCCCCAGATTTGTTGCGAAAACACAAGCATAATCTGAAGATAGAAAAAAAAATAACGTTGCCAATACTTTCGGATAACGTCTATGTCTGGGAAAGCACATCGGTCGGAATGTGGGAGAGCGACTGAGCAGACTGAGGCCCTGTATGCATGGGCGTAGGGAAGGGGGGGGTAAGGGGGGCATTTGCCCCCCCCCTACATTTGAGAAAAAAAATAATTTATTAAATGCATTAATAAATGTTGTATTTTAACTATTACAGCACTAATTTGTAAGACTTATTAATTTCTAAGGCTTTTTTCAACCCTTATTTTATACTGAACTTGAATTTAATTGAACATTGTACCTGTATGGCATTGCCAGTTAAAATATAAAAAAAAGTGGGATTTTTTTGCCCCCCCCCTGGAAAAATTCCTAGCGACGCCCATGCCTGTATGGGTGGTAACGTCAAAGATGATGAAAATGGTATTTTATAAATAAGGTTCATCGACACAAACTGGTACAGGTTGGAACTGTTCCTTCTAAACTCATTTGGTAGCTAAAAAATTAATTAATTAATTTTTTTGGGAAAAAAAATAAAGTTAAGTATTTTTTTTTAAATCGGGAAGAGATTTTAGTGAGAGGAAAAAAAAACGGCACATAATATAGTCATTGTCGTGGTTGTATATATTTATTCAAAATTGGTTGCAGTAAAAATGGTTGTTTGTAACCACAATCACAATATTACTGTTGCATTGATATTTTATTATTCCACCTGGGGAGCGGGGAAGGGTGAAATAAATATGTGTGTCAGTCAGTGGAGATGTTATATATATATAGGGCTGTACCAAATTCAAAATGTTGAAATCCGGCCGGAGCAGGATTTGGCCGGATTTATGAAGTGAAATCCGGCTGGATCCGGATTGGAACAAGTGGCCGGACTCCGGATTTGCCGGAGCTGAAATCCGGTACACCCCTAGTTATATACAATACCATAGTGCCATAGTGTGAATGTTCCCCTGGCTTTCAGAACATTCCAACGAGTAGGTCTAATTTTACAATCGGTATCGTTAAAATGTTTTTACAAAATGACCTTCTAGAAATAAATGACAAAATAAAAGGATAAATGGCAAAGTTATAAAAAGTATTTTATGGTATTAATTTAGAAGACAACAATGGCCATCATTCAGTGACTTGAGTGACGCAACAAGGATGAGACTAGGTAAATCAACCTAAAGTGGGTCAAGATGCTGCCAATTTCCTCGAAAAAACAAAGACAGTCAGCCGAAAATGCTAGACTCTGTCCTTTAAACATCTTTATTACCCCCCCCCAAAAAAAAACACACCAAAAAACTATTAAATTGTAGAAATTTCAACCATTACAAGAGTCCCCTCTAATACGGGAAAGGGGCCAGCCAGCGGGTCAGTCTTTTCCACGCACGTTTCCTGCTACATACAAAAATCAAAGATCGTATATAGACAAATATAGGCAGCCAAAATTTATAATCAAACGGATTCATTATTTAACGATTTTGACAAATTAATATTTCAAATATAATAAATTACTGAAGTATTACTTTTAAAATATTATGATATATTTAATAAACTAAAAAATATTTAGACAAATTTATGTGTATATGTGGGATATTTTAGTCTTAGAAAGGTATGATTAGTGCCAATATTAAAACTGATTTTCCCGAAGGTCTACTTTCGAAATTGCTATTGCTCTCGTTGTGCCCTCGTTGGCGGTCAATCCCACAATACACCTCGCGCAGGCGCAGTTCCCGTTTCGCGTGTATCGAGTCGCCATAATAATGAATCAGGTGTGTTTATTTTCATTAAGTTTGTTATGTATTTATTGCACTTTTCTACTTCTAACTGTTATTTTCTTATTTTTCAGAACATGTTTGACGAAAGCAACCCCAGAACACTGTAAGTGATATCTCATAATTATGTATATTTTATTTTAAAAAGGCAGCACTTCCTCAAAACTTTCATTATCTCTTCACAAACTTGTCTTGTTTTTATTTGTTTCTTCCGTACTATTAATATTACATTTTCTTTTTTCTAGCTATGTTGGAAATCTCAGTGATAATGTATCTGAAGAATTCTTACTCGCCCTTTTTGGACAGATAGGAAGCTGTAAATGCTGCAAAATTATACACGAGGTAAGGAAAATGATTGAATATTTTGTGAAGCACGGCGACTTTGTTTAGAGTTAGTGATAGGCATTATCTGCCCTTGGCAAATAACTAAAATGGCTTTATTCTTTGAAAATAAAGTGGTTGGGCTTTCTGAAAAATATTTAGTGATTAAATTGCTGTTGAATCAGAATTGTTATATTTTAAAATAAATTTTGAAGATTACAAACCTCCAGGATTTTTATATTTCAATAAAGAAGCTTACTTTTTGTCCATTTTATTTTTATTATTTTATTATGGATCTTTGTCATATTAATTATTGAAATTATTGTAGCCTATTGGTCTGGTCTAAAAAGATGGTCATTTCAAATAACATTTGTCATTGGCATTCATTGGTTTAACTTCCATAGAATGATAGTGCAATACAAATTAAATTAACAAGTATAGTCAATTAAATTTTGCTATGATGGTAATTAATAATTTTTCTTTAGTATTTTGTATGCGAAGCATAAGTATTTTATTATAACCATCAGTTTATGAGTATTTTAAATTTAAAGGTTTAGTTCCGTTTAGCGATGGTTCAACTCAAATTCAGTGCAATAAGTTAGACCTAGTTAAAATTAGATTCAGCAAGTAGGTGTTTTTTTTAATCTAGTAGTCTAAAGTAGTCAGCATGAATGAAGCATAGGTATATAGGTAATTTCATGTTGGCCTTCAATTTCAATTAGAATTTCAATTAGGATATGCTGCATTATAAACCATCAACATATTAATAATCAAATATAACTATAACTAAGTTCAAATTAAAAGACTCCATCCCCTATTAGATGATTTAAATTTAATTTCATTTTCTCCTAAAACCAAGGCCTAGCACTAGTTGTACTCAAGGATGCCACATCTTTCTTTATTTACTGAATAATTTATTTATTTTTAACTTTTATATTTGATGGGATGTCTATTAATCATAGCATAGTCTTAGTGTATAATTTATCCACTTAAATTTTTTGTGTTGTGATATGTCTTCATTTATGCATTTTAACTTATAATGAGTACCAATAATTTTGTTTAATGCTCTCTTTAATCATAGCTAAAAACAACATTCATTTGTTATTAGTAAGGGAAAGCTTTTGATTGAAGTTGTATTTAATCTGTCTATCAAATTAATTATAAGTTGCATGGATCCGTTTTGCTTTGTAATAATAGGTTCAGTAGTGGATAATAAACATGAATTTAAATATGTTATTGAGCTACATACTTAAGTATGGCCTTTGCATTGATTGATCTCCCAATCGGCTGATTAATCAGTATTGAATAATTATCAAGATAAAAATACTCTCTATCTATATATATACAATTCACCAGATCAAGAAAAAGTCGTGTACAAATAAGCATGACGATGGTAGTAAGGGGGGGGGGCAGGTAATAACCGTGCGCATATCTCGAGACCAACAATGCGTCGCCCCCCCCACCCCCCACCCCCGACGTTCTTCCGCGTTGTTTTGATTTCTTCGTGCTTCTGTTTGTATCCCCCCTTGCTCTTTGAGCAAGTCTGCTTGGCATATGCTAGCATAGGCCGCAAGTCGTATCTAGAATAATATATTACAGGTAAAACTTTTAATAATTTCGTTAGAATATCTCACATTTTCTAGCCCAAATTTAGTTATGTCTTAGCCTCAGAACTCAAAGTTTGTTACAGTTTTTTTTCTGCCTTGGATATGTTAGTAACCTGTATTTACATAAGAACTTAAGTGATCCAAATAGCTTGAATAGCCTAAAATTACATTATGTTTTTTCCTAGCCTTGAAAACTGGACTAACATAAAGCATTACATAATTTGCTTAAACATTATGAAATTGCATCACTAATAATAAATTCAGGGGCCCTGAATTTAAAAACAAAAATGAGCTATTTAAAAATAATTTCAAACAATTTTTGGGTGAATGAATCCAAACCTAAGGAAGTAATGTATCTTATATCTTATAATCCAAACAAGCTAGACAGTACTATCAGGTTCTAAATAAACAGGTCATGTAGCTAAAACCTTTTTTGATGATTCATAATGAAATGGCTCTGGATTATATTAACACTCAATTCCAGTTTTTGGTCATTGTAGGATTTGTTTAAAAGTTTTTCATTTCTTAAAGATTTTAAAAGGCACAGTCTCCAGCATTTTAAAGCTGATTAGAATTTGACATATTTTGAAGTGTAATTTGAATATTTATCAGCATAATTTTACTGGACTCCTATTCTTGGCACGGCTTGAAGAGTATGTGCCCTCTTGTGACACCCTCTTTAGCTGAAATGCAAAATTTTCTTGCCATTGCTTAATTGTCAAGTAGTCTTTTGTCACAAGTTTTAGGGAATTTTAGGGATGTTTCAATAACTTTAGCCTGCAATTTTATAAGTTTCTAGAATATCAAAATTAATTATCCTTTTTGGCCTTAGCCATAAGCAAGACGCATTATTGAAGGTGCACTTAAAATTAAATGCTTTTATGTGTATTAATGGATCTTTGTCAAAATCTAGTAGACATATCATTCATAACCCACTGGGTAACAGTGTCCTATGTGAAAGGGATCCCAAGGGTAAATAGGATCCTCAGTTTTGTTAACTAAATGGGCTTAGAAGTGCTTGTCTTAAGCTATTTTGGAAGCACAGGGTATATTGGCTTGTTTAATATAAATTAAATTTAATTTCTTGCTATTTTTTTTTCTTTTTAAAATTTCTTTTTTGTGAATTGGGCTTTAGTTTGAGGATTTCATTCACTGTGCCACTGCATAGGTGAAAAAATCTGGAATGTAAGTTGCCAAACACACAAAATCATTTACAGGCTATTTTTTTTATCATTGATATTTGCATAACTGTAATTGAAACATGTTTTAGAAATTAATTAAACTGACAACTTAATACAGTGATATCTCGAGATACGAGTTTAATTCGTTCCGTAACATTGCTCATCTGTCATTTTGCTCGTATCTCAAAGCAATTTTTCCCATTGAAATTAATTGAAATGCCATTAATCCGTTCCAGCCCCAAAATTGCTACCCCTAATCGTTTTTGCTATGTGTTTTTGAATAAGAAAAATTAATTTATAAATGACAAATATTGTATAAAAACATAATAAAAGAGAATGTAAAGCATAAAAAAAATGGTTTTATAAAGTGTACATACATACATACATTTGTATTTTGGTAACTTACACACAACTTAAATGCTACTGTATACTTGATTTAAGTCACTGCTTTTCTCTTCACTGGTCATTGACTTTTTTTTTGTGTGTTTCATAACCTCGTGGTCGTAAGAGGTTCTAATGTTTCCATTAGAACTTTCTAGGGGCTTGGTAAACCTTGGCGGCGCCCATCTCCTCTCCAGGTCAACGGAGGACTTTTTAGCGATAGTCATTCATCAACATTTTTATTGTGGCTTTAACATGGGCTCGATCCCATGTCCCTCAGCCTGTGAGACGAGCGCACAATTGACTTCGCTATCCAGTCTTTGCCTTAGCTGGCGTATACCCTTTATCGAATCCTTCTGTTTAAGAAAAGTGCATATCATTGAAGTACTACGTCCGTACTGCCTTGCCAAGTCAGCTACTCTCACACCTTGCTCATTATTTTCTATGATTTCACGTTTTAATTCAATAGGCATCATCTTCTTCTGAGCACTGACCTTTCCACTCACTTTCTTTGGACCCATGGTTATAGAAAAAAAATGTGATAAAGTATGTAATATGGGCAAAGATGCTTCGACAGCGAGGTGAACAAGCACACTGGGGGAATATGTGGGATGATGCACGGGGTGCAGGCGCAGTAAACTGGGTGGGCCGTGTGCAGCGTCGCAGCTGGCCGTTCCTCGTATCTCAAATTTTGCTCGTATTTCAAAACAAAACTTCGCTCGCTCGACAGCTCGTATCTCAAATAACTTGTTTGTTAGGGCACTCATATCTCAAGGTACCACTGCACTGTAATAGCTAATATAAAGGTATTAAATAAAGACAACTCATAAGTTTACAAGAGTAATTTAAGGTTAGTTTGGAAAAACTATTAGAACCTTAACTCTATTTTTACTCCATAAAAATGTGCAGAGTAAAATTATTTAGTTGGAGTATTTAAAAAGGTTGGATAAGTTAACTAATGCTCCCAAATGTTACCAATTAAAAATATTAATTCCCAAAATAGTTAAGTTGTTAATGTTGAGAGTTCTCACCCCAGGTATAAAATAAAACTACTCTTCTGTCAGTCAACATTTAATAAACACTAGATATACATGTAAAAAAAATGAAAAAATTCTTCTTTCTAAATAAAGATTAATGATCAACAATCCTTTGTACATTTACTGCAGATTATTATTAACACAATCAAAATTGTTTAACTGTATGCAAAGCGAATAGTACTATTTTTATTAATATTAACAGCATTCGCCAAGTCCATCACATGGTCTCCATGGCGCTTAGACACAACGCAGGGGCCTCACATCATCTTGGTCAAGGTTGCCTGCGTCCACTTGTCACACACAACCCCACCTTTGCCAGGTGCCAATCAAATCCACTGGTACTGTCTTACTGATACTCTACTTTATTTTCCTACATATAATGTACTGGCATTTACTGGCTACAAATACACATGTAATAATTGGCAGGATTACAAATACACTGTAGAATCCTCCATTTCCTATACTAATTAATTCTGTAATTAACAATTATATCTGCAATTATGAAATACATTCAATTATACTTATCAAAATACAATCAATATAAAACTATAGAACCAACAAAAGCTATTATTACTACAACTTACCAAGCTAGCCAAGTTAGGGTGAACAAACTATGACACTAGAATAGGTAGCCAGGCTCCTTAGATTAACTGCCATTGATTGTCCAAAGGATGAATTTATGAGGTGAGCTATGAACAGTGACCTAAGTGGAGATGCTTTGTCCTATTATTGGTCCACCTATGGGCCCTTGCCATTGTTTCAGAACACGAGGAACAATGAAACAAAAGGGTGTTGGTCAGCAGGTCTCAACATATGAGACACAGCTGATCTCAACAGCATTCATGAACAGGGTTGTGTTCAAATTTCCCAAACTGTTGAAACCCCTATATTAAAGACTGTATTATATGAGCTATAATAATAATACATGATGTAATTTCCCTTTTTAATTAAAAAGGTTAAAATATTATTGTAACAAGTCCTTAGAAACTGTGTTTAATTTCTAGACCTCACCATTTAATTTCTAGACCTCACCTCACTGTCTCTAAATAGTAACTTTAGTGAATAATCTCATGTGTATTACAATCAATATCCATTTCAAAATTAGATTTATTTGCAGCTAAATATCTCAAGTAGAATAATTGATGGTCTTCCACTATTTGCTTTTTTTCAATGTCTCATTTAATTATTATGTGCTGTATTTTATAATAAGTACTATCCCTCATGAATAAGCTTTTTCTTTCTTGTTTAGTGCTGTAATAACTCTTTAAAAAATTGCTTCTTACAAACATGCTGACCTTAAGTAATGTAACGTTTATTACTTCTATAACATTTGCTGAAATTTTTAGTTTAAGTCATCAAGCTTTACTTTAAATCCTCCAGGGTTATCTTAATGCAGTAACAAATGTGATACATTTCTGCTATTATTTTTTTCTTAATTAAGAATGCTATTGAGCTGTGTAAGCTGTGTTTCCATAAAATGTCTAAATAGTGAATGACTGCCTTATGGAAATTTGAAAATTAATAATCACTATGTAATTTTTAAAAACTAATTATAGCCTTCTTCGCAGGTTAAAAAAAATGGTTTTCAAAGCCCATGATAATGTATAAACTATGAAAATAAACTAAGCTTTTTGCCTGACAATTTCCTGCGATTTCTATGTGTCCCCCTTTGAAATAGGTTGCCCCTCCCAGTGCTATAGAACTCCATTTATGGGGGGATTAAAGGTGGACTAGATAGCTTCTTTTGCTTAAAGTAGAACACTTTCAGCATTGTTGACTAATGTTACCTCTGTGTCTGATTAGCCCACTGATTTCCACAATTCTTTATGATTCCTTGCTTTTAGTGGCTGCAACTATTGCGTGTATTACTATTACCTCTTTTACATTCCTGGTGTTTCTGAAGGACATTCTCAAAAATTCATTGTGACGGCATAGATCCTTTGTTCCAGAGCTTCTAGCATTTCATGGCTATAAGCCGGGTCTTGAATGATTCTCACACCAGTTTCAGTCAGGTATTTTGACTGCAGATTTATCTAAACCCGTGGCCTATCAACTATCTTTAAAATACTTTAAAGTCTTATTGAGCAAGGACTTCCAGCATTTTTTTCTATACATGTGTATTTCCCCCCCCCCTCCTTTTGCTTATGTTAGCTGTGAACATCAAATTTACTCATCTTAAGGGTTTTTATTTTAGAATTAAACAAATTATTTGTCATTGTAACCTAGAAAAAGAAGTCCTGCTTTTTTTTTACATGCTCTGAAAATTTATTTTAACAATTTAAAGTGTATATTAAAGTTAACACTTCTGAGTGATCAGGTTTAAAAAAAAAGATATTTTATCCTCATATAATAAATGCCATCCCAACCTTTATTGCCATACCTACTTTTTTTTTAGATCTAAAACTAAAGGAAAACTATCATCATATGGAATATTATTAATTAATACTTACATATGCAAGGTGTACTTTAAAGAATCATGTGCTTGTCTATTCTATCAGGTTTAAACTGATAGCATTTCTTTAAAATAATTGAACAATTTACCATCATTGTTTTTAGGAGTCCGGGTGTCTTAAGGGAATTCAATTTCAATAAATTGCGCCGAGAAGAAAAGATCTGTTTTTGTTTTTAAAAAAAAACAAACATTTTTTTTAAAAATTCCATTTGGGTACACCGTGAAGAGCACATTTAGTAATTACATACCACAATGATCATTCTGATTACTAAGGAAGTGGTATTGTTTTGACGATGCTGCCTATACTCTTTAAGGCCAATGTTAATACATTGTGTGAAAATATTAAGAAATTATAAAGATTACATGTATAAAGGTTCCCAGGATATCAATTATTTCTTTCTGCATTTGTCTCCAAGTCACATTGTATTTAACTCCTGCTTTTGTGCTGCAGTGTGTTTTATACAAAGGAAGGAAATAATGTAGTTAGACCCTACCCTAGAATTAGCATGCTCAGAAGTAGCTATTACGTTTCGCCTTAGGGAAGTATAAAAATTACATACTTCTCATTAAAATGTGTTGTAATTTAGTGTTTCCTGGCAATTGTTTGCCCAGAGATAAGTTTCTGAAATCAGTTTTCTGAACCCATTTTATGGAATATTCTTTTGCAGCTTCTTCAGTGACTAATTTTAGACTGCAGCTAAATTCTTGCTAAAAATCCATTTATTTTTCTCCTGTCATTTGAAGGGTGATGTCTCAATCCTTTCCAATGTCAAATATTTATTTTATTATCAATTGTTGGTTACAAATTTCTATCGTCTCTACCACGAACAAATAACACCTAGTGCTTAGTGTAAATTTCGCCTGTGATGTTTATCTTCATTTACTCTAATTCCGACATCAACCCAGCCCCCCCCCCTCTTAATTTGGGCTTTACTGGTCTTGTAAACCCGCTCATAGTGTTATCGCGTTGTTGAACTCTCACCCCGCACCCCGCCCCTCAGTACTATCTCTGTAGCGTTCAGGGTTACCCAACCCTGGGGTCTCTCGCTCCTCATTCTGTACTTTGTCTCAGCGAGTCAAGTAGGACGCGTCATTAGCCTTGTTCACAATCTCTCTTTGACCCGATGGTAAACGGGTCTTGTATCTAAGTCTATCCGAAGCTTTGTGTTGTTTCTGGGAAGTAAACTTAAGGAAATGGCGCGCACCATATATGAAATGTGTTATTGTAAGCCAGTATGAGTATGAATTTTTAATCCCTGCTTATACTTCGGGAAAATGGCCTGACAGCGGCGTATATCGTGTAACAAAAGATTAAAGATTTTATGACAACTTAGAGTGTGGTAGTATATGTATCAGAAAATCAAATGTATGTTATTTTGTAGGTATTTGCGTTCAGGTATTGGGTAATGCTTAGTCTTTTTATGAACTACTGTGACGAGTTAATTGTGACGAGTTTATTGTTTCATCTAATATGTTTGAGACTTAAATTATAACAGTTTGTCAACATTAGCAACAAAATCAGCGATTTTTGTGAGTTATATTGAGGAAAAAACATTTAATTAATTAAATGCAAGGTCTTTGAATTCAAGATGAGTGTTTTTGTGGCTTCTCCAGGGCATGTAGTCGAGTGCCCAATGTTCACTAAAGCGCTGTTCTTTTGGTATAATGGAGAGGGCCCTTGATTTACTCGTGATGTTTTCTGAGTTGATGCCATGGCCATTAAAAATCTAATGGGTCATTATGTGATAAGTTGTTTGAAATTTTTAGGAATTATTATTTTTTTTTGTTGTTGCGGCGCTGGGTTTGGGCTTAATGTCAACAGTATCTTAATCTTATTGATGTCGAATTTGGTCTTGCTATATTATAGCTGCTCCCTTCCTTTTAACGTCAAATACATTATAATTGGCGCTTACATGTATATATATTATTTTTATAAACGTTAGTAAATGGGGGGAAACAATAAGAAGTTCGCGCATCTTTAAAAGGAGGGTGTTCAAAAACCGCTGTCAGAGAGCAGCAACCTGTGTCAACAGATCGAATACGGCGTAATGAATTTCACTCCCATCTTGTGCGTGTGAGCGAAATCTGTAATGAAGTTCACTCCCCCTTAGATTCCGTGTGTGTACGAGTGAGGAAGCTCACGGTCATCGATCATAACCGGCGGCAATCGCTCATAGTTTAAAATTTTCAAAATTGGTGGCAATTAAGTCTTCAGTCGCGTTCAGCGTTGTCTTTAAGAGCGTGCTTACAAACATCGCGGCTAATCACGATAGTTTCATGTCAGCCTCATAGATCCTTTAATGATTACATATTCATTCACACTGTTCAGTTCAGTCTACATTTGAATGTTTGTTTTTGTTGTTGGTTTTTTTGGTGGATATTAACGTGGTCCATCTTTTACCGTTAACTTATTTTCTTGTTTAAACTAATAACCCCAACCTTGATTGAAACCACACAAAAAGAGTTTCATTAAGCACAAGAGTGCTCTAGAGCTGGCTTGCTCATTGCTGTCGTGTTTCTCCACGAGGAGCCAGCTATCTCGAGTCCTTAGTAGTAGAATGACTTGACACATGTCGACTTTCACACGAGTTGTGTGCGGTCAATACGTGTAGTTGCAAGCAGATAAAAAGTTACAGGATTTTTCTCTCGTGTGCAGCATGGTATGGCTTTTTTTTGTTTCGACAGTCAGTGTTTTCTCCGTTTTTACAATACAATTGTTAACTTTGTGCTCATACATGGTTCCACTTGATCATTTTACTTCCGTGTGCCGTGTAGCCAGCCAATGGAGTGGTGTTAATTGGTTACGTTTGGATGTGAACAAAGTGCCGTGTAAGTCTAGGCGTTATCATTCATCCTCGCCCAACGATTGTACTGGATCACTAACGTGGCTTTGGCAGCCCCCCCCCAACTGCATACATACACACTGAGTCACGGTCGTTTTGTTAAGCCGTAGTTATAACCACGCGACATTTCGCTCTGAACGGTTCCTGGAAGGCCTGTTGACTCTGATCTCTTGTTTTTACTACATCGACTTGGTTTTCTTACTTTCATTTACTAAGTTTGAAATGAATGTAAAAATCATTAACTGGCACGTGATCAATAGTCTCGTAGATTTACCTGTGAATTGTTAATTTATGAACAACCTAACGTTATCAATATGTAGGAAACTTTTGATACCTAGACCACTCGAATTCCACATAGTCCCATGATTTACTATGAAATAATGCAATCCTAGCAATTATACTTATTTTTAATGCAGGGCTTACTTTTTTTATTATTATTATTTTTTTATATTTCTTCTTTCTGTTTTTTGGGTCTCTTGTGTTATCCCGATTTTTAAATAAAGTTACTATTACTATGGTTATCGTTTACAATTTTCTTTTAGATGGGATTACCTACGTCCTTAATCGCTCTGGAACATGAACGCCTTATTGTTTCCTTGATTACTTTATATTAGAAAGACTTCAATCGGTCTGACCACGTTGGGCAAGTATGCCAAAGCCCAGGACAACGTGTGTCCTGTTCCCCTCTTTTAACCATCGACCTTATTTTGTGTCAAGGTTTGCTATGGTGTTTCTGATTTAAGTTTAAGAATTTATATCAGGGTTGTACGAGAGGGTGGGGTGGGGGGTCCCACGAATTATAGGACGAAAACTGACAGGAAGGAAGTCACAATAAATCTTTTATATCTATTTGTAAAATACTAAAGTTTGGGGTTTTGTTTGTTTGTAGCATATGTTTCTATATGGATTGATCTCGAGCAAACTCGGTGCACATATCCATCATGATCCACAATGAAATCCAGGTTTTTCATTTTACATAATGTACTGTTTGGGGTGGGCGGCCCATTATGTCGTTTAAAAAAAATGATTTCTGTGATTTAATTTTTCTCTAGATCACTGTCATTTTCAACCGATTATAATGGGAAAACTTTTTACGTTGTACTCCATCAATCAATTCCCGTTGTCTGTATGGTTGTAATGTAATTTAATTCTTTTAGGTGGCGCTGCGATATGGATGTAATGCTGTTAGGTGGCGCTGCAATCAATTTTGTTTTATAGTGCTGCACCAAAAATAACACTTTTCGAAGGTTCCTCATAAAATTGTTCAATATGATAATAAATGAATCAAATAAAAATAAATGAAAGTTCTGTATTACGCTATTTTTTTAATCTGATGTGTATTTATTTTGAAAACTTCCGTCACTTTTGACGGGTGATACACTAGTCGTCATACTAATTCAAGTCATAAATACAATGTAATTTGATAGAGTATGCTCCCTGTAGGGCCATTAGCCAAATTTAAAATGAATAATGGTATATACCTATTGCATTTCCGTTACTTTTTGCTGTGACGTTTTTCCCGCACACCGGTTCCACACCTGGCCCTCGGCAACATCCTTTGATACATTCGATCAATTAGAAAGGTCTTCATGTTATTCCATAAATAATAACGTATTTGAACATTGCAATGTATATTGTATCATTAATAGTGTAATAGATTCACCCGAATATATAATCCTATTAAGTCTTTGAAAGTAATGTTGTTGAGCCTTCTCGTCCATGAGGGGCATCCACCGATCATCGTCGGCGTCTGCGATTCCTCCAAGGGCATAGGCCACCTACGAGAGACCTCCAGGCATCTCTATCCTGGGCCAGCTTCTCCAGGATCTTCCATTCATGGCCAATTCTCTTGATGCCTGCCTCCAATTCTCGGCGCCAAGTGTTTCTTGGACGGCCTCTTTTCCGCTTACCCTGTGGGTTCCATTTCAGGGCTTGCTTTGTTGTGTTAGGAGCAGGTTTTCTTAGTGTATGACCAATCCACCTCCACCATTTCTGGAGAATCTCTTCCTCAATGGGCTTCTGTTTTGTCCGCTGCCATAGTTCCTGGTTGCTGATTTTGTCTGGCCAGTGAATTCTGAGAATCCTTCTTAAACAGTTGATGAAGGACTGGATTCTGGTCAAGTTTACGGCTGTTGTTCTCCATGTCTCGGCTCCATATAGCAGCACAGGTTTTACCATAGCGTTAAAAATCCTTACTTTTAACTTGCTGCCTAAGTTGTTAGAGACCCAAACATTCTTGAGTTGCTGGAAGGCTGCTCTTGCTTTTCCGATCCTTATTTTGACGTCCGCATCTGTACCACCTTGTTTATCTACCACGCTGCCAAGGTAAACAAAACTGTCCACCTCCTCAAGGGCTTCTCCTTCAAGCATAATGGGTGATGCACTGTTGGCATTAACCTTGAGGATTTTACTCTTCCCTTTGTGAATGTTGAGACCCATGCTAGCAGAAGTGGCTGCGACAATGTTTGTTTTCTCCCGCATCTGTTGTTGGGTATGTGCAAGAAGGGCAAGATCATCAGCAAAGTCAAAGATCATCCAGTTGATCCCACAAGGTCCATTGGATGCCATTCCTTTTCTGCTGTGTAGATGTTTTCATCACCCAGTCAATGGCTAACAGGAAGAGGAATGGTGACAGCAAGCAACCTTGTCTCACACCAGTCTTCACCTGGAACGCATCTGTCACCTGCTGGCCATGGATAACTCGGCAGTTTATCCCTTCGTAAATGTTTCTGATTATATCGGTAATCTTCTGTGGCACCCCGTAATGCCTTAGCAATCTCCACAGGGTTTGCCTGTCAACACTGACGAAGGCTTTTTCATAGTCAACAAAGTTGACATAGAGCGGTGAGTTCCACTCTAGTGACTGCTCTAGAATGATGCGCAGTGTCACTACCTGGTCCGTGCAGGATCTGTTGGTGCGAAAGCCAGCTTGTTCGTCCCAGCAACAGAGGATCTACAGCGTTTTTCATCCTGATAAGTAGTACACGGTTGAAAACCTTTCCTGGGATGGACAGCAGGGTGATCCCTCTGTAGTTCGAGCAGGAGCTTAAGTCTCCCTTCTTTGGGATCTTGATAAGGTATCCCTCTTTTCAATCGGAAGGAACTTGCTCCTCTTCCCATATCTTCATAAACAGAGGGTGCAGCATTTCCACACTGGTTTCCAAGTCCGCCTTCAGTGCCTCTGCTGGGATGCCATCGGGTCCCGCAGCCTTTCCATTTCTGAGTTGTTTAATGGCCCTGCTAATCTCTTCTTTGGTGGGACTATTACAGTCAATTAGCAGGTCATTATCGGCTGGTTGGATATCTGGATTCCTTGGTTCAGGCCTGTTTAGGAGCTCTTCAAAGTGCTCCTTCCATCTCTCTCTCTGTTGCTCCTCACTTGGTATGGTGTTTCCCATTTTGTCCTTTACTGGTCTCTCTACCTTGCTAAATTTCCCTGACAGCGTCTTAATGGTATCAAACAGTTCCCTCACGTTCCCCATGGTGAGCTGCATCCTCTGCTTCTTTAGCAAGTTTATCAACAAATTCCTTCTTGTCCCTCTTGATGCTTTTTCTTAACTTCCTTATTTGCATCTGCATACTCCTTCTGGTCCTTGTTTTTCTGTGCTCGGGTGCGGCTGTTATTCACTTCTGCTTTCTTTCTTTTCCTTTCTTCTATTTTACTCAGCGTACCTGCTGTCATCCATTCTTTGTGTGCAGTTTCCTGTTTCCTAGCACTTCTTGGCATGTTGACTGTACTGTTTCTTTCATGCTTTGCCATTTCCCTTCGGTGGTTTCATCTTCCAGTATTTCTTGTAGGACTTGGAACTTATTGAATAGTGAGATTTTGAATTCTTCCTTTTTGGCTTGGTCCGTCAGGAGGGAGGTATTATACCGAGTCCTGTATGCTGTTTGCTCGGTATAATGTCTCTTTAGTTTTAATTTCATCCTGGCCACAAGAAGATGGTGATCTGAGGCAACATCATCTCCCCTCTTAAAACGTACGTCTTGGAGAGATCGCCTGAATTTTTTAGAAATACATACATGGTCTATTTGGTTCATCGTTCTCATGTCCGGTGAGACCCATGTAGCTTTGTGAATCCTCTTGTGCTGGAAAATACTCCCCCCTATGACCAGGTCTGCTGCGGCACATAGGTCCGCAAACCTCTCACCATTGTCGTTTATCTCGCCTATCCCTTGCTGTCCCATAACCAACCTCTTCGTACCCTGTGTTGCTATTGCCGATCTTGGCATTAAAGTCTCCCATGAGGATGACGATGTTCCTCCGTGGGCGACCCTGGACTATGGTCATTACTCTATTGTAGAATTCTTCTTTGTCTCCTTCATCACTTTCATTAGTTGGTGCGTAGCATTGTATAACATCTAGGTTGATGCTACGTTTCTTTGTTCGAAAGGTTGCTAAAATAATTCTAGGTCCATGGGCCTCCCATCCAATGAGTGCTCCTTGTGCTGCCCTTGATAGCATCATAGCAACACCCAGGGTATGTGGGGCATCGTCTTCTTCGTGTCCCGAAAATAACACAATCTCTCCTGAGATTAATCTCTTCTGTCCCCATCCAGTCCATCTTGCTTCACTAATTCCGAGAATGGTGAGCTTATAGTTCCTCATCTCAGCGGCTATTTGTGCAGCTTTACCAGCCTCGTACATGGTGCGGACATTCCAAGCTCCAATGACGGTGGTAGTCCTGGTAGAAATGATGGTTGTCGGCCTAATAGCTTCCAGGTTTTGGCTTTCACTATAAGGCGTCATATTTTCCTCCTCAAGGAATCCATCCTCTCCCAGGACTGAAATGTCTTTTGTTACTCTTTTCGGTGTTTTTGTAACTATGATTTTTTACATGGCAGGGTTGTTGGCCTTGCGCACAACCACTTGGGGGGTTGCCCCTCACAGCTCAATGGGTAGCTGCCTTTGTTCGGGTTAGGTCCCTAGCCTTTGTGGATCCCTCCACTTCCTACAAGGCAGTAGGGCTGATTTTGGTCCACCCCGGGATATTTTATTGGTATTTTATTTCCCCGGTACCCTCCATATCTGGTGGGCTTTCCCCTATCCGCCGGCTGGGGAGGCGCTCGATAGAAGATCAGCATCTCCCACGAGTTTGAAATTAATAGGGAAATATAAATCAGCATACACTGGAGACAGATTTTTATTAAACTTTAATTCGATTTAATTAGGATTATTCACTTAACACAATCCCTTATCTGGCCAAACAACGTTGTTTTAGAATAGGCATAATGATTACATACTTTCAAAACTATTTTGTGGTTGCTATTCTCGGATGCTGTTGTTGTATCACTTAATTTCTTGGAGTAAAATAGTCCTTTCTCCATACAGGTCACACACTATTTTACTGTCTTACTCTTTTGAAATGCAACTTGCTACTTTATATACAATCATATCTGGGATCTCACAATATTCTTTCTTGTTGCTTTTGGTGATAATCTTAATTTCTATGCTGAAAGATCTAAGCTTAGAACATTTAAGGAAGAAAATCAAGTAACAAACAACTCCTGCACGCCCTTGTTGTCGACTGTTATTTGATGGTGGTGGTCTCTAATACATCATTGGCATAAACTTAGTTAACAGTTACAGTGTGATTCTGTTTCTATTTTTAAATCAATAAAGCAGTTAACCACCTGCTTCCTATCTGCCTTAGATATTTGGCACATAATTACCACACACGTCAAACGTGTTAATAATCTGTTTTATGATCTGCCCCCCACTATGCCCCCCTCCATACCTCTTTAAAAAAACCTTACACAATCGACTTTTTCTGTACTTCGCGACTAACCAATCCAGCACAGATACTATCGTGATAAAATTTGTGTCCAACAATTTATAAGTTAACAGTATTTCTTTCCACTCGCATCTCCATCATGTTATCAAATTCATCAAATTGTATTTTAGTTGGCACGTGACTAATAAAGCGCTCAGATGATCTTTTGTCTCTGGTAATGCACACCTGGTGGGCGACTAGATAGGGTGGTGAGGCTGGTTGTTAGGGGTTATGGGCAGGTTACATGTCAACCACACTCGGGTTGCGGTATGCTGAGTCGATGAGAGGGGGTTGAGGTGCTTGACTTCTGCTGAAATCGCGTATCACCTCCTCGCAATTGTTTATCGGAGTATGTCTTGGGATGACTATTCAGAATTTCGATAATATTTCAATTCTTTATTGGAGTATGCCTTGGGATGACTATTTAGAATTTCGATGATAAACATATTAATAAAAGCTTTAAACGTGGAAAATATATTTAAAAAATGTTATATTAAAGTTTTAAGTAACGTCTTTTTGTCAGACTAGTTGATTTTAACTAAAAAGTAGAAAACATTTCTAATAACAAAAATAATAATATTTCGAATCGTTTTTCCAATGTTAATCTAAACGTTTACTAATTTTAGTGCATTTAGAATAGTATAGGATAGAAATTTCACACATCCCCCTTCTTTCTTTCTTAATTTTTTGGGGGTGGGGGAGGGATACATTAGAGGTTTTTCCGCGATTTTCCAAATTTGGGGAAGGAGGGGTGTTGCTGCAACTCGATGCGTCATGGCGGGACCCAGAATGCACCCAAGCATTACGCCCTACTGGGTATTGATTCAGTTAACATGTACTTCATATCTCCCATTTCCATAACGCATACCCCCTCGTAAAGCGGGCATATTTTTCCTTCCCGTTTCGGGATTTAAGTGAACACGATTGCACTAGTTGTTGACTGGCACGTTGAATATGCTTTGTGTACATTCTTGATGGTGTTGTATTGATGTGTTGTATTGATGTAATCACACATTGTTACTGGGTGCGCTTTGGCACTGCTGCGAAATAAGCTTTCAAGTACTTTCGTTTAAAATGTAACATTGGATGGGAGGGGGCATCATATGCCATTGTTCAGCACTCAAATCCGAGTAATGATGAGAAATGCTTTGCACTTGCACAGTTTACTTAGCTGCTCATTTTAGCTGTACACACAATTCTAATTGCAAAAGCATTTTTAATTTTTTTTTCTTAATTTAAAAAATAATAAAAAATATTGATTTATAACACACTTGCAATCACACTTTCAATAAAAGTAACAAAAAAAAACAAACAAAAAAACACCGGCTGTTCCATCCCTCGTAGCCGCTAGCCATCGACGCAGTCATTTATCACTTGTTGCCTGTATCGAGCTCGTGCATTGTTCCTCATTGGCTCCTCAATTCGGCCAATATTATAGCACTCTGTATTTACACAGCTTGTGACTCATTTTGGGACAAATGCGCCCGCCGTATTACAATATCATCCCTAGTGCTTTTGTCACTGCATTACAGGCGCAAGAGGGGAGGGGGGATTTGCACAGAGGAAAGATTTTAAATATAGAACTCTATAGGCTATTCGACGCGGGACAGCTGTAATTACCGACATACCACAGGCGCGAGGTCACAATCGGCCCTGGTCAGAGTCGTTCGTCGAATTGTTCAAGTGTACTTGCTGGTTATCATTATTTACCACTTTACATGTGTTATTCGCTCCGAGGTTGTAATACACTTCAAAACGTATTCCAATAACAAAAACAAAGTACATTCAGCTTCATCGCTTCACACTGTCAGGCTTGTTAATGAGTAATCGACGGGACCACGAGTGTTTATAGTCATTTAGTATTGTGCTCTTGTCACGTCACTTTGTTCATCGCCGGCTAGGATTATCCCATGTGTTCTCATCTTGTCCCCTACACCGACGCTTTCATCGGAATCGTTCTCAACCGGCTTAGTTTTTTTAAAATAATATATATTATTTTTGTTTAAATTTGCTTTACGCTTGAACCAATCAGGGATGATGACTGCATAATGTTGTCATAACAATAATTATATCGACGCCTAATTATTTAGTCCTTGGGCGTGTGCTGCTGCTGCTGTGTTGTGCCAGTTGAACGTAGATCATCAAATAGGAAACTAGTGTTACAGAAGTGAGTCGATCTCCATTCGGGGCTTTTGATCATTTTAAACTTGTTGGAAATTCTAGTAGCTGTTTGTGCTTACAAACAATAATAAGGCGTAGGTTACATAGACAAAAAAGAAGTGATTGTTTCGGTCATAGTGGGGGAAAAAAGGTATTCAGTGTAACAACTCCGTCATCTAGTGTTTGCTTTAATCGTGTGTTCAGTTTAAATGGAGTACAGGCCCACATACGTGTATACAACAGCGGACGTACCCTACAGCATGTACTACGTAAGTCAGATTTATTTTGTACCTTATCGTAATCAATAAGTCCGTACTCACAGAGACACGCAACATCAGACACACACAGATCACAGAGACACACACGCGCACATGACAGCACACGTGTCTGTTGTTGTATGTAGCACTCTGGCTGGGGAGGTTGTTTGTGTATCCCCATATCACAATCATAGTCGTGTTAGAGACTGTTGGAACAGGTGCGTGGGTTCATTCACATCCAAACTTTCAAACTAGTCTTTGTCATGGTTCAGTTCAGTTCCACGACGCGAGGAATACGTGTGTTAAAGTCTTCAAAGATCTGAACCTGTCATTTAGGGACGCCTCCCTCCCCTCCCAACCCCGTTCCATTCAAATGACTCCACAGCTTGCAGTGACCTTAATTACACGTGTCACGTTCGACTATATGGTCTATTCAACTCAGTTCTCTATTTTCAGGTTGGCTAGTCCAAAACTCCTCACATCCTAATCATTTTCTTTTCAGTGGAGTGGATGATTAGCTGACATAGGTGTTTACATACACATTATAGTCATCATAGTTTCTCTTGTAGCGTTATATAAAACCAGTGTCAGGCCTTTGGTGTTTTACTTTTAGGTCATAAGGCACATTCTATTGTTTATTACATTATTGGAGACAATTGCAGTGAACCATGAAAGATTTTGCATGTTTTCCTCTTTTCAAAATAAAATTTAAAAAGTATAATAAGGTCTATTATATATTAGGTTCAGTTAGTAAATATTGTTCACATTATTGCCTACATTAAATAAATGCAAGAGGTTTAGAGATCAGCAGTAGTAACTGGTGTAAGCCAATATTATTTTTGGCTAAAATCTCTGAAGGAAATTTTTTTTTATTACTTCAAATCAACATACAAGATATGATTTCCATTCTTTCTCACCAGGTGAATTCATCCCCACCCCTTTGCTTTTTCTTGGGCAATGATACAATTCAATTAAACAAACATGTTTTACCTATCTATCTAAGAACTTAAATTTCAGTTGGGAAAACACAGTGAATAGTTTAATATCTCAAGGATTTTTTTTCTTTTCAGATCATACAAAGTATAAGAATAAAAATTGTTGCTTTGAAAATAAGTCTTCTGGTTTCGTTAAAACAGTTTTTTTTTACCAAATATTAATTTGTTAAAAATTGTAGGTATTTTAGTTTTAAGGCATTATTAAATTTAAAAAAATAATTTCTGGAACCCCTTGATAACTTGGGCCATGTTGTGTGGATGCCTAGAGTAAGGCTATATTTAATATAAGTGTAATTTTTATTTAAAAAGAGAATATTCAAGGGAGAGGAAAATTGACATTTAAAAGCAGAACGATGCAATTAATCAGTATTTGAATTTTTTTTATTAGAAACCAGATTATAATTATAGCTTTTAAATATTTATTTAATTTCTTTGGTCTGTCTCTCAAATGCAAAAGTATTTTTATGTACAATTAAATGTGCACTAGTAATATTAGTTAGAAACCATGCAGCATTTAATTTAAGTTATTAACTAGGATTGAAATTTGCTTGGGTCAC
Organism: Ampullaceana balthica; assembly: GCA_944989445.1. NCBI lineage: Eukaryota > Metazoa > Mollusca > Gastropoda > Lymnaeidae > Ampullaceana > Ampullaceana balthica. The sequence continues at coordinate 101,697 of CALYLW010000307.1, read as the reverse complement.
ATGTAACAGAAATATGTAGATTTATATGAGTATGTCTGTTATACAACCCAAAACAGCGGAGCCTGCGAGAGCAGCACCCATAAGATTATCACCTAAAAATGTACAAAAAAGAGGGTGCCCCTGGTAACACAGTCTGGCAAGCTGAAGCAGGGGGATTCCCAAAAAATTAGTTGAGGATTACTGATGATATGAATTCTTTGAAAATGGGTTAGGGATATTATTATAATTGTCAATCTTTTATCATGTAAAGATTGTTGTTTTTTGGGAACTATTTGCTTTTTTTAAATTAGAAAATTTGAATCAAAATCATTCTTTAATTACATTTTTTACTTGATTTTTCAAAAGAACTTGTTTCCTTAAAATTTGTTCGTTACCAACTTAAAAGTTAATGATACAGTAATAAAATGACCACTAATTAACCTTTTTGAACAATCTGCTAATAGTTTCTAAACAAAATATTTTATTTATGTTTTTATAAGGTAAGCACAGTTTAAAGAAATGTTCCTACAGCTCTCTGAAATCCAATAATCATATGGAAATTTAAAAAAGCTTCCCCCCACCAAAAAACCCCCAACCCTTCTTAAAAACTCTTTTGATTTAAATATTTTTTTTATCTTAAATGCCCTGAAATTTGATTTACTGTTGGGAGTGGGGGAATATTCATGGCGCACAATCTTTTTTTTAAAAATATCTCTCCTCAATTGAGGGACTGGCATATGATCTTAAATTATTTTAAATGTCCTGGAATTTTATATTTTCTCCTGGGGAAAACTCCTGGAATTTAGTTATAGATTTTTATGCAAGAACCCTGTAATGAAGAACTAGCTCAGTAAATGTAAATAATAATAACAATTTTGAAATGGAAGGTTTAAATTTAATCTTTTTAAACAAAGTTTAAGGGTCTTTTTATTTTTCTGTTAGAGATCTTATCTTATCTTATCTGTTTACAGACGCTCCTTCTATACAGAAGATTATTGCGTCCTACGCTTATCTATGGTTTGTGTTTAGTCCTGCATTTTTATTAGAGATTTAAATGTTGATAAAGTGTTGGTTTTCCTGGATTCTTCAGGCAACCCATTCCACGCCCGAATTCCGGACGGGAAGAAGGAAAACTTGTATGTGTTTGTTCTTGCATACGGAATAAGAAAGGTGTTTTTATCCTTATGTCTATCTGAGGGTTGTATTAAGTTATCTTTGTGTTGTATTTCTAAATTAGAATTAATTGCTTTATGTATGATTACTACTTTGCTCTTGGTTCTTCTATCCTCTAGTGTTTCAAGGTTTAATGATTTAACTAATGGTGTTATTCTTGTCAGTTTCGAATATTCTCCAGTAATGAATCTGGCAGCTCTTTTTTGAATTTGTTCTAGTTTATCAATGTTTTCTTTGGTGGATGGGTCCCATACAGAAGATGCATATTCTAGTACAGGTCTCACCAAAGTGAGGTAGCATTTTAGTTTTATATCTCTATTACATTTGTTAAAGTTCCTTTTTATAAAGCCTAAGGTTTTGTTTGATTTTTTAATAACTTCATTGACATGGGGATTCCATGATAGTTTCTCATTTATTAAGACTCCTAAGTATTTTGCATCTTTAGTTTGGGTCAGTTCTTTTCCATGAATGCAATATTTTGAATTTATTTGTTTCTTTTTCTTTGTTACTCTTAACAGTTGACACTTTTCTGGTTGGAAAGACATACTCCAGTTAGTTTCCCATTTTATCAATTCATCTAAGTCTTTTTGTAAAATTTTGCTATCTTGTTCTGATTTAATTGTTCTATAGATTATACAATCATCAGCAAATAACCTAACTTTTGTACCTGTTGAGATGTTGTTGGGTAAATCATTTATATAAATTAAAAAGAGTAAGGGACCTAGCACAGATGACTGGGATTAAGATTAACCTCAACTGAATTTTGTAATTTTGAACCATCTGTCTTATTTTTCAGCCCGGCAATGACCCCTATGCCTTTGTTGAATTCATAGATGGCAGCTCAGCAGCTGCAGCTTTGGCTGCTCTCAACAAAAGAATGGTCATGGGAAAGGTAAGCTATCTTTTGTAAAAAAAATTTTTGCAAATAAAAATTATGTGGTTTCCATCAGCTCACTAGCTTTTCTTTCTTTGATAGGTTGTCTTACAGATTATAATTTAACCAACATAAACATTAAGGCTTGTAATTTCCATTAAGCTCACAGAATATAACAGCGAAACATGTCATAGAAAGTGTATGTCTAACTATGCTAACTATAGGTTTACTGAAATATGTTATAACTACGGCTGTGGAAATTAACGATTAATTTCTCGATTAATTTAACTATTAAATTTTTTTAAAACGATTAATCGAGTCACCACTTATAAATTATAAATGTACTGGAAGTCAAATATTAAAATATTTCGGCCGATAAATATAAACTAATTTCTGGACGATTACACGAACATTTTGGTTTTAAACTATTGACTGACGTGAATGTTCAAAATGTTGATAAAGGTTATTGTGTCCATTGAGAGAAATCGTTTGTCTACCATGCAATGTTCCCTCTAAGTCTAAGCTTCGTTGATCCGTGTGTAAAGTTTTAAAAAACTCGTGTGCAAAGTTGCACAACGTCAATGTTTCAAAAAAATTTGTGCAATATTTTACAAAATTTGCTGCGTGGTGATTCTAAACTCCTGCGTGGTGATTCTAAACTCCTGCGTGGCGTTGGTCAAATATCTGCGCAGCCGCTCTGCTTAGAGTGTTTGTAACACTTCGCTTACATATCACCTGCTAACCAAACATCCACTACAGTATCGGAAACTTCAGCTGAGACAATCTAAATCTATATGAACGATTGTTCAGCTCGGCTGGTTATATTGTCAATAAGACCCGCTCATCACTTGAACAAAATAATGTCAATACACTTGTCTGTTTGCGTTGTTGGTTAAAAGATGTCATATAAAGAAGACATTCCAGTGTTATTTTGATTTTCGACAGGTATTTTAATAAATGTTTCTTATGACACCATGCATTTCAATTTTTGGCTTTAATCGAAATTATCGATTAATTAATCGTTAATTTTTCAAAAGTTAACTATTAATTTAAAATTAATCGTTAACGGCCGTAGTTATAACATGTCATAGAAAAGTGTATGTCTAACTATACTAATTATAGGTTTACTGAAATATGTTATATATATGTGGTGCCCAGTGGAAGTAACTTTTTTATATAAGGTGACAGCACCAGGCATTTCAGAGCTGGTCTGCAAACAAGTAGGCAATAAAATATATATTTTAATGTTCACTTTCATAACCACATAATTGCATGCAATTTTAAATATATCTTTTTTACATAACTGGCAACTAGCCATACAATCATACACCCAGGTAAAATCTTGTAATGTACATTTAGCATTTATTGACAAGCTTTTCATATATCTTCACTATATTCTAAATACAGCATTAAATTCCCCACTTGCATTTTTTTTAAAAATTATTTTTTTTACATCTGGTTTGTTGTTGTTGAATGGCAGCAAATTATAGGGGATAATAAAACTGACATGTTATAGGAAAACGTGCGAGTTTGTCTTTTTTCAACACTCCATTGTGTGGGTGGCTTTAGATGGGCTGATTCCTACAGGAATTAACTAGTTAGAGTGTTTGATTAAAATCTGACTGTGCCTTTAAAATGTGTCCTAGTTGTCTAGTGTTGACATTTAAATGAACCTTTAGAATGTTATTTCAAAGCTAGTTTAAAAAAAAATTTCTTCATTCAACTAAAACTTGGTGTATAGTCATAAGTAGGGATGCCCCATTCCCCCCCCCCTTTTTTTTTATAAAGAAAATAGTTATTGTTAAAAGGTCTCTTATATTCCAACCTCTTTAAATATTGGAAATCGTGTATATTGACAGGTAATGAATGAATGAGTTGTTATTTTAAAGCAAAATCTAAGCTCATGTAATGAAGTCGTTAGGTCATTCTTCACTCTTAATCCATCCTATTCTCTCCACGGGTTAATTAATATTGAATTAGTCAATTCATCCAGTTGTAACATTTATATATATCATTTTTAAATTGTTACCTTTTCAAAAAGTTACAACTATTTGAAGTTGATGTAAGTAGGGCAAGCCCCGGCCTGATGAAATGCCATTCTTCAATATCGGAACTGATATGCTTTAAGAGGTTGTAAGTCCCAACAAAGAAGATTGCTTTATAAGATCGTGTCTTTGAAAACTTTAATACAAAGGGGCTTCTGTCAAGTAATGTCGTCGACTTAACTTAAACTTTAGATTGTAATGTGTTAAATCCCCTCAGGGCTTGTGTGTGCCGTGTCTGTGTGTAGCTGTCCATAACTTATCTATTCTCAGAGGTGTCTGTAGTTTATTGTTTTTCCTTGTCATGCAAACCTTCCGGTGAGATTGGACCAGACGCGCGCACTTTTCTTTATGATGTGCGGTTAAAGAAAAACTATTTAGCTTTTATCTCCTATTGATTAATCTTGAGTCTAAGGGAGCTCATATACGAACAATGAACTACACGTAGGGGTTATTGATTATAATCCTAAGTTGTACCGGTGAACCTTGAAGCTAGACGGTACTTAATTTCATCTCTGCCAATTAAATCTAAATGCCTCCCAGCAGCAGGTGTGCACATGATAAACACACAATGGGTGTAGTAAGAGAGGATTTGAGAGAAGTGGGTTAGAGACAACCATTGGAGTTGAATCCTTTGGTCACCATGGAAACGAATCATAGATTCGAGCCGTATTGATTGGATCAAACTCAAATATTGACTGGTTTCTTGTGCCGCATAGATGGCCATTGTTCAGCAATAGTTTTAAAAAATTCCAAGCAGTCACAACAGCCCACGTTACTCATTCAAAGACATTGTAATCCCATAACTTTGAAACAAAAGCCATCGCATGACTCTGGAGAGATGACTTTATATGAGAGTGTGGTATAAAGCAGTACACACATGAGCAATTTCTTATCCCCGAGTGTGCTCTTGAATTTTTAAATGCTTTAAAAAAAATCTCCTTACTTTCACCATAAAAACATTTTTAAGAACGTTTTTCATAGATTATAATAGATTACACATTTTTACAATATACAATACCCCTGACATCACTTGTCGAATCTTCTAAGATGTTTTGAATTATTTCCGTGTAGCACTCTGCACAATCTTCTCCTTTAATCGCTTCTTTCCGGATTTTCAAAACGTTTAGACAATGCTTGTACATTTATTTGAATATGAGTAGTTTTATTGCCAATTTAAAAAAATAATTGGGGAAGCATAATTAAAGGTTGCCCGACTTTCACATAGAGGTGGCTGTGAATGTGTGAGTATCTCAGCTGGAAGGTATTAAAAGATAACATTCATGGGACTGGCTATACATAATCTTACAGCATACTTCATCAGTTTATTACATTTATGGAACATACTTTAACGGAAATGATATTGTTTTAAAATTATTCATTTATTCTCAAAATATTTTTTTAAATTTCTTTTTTTTTAGTTTACCGTATATACTCGTTCTATAGCCCGTTCGTTCATAAGCCGACCCCCCTACTTTTGGAAGAGAAAAGTATTAACAGTGTATAAGTATAAACCCACTCGCAAGCCGACCCCCCACAAATAATAGGACAGCTTTACAAAATGTTACGCATTTTTTAAAAACTACAACTACTACAAGCTAAATCGGTCATTATGATTGCTTACTTTGTACTGCCTATCTTTTTGTGTTTGTGCTTTTTGTTATGCAAGAGTTACCGGTATTTAAAAATAAAATTCTTTTGTAAACAGTGGCGAAAGCGCGTACATTAAATTTCGTTGTTAAAAACAAAATTTGTAAAACAGTTTATTAAAAATTCACAAAAATAAATAAAATGATTAAATAAGGTAAGTGCAGATGTCTTGTAATATATTATAGCTTCTGGTAGAGCAGTCGAATCTTGTAGAATGTAGAAAAGGACCTTGATGATCTACAATAACAACACCGATATTCAATATCCATGCAGAAATCACATATGACCCGCTCATAGCCGACTCCCCAACTTTTCCCCCCTAGATTTTGTCCAAAAACGGTCGGTTTTAGCACGAGTATATACGGTAAGTTATCTGCAAAATTTCTTTTTTCATCTTGCTTTGATAACCAAGCTGAACAAACGATTAATGATGACGAGTAGTGATCACCGTTTGGTGTTTAGAAAGCTAAATTATTCATAAACATTTCTTTGTGCCACTGTGAGAATTTAACCTCTGTGGACGTAGTAGATCATAGCTTGATGAACTAATAAGTAGCCCCCCCACCCCCCTCGGCACTGACTCACATTGGTTGTGCAATCAAAGCCCCATTCAAAGAGAAGTGTAATTCAAAACCGACCTCTAAAATAGCCTTGAGGAACGAGCATAGTTATCATGTAGAAAATATACCTTTGTTAATAAGCTGCACCTGATTTGGAATTTCATCAACCAATTTTTGGTGGAAAGTTAAAGTATCTCAGAAGAAAATAATTGATATCGATGGTGTCAGTTGGTTCTGTCACAGTCTGAAATGGTAATGCTGAATTTCCTCAGTTGTGTCCCTTTTAATAGAACCTATTATAATGTATGTTTATGTCCCTTACGCTTTAACAGATGCGATTACTAATAATGTTTACCAGTTAACCGATACCGTCCACAGGGCTGCAGTAAGATGATATAGCTTAAGTTGAAGATGTTTTGTACAAGGTTAAGAGTTGAAATAAATCTCAGGGGAATCAACGTTCAATCAACAAAAAAAGTTTCTTTTCGTTACTTCTTAAAAGAAGGAGTCTTTCTAAACGATGTAGAGCAGGAGTTTAGAATTACCGTGCTGCACATTTTTACAAGTATAATATGTGTATTTGTGAGTGTAAAATTTGAAACACACAAAAAAAAAGTATTTTCACACCAGTTTTTGTTGTTTTTTTACTTTGCACACGAACCAACGAACCTTAGTGGGCACTTTGGAAGGGCTATACTGAGACCAAAGATTTTGAAATATTGTTTCCTCATTATTTATTAGTTTTAAAAAATACAACTATTTCTTAAAGACGTAATAATGTATAGCAGACGTCATGTTTATGCCATTTACGCCTTAGTTTGTCGCCATCGTATTGAAGTCTCATTTTTGGGGGGACATCGCGCCCGGAGTTTTCATTTTGATATTGCTTCATCTAGTAACGGTTAGGCAGCCCAATAAGGAAAACAATGAGATTTGTGTGCACTTTGTGGGCATCTCCTGCTGCATGGACCTGTCATTTTGCCCATGTCAGATCAATACTAGAGGCTAACGCCAGGCTGTGTATACGTCAGTACGCTGGGTGGGGCGACAGACGCAACAACTCCCGGGAGTTCACAGTTTTGAAAAATTGCTGGCTTATGTCTCCGGTAGAGGATGGCGTTTTGGGAATAAAAATGTTTTAGCTTTTCTACAATAATTATACCAATGGGATTAGGATTTTAAAGACTGGAGTGAGAGAGAGGATTACATGATGGAGGGAAGGAAGGTCCCAAGGGTTGTCTGCTAGAGAATGTAATGGATAGATTAAAGTGTCCTCTATTGACCTAACACAAGCGGTGAATTGGACTTCCCAAAACAAGCTAGGGGAGAAATGATGGCAAAGCGATCTCCTTGTAGTTTATAGTTTTCTGTCTGTGGACGTGTATTGTTAAGTGTTTAACTTTCAGATGTACAAGAGCTTAATAACACTGTTTAAAAACAAACGTAATAATTCAGTCAAGCTTGCCTATTGTTGCATACTTTAGATTCTAGATTTTGTGATTCACTGAATATCTCACAAATAATTGTTCATTTTTAAAACTCTTATATTTATATCCGTATAAAATTATGGATAACACGGGCATCAAATGCCCTATCAGCACCGCATTCTTTAACATGCTATTACTTTTATACTTTTTAAATACGAATCTAAATTCTTTTGCACACTCAACTTTTAGAACAGTTTTGTATAAAATTTTGAAGTGCATCTATTTTAAAACATAATCTATGAGAGCAGTTCTTCAATCAGTTAGCCCCTTACAGTGTATACAACCAGGATGTAATGGGAAAAAAGTTGCGGGCTGTCATATCTGCCAGTTTCGAATTTCACGCTACACTAAAGAAATACGATTCTCTTAAAAACAAAACGATATTAAAGCGTTAAGTTGCCCCCCCCCCTTTTTTTTTGTTCCCCTTTTCATCTTGTTTATTTTATTTAAAATTTTGGTGTTCATTGCGTTCGATTTCAACCACTTCTGTAGCATGATTGTTTTTCTACACGCCCTGGGTCTATTGGTTTGACACGTATTTTTTCTTTGTTTTTTTCCACTCGTTCCACCACCTTACATCAGGACGCAATTAAAATCAATCGAATCGTTGCGTCAGGGTAGAGACATGAAATGGAGGGTAAAAATGCCACTTCCAGAGTATTCTGTCTCCACTTCTTTACGAAGTAAAAAAAACAACAAAATCTCTTTTTTAGAATGTGCTTCAGTATTTTATCAAACAGTTACGATTTATGTATTTGAAACTCGTGGATATGAAGTATCAATGTATGTTTTGTATGTGTTTTTTTAATATTATTTTTTTTAATAAATACTTTTATTTGCAGTTTGTTCCTCCGCAGCTACATAAAGATATAAAAACAAGTAATAAAAACTCGAATGAGTATTTAAACACAATTTCCAACAAAGAATTTCCGGGTTTTTTTTTATTCAAGGGAAATCATTCTAGATTACATTAAAAGTGATTTCAAATCAGTATTTCTGAAAGTAAACAAAAAAAGACGTCATATCCCCTCGCGCTACATCACACCAATAATGTGTCAATATAATGCGCACCACGCAACAATCTAACATAAGCATTCACAAAGCGGGAAAACCCCGTTAACTATCATTCTAGATTACATTAAAAGTCATTTCAAATCAATAATTATGAAAGTAAACAAAACAATTGCTATATACAAATTGCTGCTAAAATTACGGGAGTCCAACGAAAAGATATTTCATACAAATTCTTTCTCCAACATTGTACTAAATATTATTAGCTATCGTTTGGAGTTTATTTCAACCCAGAAAGCTGCTATGGTTGGCGAGAAATTGACAAAACACTGATATTTTTTCGTTTAAAAAAAAATCCAGGAAATCCAGTAAACCTTTTCGGTATTTTTTTGTTGTTGTCCTTGATCATCCTTGGGACCTCCTTAATATATTTGCAAAAGACCCAAACCCTCTATCTGGTATGGTTCAGGAGTTGCAGGATCAAGCGTTATAGACATTTCAAATATATAAACGCAATTTTTCCTATGGGAAATTTCGTTAAAAATGATTAAGTTCTATTTTATTACTAACATCCTTCACACGCGGTCTAAACAGTATGAATTTCCATCTCACGTACATACTTGCAAAGTCAAAGTTAACAATCTCCATCAATCACTTCGAGTTACAGCATTGTTGTTTGGTGCTTTCCCACCCTAGAGTAATAACTTCAGAACGTATTCAGTGCATCAAAAATAATAAGACACTGAGCGAAATAACACACGGAGATCTATACTATAAGGAAACAAATATTTACATTTTCTATTATTTTAATTATTTAGTGTTTTTGTGTGCCTGATTTATTACCGGTTCTTTCTGTTACTTTTTCATGTGTGTATCTACTGGATCAGTCATGTATCCCTATATGCACCTATTTGTATACACTTCCCAACAAGCTACGCTCGCCAAGCGAAGACAAAGGTTCTAACAATGCAGTGTTGTTGTCAACACCGTGCCTTTGCTGGATCGATGGTCACTGAACCTGATTTGTGATGTCAACTGTTTATTGACAGTCTCTTGATGGCTCCGTTGATTTTAGAATCACTGTGTGTGTTTGCTTTCGGCAACTCTCTCTCTCTCTCTCTCTCTCTCCGTGATAAGTCTATTGTGTAAGTCCCACTTACTGTTTCAAGCTCAGTTCATCTTTGTCAATGGTTTCTTTGCTAGCAGTGACTTGCTAAAGTTGTTCACACTTTCACCGACTCGTAGAAACAAATATTTGCACGTCCACTCTGACAACACTAGCAAGGTTAACAATATTTTTTTAAAAGGCAGATTCTAAGAAAAGAAAAAAAAATTACGTTTTACTCCTTTCAGTTCAACCTTCACCCCTAGCTATCTAGCTTCTCTTGGGTGTCAGTGTTGAAGAGCGTGGGTTGCATCCGTTTAAAATATTTTAAGTTTACAAATGAATATTGCTTTAAATACTTTTTTTAAAGCATGGAATATTATTGGCCCTCCACCCCATTATCTCACCTACACATTGGGGGCTTTTGAAAGTATTTCTAACATTCGCCATTCAATTCAAGGCTACTCACAATGTGGTTATAATTTGATTTGTTAAAAATAGATCGATATCCATTAGAAAAATAAAATAATAAAAATAAAAATCAAATACCATGATATTTTTTTAAAAAATTTAAAAATAACAGCATCTGCACCGAAAGAAAGAAATCAATTAAATATCCCATTGTTTTTACGATGTTGTCGAAATGGAAATATCATGAGCCCTGGTTTAGAACAACGGCCTGGAAATGAGCCGTTGCTTTCAGGTTACAGGGACACTTCGCGTACCCCCTCCCACCCCTAACATCAGATCAATAGTTTTAATGGGCATCATTCATTGTGGTGTATGAAATAATAATAATACCAAAGCTAATTTATTATTATTATTTTGAAAGTAGCATAGTTTAGATTAAGATTTATGTATAGGGTACGGGTAATGTTAATTTGGTTATTTAACTCCACTTTACCCATCGCGAGGCTGCTACAACCACATTTCAACTACGCTTCATCATATTCTTTCTTGCTCGACACATCACTTTGTGGTGCGCATGAAACTGTCACTTAAACACACATAGGCACTTCACTGTGCTCACAGTATGTGCACACATTTACCAGTCCCTGTAGAACCAGTAGAAGCATAATTATTTTCATAGATAGAGCCATACATTTTACCTGTCAAATCGCGGAGACTAACAAATGAATTTATCGAACGGGAAACAGATTGCTCCTGGGGTAAGGCACTGAAGTGATATTAAAAAAATAATATATCGTGTGTTTAAAAAAAAATGCCCTCGATCATTTTTCCACAGGTGTAACCTTTGCCGTTACCGTCAGACCTCAAAACTTGCAACCTGTTGCCAGTTGATTGGTATTGATTTCCACAGCCCCGTCTCACGAGTCCTTGGTTTTATGGCCCTGGGTATATAAACTTCCTTCTTTATTTTCTCATTCTATCAGCCTGGGCAAACAATATGTTGTCCGATGTTGATATTCCGGTGATTTCATTCAGCCCGGCTATCGTATGACCACTTCTCTTGTACAGAGATCCCACCCACCCCTTTAGCAACAAGCATCGTGCAATTTGAATACAATCCCAGGGCAGGAATGGTCCAATAAATGTGCTCCCCTTTGAAAACATCAGTCATCAAATATCTTGGGCCGATGTTTCTGGGTCTGGTGATAGGCCAGCTTGTATAATGAGGTTCCTTATGATTTGGTCACCAACGACACTGAGTAAACTAAAAGCCTCATCAATATTAACGGGATGAAATAAAATATTCTGCCTAATGTGGTCGCCCATTATCCTCAAACATTATTCAGTTCTCGTAATGAATACGAAAACAAATTCGGTGTTTTTATTAAATTATCAGGCCATATTTTTACTTAATGTAGAAATATTTGAGGGAAATAATAACTTTAACTCCTATATATTAAGAAGTGTCTTAGTGTCCAGAAATGTTCGAAATATATATGATGATATCCATCCTGCACAGTGCAGTCTTCATACGTAAAGACGCAAATAAAAAAATATAATAATTTTTTAAAAAATTATAAAAAAACAACAACCAGCTGTTGGTTTCCCTTTGATGACCAACATCCTCGCCAATAGTCAGTGTACACGTCAATAGTCCTTGTGCACGTTTACATGAAAGGTTGGGTGGGTCTCTTAACGTTCAGCTTTGGTTCAGCAAAGTGCAACTCCAACTATAGAATCTACCCTTTAGGCAGTTAAAGAATATTTATTCATTATGTTAGAAGTCATTATTGAATTTTTTCTTTTTCTGAATCGGAGAAATGAAAAACCGTGGCGATGAAGTCAAGTTGGCGTCCATTTGCGGTTAAAAAAATATTTTGTCCTGGGCCGTGTAATGATTTGAATTGAGGGGTATTCTGAGACCCATAATAGAAAGATCACTAAAGCAATGGCTTTAATGACATAAATTATCGTGAATTAGCCATGATACTCAGATCTTTCTATAAAGCTGCTGATCCCGTTTAAAAAAAAATCAATAGTGTTTCTCTATTAGTATTTATTTTTTAACCCTAACATGTCAAGACAAACCACGGTTCCACCCCAACCCCCTTTTGTTTTCAAGGGGGAAAACTCTAGTTATTAGCTAAATTTTCTTTTCTATTGAAATATATAAGCGTCGGTTTTTTATCGCAGAATATTTCATTGATTTTTTTCCTGCTTGGGCCACGTCTGACTGCTATCGGTCGCATGCTGTCCCTTTTCAAAAGTGTTCTAAATAATAATAATAAAAAAATCATTGTTGAATACTTAAATTATTGAACTCGTGGCTCCTTTGCAATGGATTTTTATCACGGTGGCAAACATTTAAACGCTGTGTTTGTTATGTTTGTGTTGTCAGTGACAACGGCAAAAGTTTATTATTTTTTTTTAGAAAGAAAGTGGAATGTCATACAAGGCCGGAATCGAATGATTAATAGACCACGCGTTTTGTAGTAGCGTTTGTCTTGATCGGGAACAAATTCTCTATAAGGAAGAGAGAGTCTCAGAAGATTGGTCAAAGCTTGTGAAGATTCTTGTTGGAATTTCCTTAAAAAGCAACACAATAACATGCTATAAGCTCATAATAAATAACGTTTAGGTGTATTATTTTTAGTGCAATTTTATTAGTGGAGCTTGTCCATTTGTTTAAAGGTGCACCTTATGCACTCTCATTCGTCTCTCTTGCTCTCTCTCTCTCTCTCTCTCTCTCTCTCTCTCTCTCTCTCGCTCTCTCTCTCTCTCTCTCTCTCTCACACACACTCACACACAACCCGCTACCCAACTGCCATTTTGAGTGCACTTCATCACGTGTGCATCAAATGTGCACACAAGATCACATTTTACAACGAGCACGGTTTCAGTACTTTTAAATACCCACCTAAAATGGCACTGTTTAAAATCACTACTTACCGTAATAGCATAAGAAACCCCACTACCCAGATTTTAGAGCGTCTATACAACCGTGCATGCATTTGGTGGATATCTAGATTACTGTCAAGATTTATTAATTATGCTCCCCTTCTTGAAATTTGTAATTTGTATGTGCACCATTGTCAAGCTAGTGTGTATAGGTACACATACACTCGTATACACACACACTCACACATACTATACTATAACACTTAATATTAGTTGCAGCTATGATCAACAAAGGCCCAAGGCCATTTCATCTGTTATTTGAGAATATCTATCATTTGCCGAAAATGCGTTTTTGTTTCATTTATGAACTTTTTTTGTGTGTTTTGTTTTAAACTGCTGCTGGCCATGAAGAGCAACATTTAAAGTCAAGCTTGATGCATAGATTGTATTCGCCATGCATGTAGCCCTTGTTTTATGGATTCTCACATGCTCACCCCGGTGTCGTATCGATCAACTCTCAATAAGTGGAAGACGCAGGACAGGGGCCCATTCAAGTTACAATCATTAGGGCTCGCTAAATATTACAGCAACTGATTTCCATAAGAACAAAACTGATTCCCTTGCCCCCCCCCCTCCTCTAACTCACGTGGCATCGATTGGGTCATCGTCATTGTTCTGCAACTGCTTATCATCACCGCAGCAGTCCCCGCATGTATATGCTTGTCCATGGCGTGGTTAAAAATGTATGCCCTTATCGGGATCTATCGTGATCCCCGGGTACCGACTCCCAGGCTATCAGATATTTTTTTAACGATAAAATAAATCACGAAGAAACGAAAGCCATAGGCATTTTCTATATGAGATGATCATTGATTTTTTTTCGCTTTGAATAATAGCGATAAATGCCCTGTATATCGAACATGGTGTGTGATCTCTCTAAACGTGACATTACCACACCGCATTGACAGCTACAGTAGAGGGTCTTAGCTAGGTCTTCGGCAGCGCTTAGTTTCGTAACTTTTAGAAAATTAAAGATATTTTGAGTCCGTTGTGCCTGCTACTCTCCAAAATACACCTCACACTCATCAGTATGACTTTAACACGTGAGCGCGGTCTTCTTTTAAACTGGTTACCCTACCCAACCACACCCCACATGATCTTTATTCCACTACTGTAAAATCCTCATCTTTTAATTCATCCACCGTGCTTCCCACATACTATAGCTTAATTAAACCATCCGTCATGACCACACATTCTTATTGACATCCTTGTAGACCTATATTATACATCACACATGACATATAATCTACCTTCTGCATGACATCCCACGTGATCTATTTTCTACAATTGTACAGGGTCTTGGTTCTACCGTTGTGCTTGTTACAAATTTTTAATTCTACTATATACTTCAATCTTGACCGATACTCTATAACAGTGGTGGCGAACCTTTTTTGGGGGCCGCGTGCCCAAAATTCAACAAAAACCTACTTATTTATATAGCAATGTGTCAACACTTCCATGAAACCCGAAAACGGGGGTTTGGCTGGGCTGGTTTGTATAGGAAGTAATATTTTAGTCGCGCGCCAGCTAATGAGGCTCTGCGGGTTCGCCATCATTGCTCTATAACGTACATTGGACATGACCTCCCCGACTATGCATTTCACATGACCTACATAAAACCACCCACTGTTTATGACACGTAACGAAACAATACTCATTATTCTTCTATTTAAACCCACACGCAAACCAACATCATTTTTTCCAGATAGTTATCACCAAATAATAATAACGTCCATTAGGCTATTCCGGCATCGCATGACCGCGACGTGACAACCATCAGGCCATTCGGACATGTAGTGACGTCCATCTTGCCAAACGATTCCCGACCTACCCAAGTGATAAACGCCTGTTAGTGCTGCAGATTCTGATACAATTTACTACTTCCCTTCGATAACTTTCCCCCGGAAGCTGTTCTCGCTTCAGTCAGTTTCGAAGAGAGAAAAAAAAGTAATTGATCGTGATCGGCCTGTTACATCGACAAGTGGATAAATGAAGAGTAAAATGTTATGATATCACAATTTTCCCCCTTCCCTATCTTCTTCTGGTATTTTGTCTGACATTAAAAGCCATTATATTTTTTTTAAAATAAGTGTTATGACCAATCGAAAGAATTCTCCCCCCCCCTCCCCCGAATTTTTTTTCTTAAACAAAAAAAAAGAAGTAATATTGACCGCATTCAGTGGATATTGAGGCTTTGGGTGAGGTTGGGAGGGCTTAAGATGAATTTGTGTGGTGTGATTGTTGTGACAGTTATGAACCAGGCCGGCTGCAAATGGTTCTACATTAGAATCGTCTTTTAGATGATCTATTTTCATTAGCGTGCCGGCTGTTGGCTGTATTGCGTGCTGAGACTATGGCTGGATACCATAAGACGAAGCGGCACCGGTGACCTCACCCACACCGGCATCAATCTAGTAATGTTGATTCACAACTCTGGGGGGAAAAAATAACAGGGAGATTACCACCACAAGGTTTAAACTATCAGGGCTTCTCATGCAACTAAGATCGTGGATCATGTTCGGAGTCGCAGCTAATTTTTAATTTAAAAATAAATGTGTGTTTTAAAAAAAAATTGAATGTATAATCGTCGTTTACAGTCCCTTTACGTCCTACGCCAATTTACATCCCTTCTTTACTGATAAAATACATACAATTTGTATTCTTTTGTAGGGTTCAATGGAGTGACACTTAAGTTATCCTCTTGTCTTTAAAGTATGCAAGGAATAAGTCGGTCTCATTACCCAATGCCCAATATACTTATGTTAAAGGTCGTCTCATTCACGACTGATGGACACTTTAGGATGCAAGTGCCTAAAAGAAGATGATTACTCAATACTTGATAGAATTCATTACAGAGAAAACTCCTCAGGTTTTTAGTACCTTTGGGTCGGTGAGCAATAATTTCTTTCAATAATTAATTCTCTGTCAATGTGGCGTCAAGATAGTTTATAAAAACTAATATTTTATTTCAAAGATAGAAAATATTTCCTAGTTTTTCCACCATTTTCCCTTTATTTTCGTCCCCCTTCTTTTTATATTACAAAGAACTGGGTTACCATGGGGACCGTCGATCATTTCCATCCCTCTGCTGGGGGAGGCGTGCCTTTAGGGAGCCGTCTCGTGGTACCACCCCCCGAAAGGGGGAAATCCAGATGGAATAGCGGATGATACAAGACTGGTGTCCATACAACTCCCAATTTCCAGGCCCCATGGGCCCTTGGCTCCCCGTTCTGTTGAAGTTGTGCACGCATACAGACAGTACACAAAACTACAGCTCTTGTGCCAATTATTTTAATTTTCTCTCTCCCGCTGTAATGTTCACAGCTAATGTGGACGTATTTCGGTAAAAATATTGCCATGGGGGCCCATTGTTTTCCCTGGTCCTGTGAGATATTTAGCAGCTCGGGCTTTGGATGCGGATCATCCCTGAAAACGTTTGGCCTGTTTGCGTGAATAATAAGGAATAATCAATCATGCATTAGGTGTAACTTAGTGCTACGTGTCTTAGAAAAACACATCACAGAAAGCGACACACAATACTCATAAGGGACCAAAAACTTTCTCCAAGCACCACTGAATGAAGAATGCGGCACGAACGCCACCTTATACGTTTTCAGATTCACCGAGACCTAAACGAACCCGGACAGTTAAAACTTTCGTTTCTTGAATCCCAGCGAATAGTTTTTATCATGTTTTTATCTATAGCATCTGCACGTTGATGGCAAAACTGAAGAAAGAACCATGGAATTTACTTACAACGAAAACGACTCAGGGGTTTATATTTCAACCAAAATATAGCTAATGTCGATTTTGTAGCTCTATATTTTGATTGGACCTGACAGCCTGTTTTGACAACACAATATTCTATTGATAAAATGCTTATTAGGAGTTATACAGTGCTCTGCGGAAAACTGATGACTTAGTAGTTATATTTTAAAATGTAGTTGAGACATGATATTCAGGGACATATTTTTCGGCGACACAGCGCTCTCTGGTGGCAAGATGACATGATGCCCTTGTGACAAAGTTATTGTGACATCTTGATTATGTGAAACAATGTTATTGTGACATCTTGATTAGCTCAAAACAACGTTATCGTGACATCTTGATTAGATCAAAACAAAGTTATTGTGACATCTTTGATTAGGTCAAAACAAAGTTATTGTGACATCTTGATTAGGTCAAAACAAAGTTATTGTGACATCTTGATTACGTGAAACAAATTTATTGTGACATCTTGATTAGGTCAAAACAAAGTTATTGTGACATCTTGATTAGGTGAAACAAAGTTATTGTGACATCTTGATTAGGTAAAACGTTATTGTGACATCTTGATCAGGGGATTCTACATGTGGAACAAAATCAGAAGCCCCGAGCCTAGAGCTCTTCATGGGTCTTCCTGGAAGACCCTCCCAGCTATCTGGCCCCCTCCCCCAGAAAAGGACGTGCCAGCTGGGGAACCCCCGCCCCCCCCCCGGAGCGGCCGCTTCTGAAGCGGCCACCTGGGCATCCAGGACAGAAAGTCGAAGATGCCTCCCACTAAGTTTGCCTCACAAGGAGGGGTGGAAATTTCCTACTATGACCCGCTACCACTTTGGCGCCACCCCGGCAAAGCATACGAGTCTCAATGATTAGGACCGCCGCTATGCGGGGGATCATCAATGACCTACCTAGGGTGCAACCCCCACTGGAAGGTTTCCTCAGAGCTGGCGTCCGCTGCGTTCTTCGCGGTTCCTTTTGCTAATCCGTACTGGCGCTCCTGGCCCTAAACCGGCACCGCTCATTGGCGTTGCTAGTAAAATTGAGGGGGCGAAACGGTCGCTTCGGATTTACCCGACCCTCAACGGGTACTTTGATCAGGGGATACAATGTTCTTGTGACAACTTGATTAGGTGAAACAAAGTTATTGTGACATCTTGATTAGGTCAAAACAAATTTATTGTGACATCTTGATTAGGTAAAAACAAAGTTATTGTGACAACTTGATTAGGTAACTTGATTAGGTAAAACATTAATTGTGACATCTTGATTAGGGGATACAATGGTCTTGTGTGACAACTTGATTAAGTGAAACAATGCTGTTGTGACAACTTGATTGGGTGATACAATATTCTGGTGACAACTTGATTAGGTGATACAATACCCTGGTGACAACTTGATTAGGTGATAAAATACTCTGGTGACAACTTGATATAATATACAAGGGAACCCTCTTGTGGCAACCTATCGGGTGACTCATTGCCCTTGAAACAACTTATTTAATTAAAACGAACGCTGGCGCCCATCTCATCAGCTGACGCTATGTTCTTAGTGACAATGTGGGGAACTATCAGAGTGAGTCTTTTCACCGGGGCAGTCTTTGACTGGTGTGGATCAGCTCTAGTCTAGCAAAACAACCAAGAAAACCTTCATAGGTACACACCAGCCCAAACTGTTTGGCACAGAAAAATTATGGACGAATTTTTTTTAAAAAAATGGTTCGGTGCTTGGTTTTAAGTGCCATGGTTACAGCTGTGGCTAATGGATTGTACATAATAAAATGTGTTGTCGAGGAGAATTTTGAAACTTCCGTTAATGGCATGTACCAGATATCGGTTTGAGGTGCCATTTCGTTCCCGTCACTGTTTTTTTTTCTTCCCTTTTTTTCCCGTCATGATTCTAACGTGTAGTCTTAGAGTGCTTAGTACTTTGTACCATGATAGAATTAAACTCCACTGCGAACTGAAGTGGTCGCTAGCTCTGAAGAGACATTCGTGATAAGGTGCAATCGAAAATACCTTCATCTGTGCCTGTCTGGTTAGCACCGATGAAGGAGTGATTCCGCGAATAGAGATTATACCCCGTTTATTTATCTGTGTGCCGTTGCATTTTAAACAATTCATTTTTCTGAATGTTTTCAAAATAATGAATGAGGGAATATTTGTTTCATGATAGCTTCAAAAGGGAACATAATGTATCATTGATCATTTAACATTTAATGCGGAAGCGAAACGATGCCCGGAGAGGGCGCTTATTTTTTCTAAACAGACTTAATCAATAGTTTTATCAATGATATCAATAATAAAGTATTTGATCGTGGAGCCCATATGTTTTATATCTACCTCGGCAAAGATATTGCTCTCCCCCTCCCCCTTCTTTTTCCAGCGGTCTTCCAGAAATCGAGCAAGAGACGAGATGTTCAAAGCTACATAACATTTTTCTTCATAGATATATTTTTTTAAAATAACTAATTTGAGGTTGAAATTATAGTGCCATTTTGACCGCACCGTTTTTCTTTGCACGCATGGGTGGATTGATGGATGTGTGTATGAGAGCGTCAGGGAATTCAAACGCCCATTACCCATCTTCCTACCCCAACCCCATCCACAGGGGAGATGAACGATATATTGTTATTTGGATACTTTGATACATGGTCTATCGGGACGTTGATTCTAGCCCTCCATCCGGCCAACTATTATAGATCGTGCAGCGACCGAGTGTTCTCCTATACCTCATTTTCTCCTCGCATCACCCCTCAACCAGGGTTTTAATTGAAAAAAAGAAGCCTCCACTACACATTGTGTACATGAAACATAATTGATCCAATTCCCCCGAACACGGTCATTGCTGCCCACCCCCTCCTCGGGCGTTTAAAATAATATATGGAGTTATTCTTTTGTTGGACGCCGGTTGAGTCTCCCCCTTTGCACCGTGCGAGAGTCCATTAATATTTCTGTATCCTGTGATTTTTTTTCCACCGGTGTGTCCTATAAATTGTTCAGTATGTATATGGCATTCTGAAAAATTGACCGTGGCAAAGCTCTTGCTGCTCTCTACCATATCGAGATGGTAGATGTGTCAATAATTGATGAACGTTCATGTCTCTTTGAAGCGGTGATGAAGATTGACGTAAAACATTCCAACTTTTTTTTTCGAGATTATTAAAAAAATCATTCAACACAATTTTGTTAGCATGGATTCTTCTTGTTAAGATGGGACGCGGTGGTCGAGTGGCAGCGCGCTCGACTGGCGTACCGATGGTCACGGGTTCGAATCCATGTGAAGGCATGGATTTGTTCCCGGGGCCTAAGGCGTCCCTGAGTCACCCAGCTCCGAATGGGTACCTAACACTAGTTAGGCGGCTGGGTAATGCGTGGAACCCTCATAGCAGTGGCCTGTGAGCGCTGCATCACTTGCCTACAGATCATCTGTCATGGTCTATGGACGCATTAATCTTCTGCATAGAAGGAGCGTCTCTATAAGATAAGATAAGTACAATAGTCAAAATGAGGTGAAAGAGAAAACCTCTTTGGTCACCTTATTGTTACTTATTGAGCTGTCATCCCAAGCGTTCAGTTAGTAGCAACCAACCCCAAAGTCAGTTTATACATAGGTTCAACGAAGAAGGTTTAAGGCAGTCACCAAGCTTTGTTGATGTGCTTTTCATTGCCCCCGGGGGCAGTAAGCTTAGCCAACGAGAGATGTTGGGGGGGGCAGGGTTTGACATCGGTGGATATGCGTGCCTAGCTATTCCCCAGACCTATACGGACGTATCTGTGCCCACAAAAAGCCCTCGGCCATTTTACACCACCATCTTCCAAAAAAAATCGAAACAAGGGGTTCTCATCTTGTCCTCGGCCTTCTTTGAATGTGCTATTGAAATGTTTAGCAGTGGGCCATGGTATTAATTTGAGTTATAGACCTCATTAACAAGAGTAGTTAGGGTTTAGGTCAACTTTTTTTTTAATTTGACCTTAACCCTAACTACAAGAGTAGTTGGGTTTATGTCAAATTTTTGTAAATAAAAGTTTTATCAGCCATCCCTCTATGTTGAAGGATGTTTGTGGGTCAGACGTGTAAGTCCTGTCTTGTGGAAAGGGCACACGCCAAATAAGTCACCCTACCCGGTCTTGTCTTTCCCGATGGAGACGAATCCCCAGCTGGGATGATTGTATTGTAGTACTGTATCTTATTAAGTCTTATCTGATACAGTTTGTGCGCAAGGGTAACCCACGTATGCATAACATAAATACCCAAGGAATTGAATAATTACCAGAAAGCTAAATAACGTATGCTCCTCTCGATCCCGTGCTCTTGAATAAAGATATCTCCTACTCTTATCTCTTTGTTCTAATTTTTGCGCTTTTCTGTGGACTCTGCTCTGTATCTTCTTTCAATAATTAAGTTAACAACTACCGCACACATATCCCATCGGCATTGCAAAACAACACCGCTGGTCGTTGGTGATCCTTATCTCCCATGAAATGGACACCGTTGAATTACTGAGTTCGGTCAACTTGTAGTCGTGCAGCGGTGAATCCTTTGTTTCCGAACATTTCATTATCGACAACGGTTCTCCTCCATTATCGATACCAACCAGCGATTAAATATGATGGGCTCACTCAAGCGAAATCGACTAACCCATTCATATTCACACTCTTGTTTACGCCCATCCGTCATTTCCATTTCCGCCCATAGACTTCTTTATTATTGTGTTTACTTTTATGAGCGTCCCTTATTTACTTTGTTCCATCGGATCTCATTGTAACGCTTTCCCTTATGAGACTACTATCGAGTTCCGCTGTCACGGCTTGTTAAAGCATTTGTCTCTTATTGGTTTTTATTCCACAAGCCGAATAGGTAATGTGATTATCTTTATGAGAATTGTGCTTCTTGCTTAAAAAGACCTACCTCACATATATAGACTGGAGAACGTTGCAGTGGTGATATCTCGAACATGACATTATTAAGTAGAGTATATAATAGAAAAGCAAGTTTGAGAAACTAATAAACAAAAAACAAAACAAAAAAAGGAGCGATAAAAGAAATCGACAAATAGCTACAGGCCGTTTAACTCGTGTAGCGCATTTCTTTTATTAGCTGCTGCATTTATGAAAATGGTGGTAAGGTTGTACTGCGCCCCCGGCTATAATTTAACCAAGAATCACCACAAACCAGCTCATACATTAAGAAATATGTGTGTTTATTTTTAGAGCTATATTATAGCGTATACTTTATGATACAGCGACCACCCCAAAGAAAGAAAGAGGAAAAAGCGTAACAGAAATAATTGTTGTATTTTTGTCAGGGTTTTCAAGCTTTTTAGATAATTATTTTGGCTTGGTAATTATGATAATTATGTCGATTTGTCACCGAATTACTGGGTGTTGCTGTGCTGGATAAGTCGGCTGGAGCATTGTGTGAACGGTAGCGTTATTACGTGTGAGCTGGCCGGTCGTATGTACAGTTGTACAGCAGCGTAAGGGGCAGTGACGAGCCCCTAGGCCGGAGTATCACAGTATCTTTATTGTGTCATCACTGACATTCAGCAGCAAAGTTGCTCGCCCACCCCCTCAGCCATCGATGCTCTATTATAACCACTGAGTCCCCAGCAGTTGTTTATATATAAGCCAGCAGTAAGTACAGTGAATAAATGGGCCTTTGCATGGTCTCAAATTACATATACTGTAAGGTATATGAATTGAGCCGGACACGGTGATATAATTCTTATGTCCTTTCTGCCGTATTTAAAATGTGTTTGTGTAAATGCATTGACTTTAATATTCGTCCAACATGTTTCTCCGCCCAACTGGTAAAAATCCAACAAACCAAAACTTAAAACGTTTGTTCGAGCAGTACTTAATATGAATAAAATGTATAAAGTAATAAAACCATGCATTATTGTTTCAAATAAATACCCGTTTTCTTGCCTATGCCAAAGGCGTTTACCTTACTATCAAACCCGGGGAGTCCAGAGTCCAGAGGAACAACTCTACCCTAGCCATTTCCTTCAGTTCTCAAGTTGTAACTCGATTACTTCTTGGCCCCCGCCCATACTCTTCCAATGTCTTGGAATTTATTTACTCTATAGCCTTTGATCTAGTAGTTTTCAGAATTTCTCTGTGACGTTTTTGCAATGTTCAAATCGATCGTTATTTACATTTTTAGTGGGTCTTGGTCTTGTCTTCTTCACCTTTGGATGTGGCCTCAGACTGCTTGCTATCACATGTACACCAGGTATACTGATATCAGCCCATTCAAGCAAAGCGGATAAGATGGGGTGACCTTTGACTTTATGAGATATTAGATCTACAAACCATGTATTTATAGTACATCGGTCAATATGGAATATCCAATGTTATCACAATGATTAAATGCTTGTTATCGCATTGGCCTTTCAACAAAACGCTGCTATATAATATTTCAGAGTGATTAGCAAGCCTTACCTTAGGTTGTCGGCCAAATACCGGCCGGGTGTATAGATTTCATTATAGAAATCCTTTGACATATTGTACAATATATGGATTACTTTGTGCCTAAAGATTTAGTTTGTTGTCATTTTCTTGTTTACCTTTCCCAAACTATTTGAAATGAAGTTATGTTATTTTGGCACGGTTACTTAATCTAATTACAGCGCCGCACTCCCCCCTAATCTCACAACCAAAACTAAAATTAATAAAATAATGTAAAAAAATCTTTTTTTTTAAAAAGGACACGCTTTTATTTACATATAGAAAGTGCACTAAAAAGAAGAAAATAAAAATTTTCTATGAAAACAGGTAAAAGCACAAACAGTGTGACTTAAATAAAAGCGTGTAAAATAAAATGGTTTTAAACAATATTCAAATACGCTAATCTGGGTCTTCCCCGCACAAGGGGTTTACAACTTTCAATCCGTTTGAAACTAATATATATTTCTTCTTTTTTTTAAATAGGTGTCCTTGTCTGGGAAAATAGTTAATTTGAGGAAAGATAATAATATTTATTTATTTGGTAATTTTCCTACATTAACTTTTGACTTACATATAGTTAAGACACAGTGAAAATTTCTATTTCCAAGTTGAAGTGTTGAGTGGGTGGCTATAGACAAGGTAAGGAAAACCCGCTATAATCCAATACATTCCTGACTGATCACTATTGTTTATTTGAGAAAAGGCAGGTGTGTAGTAGATGTGAAAACAAGAGCTACAGATAACAGTAGTTTACGACTGTCATGGGTCGTGCTTCAACTCATCAGACGCACTAAGTAAACCGCTGGGTAAGGAAATGGCTTGTCGTAGGAGTTAATTATAGGAGTTGGACGGAGACCTTTTCTTGTTACCATTTTTATAAACCGTCGCGTCTTGTTGTGCGGGGTTAAGCCATCGTGTTGTTAATGAATCAATCAATGAATCATGGCGGTTAAATAGTACGAATTTTCATTTTATGAATTGTGTTTTCTTTTATACAAACCTAGTGGAAAAAACTTTGGTCGCGACTTACGCGTGTGTATTTTTTCATTGAGATTGTTCCATAAACAAATATTAAGACCATTGGTGATTTCCGGGATTTAACATCTGAAAACATCAACCCTACTATGTAAGGTAACTCAAGTGTAATCATTATTTTGAGTGATAGGAATATGAACGTTCGACCGTAATATCGACTGTAATTGTTTCAGGTTTGCTTTGTGTTGCGTAAATTATGAGATCAAGTAATTTCTTTTGGACAAAGGCCATGGTATTTTTCACGTTTATGAAGTTTTGTCTGTTATAAACACCTGCATTTATTCGTACCTGTCCACTGTTTGCTCTCTTAAAAATGGAAGTCTTAGACTTAGTTGTTCCCGGTATAGGAAACTTCGGTCTTATCTGTCGAGTTAAAAAATAAAGACTTGTAAACTAGCTGTGTAAGAACCATGACTAAATATTGGGCCATGGTTTCAAGATATTTTACACGAAAGATTTTGTCAGGCATTCGAACTTTTTGTTTTTTCTTGACATGTTTGATGGTTGATAATAGTTACTATTAAGCGAATGCCATGCGATAATAGTTGACATGCGACACGTACAGATAGAAACAACTAAGTCTATTATAGTGTGTGGTTAGGGCGGAATCTCATTAATAGATTTAAACAAAAATTAAAAGTACTTTTTATTATGATTTTCCCCCCTTTAATTAAAATCTCCTTATTAGCCTTGTTTGATGTTGCACTCAACATCGTTTGGGTTGTCAAATAAGAGTATGGGTGGGTTTCTTATGTTCAGTTGTGATCTTTCCATTGGCGTCTAGATTAATACCTTGGTTTAATAAATGAAAGTGTCATCTGGTTATAACAAAGTGGCCTTCATTTGGTTCTAATCAATCACAAGTTATATGTACTATAGAGTTGATGAATATAGTAATTAGGAAAATACTAATGGCAATTTTTAATAAAAAATTGTTGGAAAGGTGGATGTGATATATCTTACACACTGTTATCGCCAAATCTTAGCATCACGAAGTCCGTGATCATTTTAACCATCATGGTATATAACCTGCTACTTTCACTTATCGCTATCATTAATGTTTGTGTTAAGTTGCCCGGGTAGAGGGTAGCAGTGAACTACATGTGTTGGCTGTCGGCGGGGGGTGGGGCTTCAAACACACAGCAAGTCAGCAACAGTGCAAACCAATTCCCTCCCACACCACCTGCGTGTTGGGGCAACATTTAAACACAGCGATTTGAATGAAGTCTTGATCACAAGTCTCGCAATACTGGCTCGACTACTTGTGGATCTATCAAAAGAACGCAGTTACGGTGTGCGCGGCAAACATTGCGCACATTATAAGACCTATACGACACTGTATAAGAAAGTGGGGAGGGGGTAAGACCCATTACTTTTTTTTTAAAGTATGTAAATAGAGAATAAACGTCTGGGATATATGGCTTTCGACAGAAGTCCAGATCAACAGGTTCAAGTAATTAAGCAGTGTCGGTTCAGCGCTGTTGTGCGCGGATTAATTCGTTTTGTTTCAAAGGCATTCGCTCGAATTATTGATAAAAAAGGGTATCGTTTCTTGATTACTCAGATCATATATTATTATTGAGTGCTACGTTCCAACCCTGTCCGTAACTCTACGAGAACATGCTCACAGGCACTGAACTTTTGTTGGATTTCTGGTCTGGATGTTCAACGAAACGCTAATGATTTGATACAAAACCCGGGCTTAGAGATTCGGTGACGCTGTCGTCTGCGGTTTAATATTGCATATTGTGTAAATTGTTTTTTTTTCTGGTTTATAAAATTGTGTGTGTGTGATTAGCAACGTGTATTTAGCGGTGTTGAGTTGAATGTGCCTACCTGAGTTGTGTACAGCCTATAGTGTTGTGCACGCCACTGGTTTATTGTGGCCGTAAACATGCCCATTACTCGTTTCAAAGTCTATCCTTTCAACCAAGGTAGACGATCCTCCACTACGACCCCCGCCCCCAATACACCTACCGTCAAGGATTTGTTCAATTGGGTGATTGGGGGCTACTTGACTTGCAAATGTCATTCTATCCTCACCCCCGACCCCCAAAGCGTCTTTTCATTTTTCTTGTTAGTGTTCTGCTAGCCGCTTGTATTGTTTGTTTAAAATCTTGCTTGGCTCAATTTAAAAGTTTCCCAGTGACTCGGATAAAGCCGAAGGCTGTGGGTAACCCACGAGAAGTTATATCCCCCGTGAAAAGGGCCGCTAGATATAAAGACTTCCTCCTAACGTCCCAGCGGTAAGTGTCGAACGCGTTCGAGCTGAAGTGCTGTGTAGCTTTGGTCTCAGGTCACTGGTTCAGGTACTATTCTTTGTAAACACTTTTCCTGGATCTGCTGTGACAAGACCAACGAGGGTCTATCTACAGCCGTTCGTCAGGCTTTGTGCCTAGACGCTTACAATTTACTATTATATTTTGTTTACTTAATCAAGAAGTAAAGTGACAGTGTGTTCCGATATGAATTTTAGTTTTCTTTTTTCGATAGCTGAATAATTAAGCAAGCAATCGGAGATTCGTTGGTAAGAGGACGATACGATCCTTCCTCGTTTATGGCCTGCGGGCTTTTGAAACATCATTTGTGACTGATGTGTGTCGTTATAAAAGTTGTCACCGAGGCGTGGGTTAATGTAGTGTTTCGATCCGAAAACTGGTATAGATAAAGAATCTCATTTTGAACTCGACCGTCTCCAACTTTACTGCTAACGACCAGAGATAAAGTTTGTGGATGCTGCCATTGAACCTGTCCAACAAGAACCGGATCTTAAGAGCATGGATGCCGGTTTATGCTTTATTCCAAGTGTGTTTTGTTTATTTTAAAAGAAGCGTTTTAAAACAGCTTGTGTTAGAATGACGATGTGCTATGTCGAAATCAGTAGAATAAATAATTTTTTTACGCAAATCTGATAAATTAACCATTTTGGATATGGAGTAGTCAGTAAGCTTGTAGTAAATAAGCTCGATCGATTGAATTTCTCTTACATCTGACACAAGCGATCGAATATGCAGTATATACATTTTCTTTGGAGCATGACCTCTTGTTATGTAAAATTAATACGTTTGAATGACTATAGAAATAAAGCTTTTAATTTTGTATTTGCTTTGAGATTTGCCTGTGAACATTAAACATAGCTTACCCGTTCTGTATGTGGAGTTAATCGATGGGCTAAAGACTTCGTAATTTAAGTTTAGTTTAGGCAGACTGATCTGTGTGGTAATGTTCGGAACGCCTATAAACCAGTTGGAAGACGTAGATTTGCCTTGTATTTATTTTGCACTCAGTTCATTATATTATATCTTATAAAATAAGTGTTTTTTTTTAATATGAAAGGCAATAAAAAGGTGTGCCATTTTTATGCTTTTTACAGGGGAATTTAATTTATATGCCCTTTTTTTGTAAATACATTTTAGTACGAAAGCAACGAGGGTTCAAAATCCTCCACACTTGATTTTGCTTTTAAGAGATTGAGTTTAACGGGAAAATTAGTATGTTTGTTCGTTTCCCAATAACTGATTTAAATTCATGATTATGTTCCATCAATATCATACGAGATGGGTTTCTTCACTTTAAAAAAAAGTCTAGTCGATTCCATAAGTTGCATAAACATTGAGGGTCATTTGTTTAATTTGTAGAAAGTACTTAGGTACTTAAAATTACTCAACCCTCTAGGTATAAGCCTACCGATTACATCGCATTCAAACTTAATGACGGTTCATGACGTGTAAACATGCACACATTTCTTATTAAACCCCATGCCCTCCCGTCCCCTCCTTTTTATTAAATCAAATACAAAGTTTGTTTACACCGTTAATTCCATTATCAATAGTCGTTAGTCATTCTTGCTATATTCAGTTTTCTCCGCCTATGGAGCTAGACTTTGCCTGTGTAACTAGTGACGGGGCAAATGATCAGGTGGTAGCACACTGTTTTATGAGAGTCACCATTGCGGTCTGTCACCACACTTGTCACAGGTTGTTGGTTTAACAAGTCTGCTCTAATAATTCTAGTAACGAAATATTGCTAGAGGAAACTCCGTTTTAAACAAATTTACTTTCACCACCTGCTCTGTTTTAAACGAAGGGGGGAAAATCCATAAAATATGCGAGTAAAGTAATTTGATAAGGTTTCTAGTAGTTGCATATGTCAATAGTCACCCACTGTAACCGGATATAAACACACGCTGTTGCCAAAAGCCTGTTACCGTTTTATCCGTTAGCGATTGAAAAGTTCAATTGTGCGGCGTTTTTTTCCTTCTCTCTCCCTCTCAGTCGGCTACAGGCTTTCATTCGCTGCGCATGAGAGGAGAGTCGTCCCTGTTGAAGGGGATTGACAGTGTTTCCACTGCTATACCAACATTCATCTCCCACTCTCTCCGTCCTGCGGGATATTTCAGACCGGGAGAACGGATCCCCCACCGCACCGCGTCGAAATTTTGCCCTTTCGATCGTGATCGATCACCATTGTCAAAAATAAATGTTGAACCATCGTTTGTATTGAGCAGGTAAATATCGACGTGGGTTCTGCCCTGGCGTGTGCGGCTTGATCTTTAAGCTCGTTGCACCGACAAACGTCCAATAGGATTAAACTGAAAAAGGATTAGTTAAATTATTCTAACTCAACCTGTGGACTATTGGTTGTAGCTGTGTGCCGATGACTGGTTCAATGTGTCGGTAATTGTGGAACGTGTTTGCCGTTGGATTTAAAAATTAAAAAAGAACACACTAGACTTTTAAGTGTCGTTTAAGACTAATATGTACACTTAGGTTCTACAGGAGCCTAGAAGGTAACTTTAAAAAA
The DNA here is from genome assembly GCA_944989445.1 of Ampullaceana balthica. Taxonomy (NCBI): domain Eukaryota; kingdom Metazoa; phylum Mollusca; class Gastropoda; family Lymnaeidae; genus Ampullaceana; species Ampullaceana balthica. Next base: position 72,398 of record CALYLW010000307.1, on the reverse strand, counting down.
AAAGAAGGGGAAAAAATAAAAGATTGAAATCATCCGTGACATCATCGGCCGTACCGGTTTGCCATCAACGGTAACGTAGAATAACACCGGAAGAATCTTCCTCTATTGTTTCTACCACTCGCAGCGCCTCGCGTCCTGGCCAGCCCGCACGAGTGATCCATTTTGTTGATTTTTGTGTTGGAAGGATAGCGCAGAGCAAGCCATCGTCAACGGCATCAGCGTCAGCAGCAGCAACAACAGTTGTGCCCGCATCATCCCCAGAAAGTGTAGTGCCGTTGGTGGTGGTGGTGCCATCAACAGGCGACACCAGCATCAGAAACATCTCCTTACTCCCCAGCACTTGTTGAGACGGCGAGGGGCTAATCGGCCGTCATTATCGCAGCCATCCCGGCCGGTAGTACAAGCACCCCGCGCTTGCTCCGCTCACCGTCCACCATTGCGGTCCATTCCTACCGACGGCTGAGGATGCACCCCTACTACTACGTCCAGTACGTGCCCATCTCCCTTAAACAGGACTTGGTGAGTCGATCTCTTATATATATTTTTTTTTACAGACTTATAATGTATGATGACGTCATTGATTCCATAATATTTCTAGTGGAGTCTCATGAATGCTTGGAGACATTAGATATTCCTTTGAGGAAAAAAAACCGTTGCTTTTTCAGGCACACAATTCCTTATTCACCCCCACCCCCTACTTCATCATTTCATTTACTCGTATGGATTAAAACATATTTGCATAGGGTTTTTTCGCCACACTCTTTCAAAGCTGCACAATAATTGATTTCTGCGCCTGTACAGTAATTATCTTTGATCTGTGTTTAAGGTCTGTGTTAAAACAGGGTTCTGATATTCCCGATTGGTTGTCCCCGAAGCTTTACATCACGTGATTCGAAGCTAGTTATTTGCCCATTAATTACTCCCTTTAAATAACATACACTCCTTGCCATGAAAGTCGGTTTTGTGTGGGTTTTTTTTAAAAATTATTATTTTGTTAGCATACACTTGATTGAATATCGTTTTCTTTAGACTTTGATTGCAGCTGAAAACATCCTATGGTTAGTCAAATTAAAATATTTTTAAAAAATGTATTTATTAAACATTGAACATTTTAGCATAAAGAATGAAAAATTGGACGAAAAAAACCCTGAATACTTGACATTAATATGTTGTCACCTGGTAAATGTTTTTCAAGTGACCAAGTTCAAAGCATCGTACACATTTGTTTCCACTTCTTAATACCTTCTCAATACGTTTCAGCTCATTGTTTCTTTGGTTGGTTTAAACTTGAGTCGCCTGTGTTGATGCGCCAGTGTTATCTCTCATCACCTTCTGCCCAACTAGGCATTGAAATGTAATTTTGTTGCTTATGTTGTCCGAGCAGTGTTTGAAAGTTTTGTTTTTCTTTTATTTCCCGTAAACCACCCTGTCAGATCCTGTACACAACCTTCAAGGGTGGATTTGTTCGGAAATACCACAGGCTTCAGTCGTAATACTGTCTCACACTTGGATGCTTCGTGGTAATGAACGGCGCTTTCTCCACGTTTTGAACCTCCCCAGAATAACAGACCTTCTAGATCTCTATCTTATTGAAGATTTTGTGTGTGTTTTTTCTTGTTTTTTTTTGTTTGTTGATTTATATTAAAAACCGAGCTATCGACCGCTGAATAAGACGGGATCAAGCTACTTTGGCTATTCAGTGAGACATGATATGGGGGGTGGGGGGAGGGAGCACTGGTTCCTGGGTTTTGTCGAGTGGCACACCGGTCAAGTTGGGAATATCTTTAGAGCATAGGACGTGCCTTCTTGGGCCGGGTGATTGATTGGCTCCACCCGGGGCTCAATATCCAAACTCGCCTAATTTAGTTTATCTTCCTGCGTTTGAATATTAGAGAAATATCCATCATCTCCCGGCGTGAGTTTTAACGTCTCCCGTTTTCAAACTTTGTTCACTCCGTGCGCCCTCACCCGACACAACAGTGCGCTATAAGTCTCCATCAGTTGCACTTCTTCTCCCTTTAATAGATTTGATGTTGGGATACCTAAGGCGTCCCATCACGCCCATCTTATTGACACTTGTAATTGATGTCTCGCTAACTATTCACAGAAACCCATTCCATCTTCATGTCAGCTCAATCAACCCCACGACGCTTTCATGGACCCGGCAACTATTGCACCAAGTTTCAATCACCCCCTCTGCACACGCACACACACCAATTTTCAACAAACCCTCTCTTATCACTCTTGGTCGTGAGTGGTTTTTTTTCTTAATTTTTTTTTATACTGTTCGTCCTTTTTTCAATACGTCAGCTGTAAATACACCAAGTCTTATCCTAACTCCACTACTGCTGTCCCCACGCCATACCCTAGCCGTTTTCTTCACTGGCAATAAAACCCCAATCAAGAAAACTCCTATCGATATCTGGTGTCGAGGACAAGTAATTGAATGTCTAGCCCACACTAGCTCACAGCAGTCACAGAGAGTGAGACATCATAACTCTTGTCTCGGCCAACTCCAGTTCAAGTTAGTGGGTCAGCTGTGAGGGACACACTTTTATCTAAGCCCACCCCTGGTTGGTCAATTATCAGATTCCAGCAACTGAGCATTTGTTTTTCTACAGGTGGGCTTATGTACATGTACAAAGTTGTTGAGATATTAATTTAAGCTTCCATTTTCAAAACTGAAATTATACATTGCTATACATAGTTTACTTATCGTCACGAATACATGGGCTCCTATAGCTAATTGAGTTATTGGCATATTTAGATATTGGCTTCCTCGTTGACCTACCAGCCAATGCTAAAAGAAAAATAATCAAAATTGTTAAAGCATAAGGAAGACTGGGATAAACTAGCATTCCTCATTCTCCAATTAAATGTTCGCTTAATCGGGGTTTTGGATTTGTTTAGAAGACATTTGCAACTGATCTTGCTTGTCACAAAGAAGCAACAAAAAAACAAACAAAAAAAAACTGTTAGTGTTCTCAACTTTTGTAATCTTTTGTAATCAGCAACTTTAAAAAAAGTTTTTAATCAGTAATTACCGGCAACGTGTATCTCTGGGAATCTTCATATGTCCCGGAGGAACAATCGAGTTGGACTTTGTTTTTTTGTTGTTGTGTTTTTGTTTTTGAATTGATCTAATTACATTGGCTGATACTTGATGTGTAATCACGCAAGGCTGTGATCTCGTCGAACGGTCATCTAGTTCAGCACCATCAATACCCGAAGACAAGGCTCACAGGACCATCGATCAATAAGCCTTTAACCCAATGACTCCGAGCCTCCAAACTTGAGGCTAGTAATGGGCAGAGATGGTGAGGGCGACGAGCCGTAATTCACTTGTTGCTTGGGTGACCGGGGTAAGAAATCTAATGATCGTGATGCCAACAGTTTTAAGCTCATGTTTTTTCATTCAATAAACTCGATCGCCTCGCTGAGACCATTGTTGTTTGGCCGGTGGAAGGGGTGGGGGATGTTGGTGATGGTAACGCCATTACCCGCCCGTGATCTGCCACTGGATATTTTACTGGACATCTGTTCCTGACTGCTACTTCTGTCTGAGGTAATATGGTTATGAAGACTGGAACCAGGGCCGGATTATTGCACGTTGAAGACATCGAAATGACCGCACACCAAGTGAAGAGATGCATTAAAATACCGAAGCAAATGCACTGAGCCCAATAGAGCCCGTGCTAGGCTCATTGTCAACATGTCCTGTAGATAAGCTATCCCTGACTTGATTCCACACTCGGAAAGATACCCCAAAAATATATTATTTTTTCCCCCAAAAGAAAAAATGCTTTAAAAAATAATGAGAAAAATTGATTTCAAACTATTGACTATTACTATCTTTCAAAATGTTAGTGTAAATGTCAACGATTGAAGCATGGTGCCAAGTCCTGGCTGCAATGTAATATCTAACACTGTACTATCATATACCAACCTAAATATATGATGTGTTAGAGGGGCAAACAAAGGAAGGGGCATCGATTTTATCTAAAATGTTAGCTCATTTAAATTGGTTGTTAAATTTGGAGTAATTGTCAGCACCAACAAGAGGCGATCGTTTTCTAATTGTTCACTTGCGCAGGTAAACACGGGTTTGTGTTACTGCTATTTTTCACTCCCTTAAAGCTGTGGATGGTGGGAAAATGAAGGGAGAACAGTCTGGGTATGCTCAGAGAGCAGAGATGTGTTGCATACCACCGACTGAATTGTGTGTCACATTTGTGACAAGGTCGTCAAAATAAACGGTATTTGTCTATTTCTCATCGCACCTCTGTGGATCAGAACTTACCACTCCAATGTGATGGCATCATTAATTTTAGTAAGTGAATTTGTAGATAGTGAGCTCTCTCCCCCACCCCTCCCCCCAAACTATCACCAATTTTACATGCTAAATAGTTATTGACATGTATGTCCACGTTGTGTACCTAAATCTTTAATCTTATTACTTGCATAATGAATGCAGCTATAGAGCTTGGATGCATATTTTCCCACTCGACAAAAGTTAACAGAAATATTTGAGTGGATATTGGATGTGTGATTCAAATTTTTTAAAAAGCTATGTATCCACATTTAGTTGACACCCCACAATGCATGCTATTAAAAATTGACACCCGATTATCACCATTTAACTGACACCTCACTACCGACTATGACACCTCACTACCGACTATGACACCTCACTACCGACTATGACACCTCACTACCGACTATGACACCGCACTACCGACTATGACACCTCACTACCGACTATGACACCTCAATACCGACTATGACACCTCACTACCGACTATGACACCTCACTACCGACTATGACACCTCACTACCGACTATGACACCTCACTACCGACTATGACACCTCACTACCGACTATGACACCTCACTACCGACTATGACACCTCACTACCGACTATGACACCTCACTACCGACTATGACATCTCTGTATCCACATTTAGCTCACTTCTCAATATCGGATCAATTTTTAACACCCAAGTATTCTAATTCACACGATACCTTATGTCCACTTAAATTGATGTCACCATATCCACATATGGTCATTGTAGCGCTGTTATGTAAAATTTTCTTTATTCATCCACTTTCATATTTTGAACCTGACACACGAGCCACTTTCCACCATTAGGCAACACACAGGGTTTAATGTACACATACAGACATATTTTCACAACGTCTCCTTAATTTATCTTTGTATAATTCTCCGCTCTATTAGCATAATCGATACATCGCTTTCAGTGTGCACAAAGAGAGAGGATGGATTCCAATAAACAAAGAATCGGCTTTAGCTCATTATAACAAGATAGAGCGGGCATAAATTTAAACTCCGTCGGCTGTTATATTAACACAACCGAAAGTGTTCCAGTCAATTCCCACTATTAGCCGGTCACTTGTAGAGCCTGGGCCGGTCACTTGTAGAGCCTGGGCCGGTCACTTGTAGAGCCTGGACCCTTATCGCCGTAGCAGGGATCTAATGGTGATTGGGTTTAATGGAATGTAAAGTATTTGGGTAATATTCTCTTAAGGTACATTTGAAATCATCAATTCAGCAGTGATGTTTCTAATCAAGCATCACCTTTTCCTAATCATTGTTAGGGGGTGGGGTGGGGTGTAACAAGTCGAAGTAATTTGTTTTGAAAATGTAACGTTTTTATCTACGTTTTATTAGTTATTAAGGAGCTCAAATGACATAATTTTAAATTTTAGAAATTTTGCAAACTATAAAAATGCATTTTACACATTTAGTTGTGACTGAGCGGCTATCTAGATTTCGTTAGTTCATGAAGCATATGTCATATGTCCAGAAACGTGTGTGCAGCTGAATGATGTGTTAAGCCTGACATTATAATACAATCGCAATAAATGACAGGACGTCGTATTCATTGTACTAGATAGACGTTTGCCTCTTGATGTGGTATTATAATATATAGATTTAAAATAAACTTTATATTATTTCGAAAGTGTGTTCATCAGAAGGCAAACAATTTCTTTTTAATTTGATACCTTGGGGTATTCGCAACGATAGAGTGATAACAACAGCCTTGCACCGTCGACCGTCTGAAGGTGCTAACACACTAACATATAACATGTTAGAGAAAGGAGACTTCCTTAACACGGCCGCTTTGAGATAGACCAGATTGATGGTTGCCTATTGAGCTATCACAATCAACCGAATGGAGGAAGGCTTTTTACAGTTGGTTGTCAACAGGTGGTGGTAGTTGCTGTCATTAAAAGATCGTGTCGGCTTGTGCTATCTGTTTTTTGTGTGAAGCAACACGCGGTCTCGATTATATTTGATGTGGGTATTCACAATCCAGCAGGAAGGCCTGTGTTGGGTCATGTAGACGTTGAAACAACTGAGGGGAATAGACATAAACATGGTGTATATCTTTAATTCCTAGTTTACTTTGCACCCCCCCCCTCACAAACACACAACACACACACCTATGTGTTTAATTATATATTATACTGGCTATCCATATCATTTCAAATTAAACCAAAATTTTATTTTAAAACAATTTTTTTCTTAAAAATTAAAATTAATAACACGTATTATTCGTTTAATTGGTGTACTGTGATTGAACCGTACCGCGTAGCTTCAGTTACGTTTCAGTTTAGATGTACCACACATGTTACTAGCGCCCTCGTTGATTAGTATTACACGCCAGGCTCAAAGACATTAACCCATTATCTTGTGGTGACAGGCACAGGTGTGCTACTGTATTTGCTTATTGGGTGAGTAATTAACAAACACTTTCCTTACGTCACCCTGAAGTTCAAGACTACAATTTCACATTTTTCATGATCTGTGGAATACCTTTGAATTGGCTTATTATAATTCAACCATTCCTGTTTTCCATATCCCTTCGAAGGGATCATTTGAAAAGACGCCCATAGAAGGTTGCTACGTCCATAACACCAGCTGGTACACAGTGGTGAATAACACCTTAGTTTCAATGACATCTCCGTCCCAGCGAAAAGAGAACTAGCTCTATGCACAGTTCTGGGTTCTGTAGGTCTACTCAACAAGCTATTTTTTATGGAGGTTGGTAAGGGGAGGGGAGGGGGCGCTTAACGATGATGTACAGAGAATATTTTTTTAAAACAGTAATAAAAAAAAAGGTCTTGTTAAGTTTTAATAGTGATTTTTTTCCCTCTCTCCATCTTTCCACTTAATCAGTTGCCCAAGTGTTTTGAGTACCACACATGTTCTTTCAGAGCGGAACAATAACTCTCCCTCTTTCCACCCTAGTTTACATCACTCAATCAAACCCTCCAGCTCACACGAGCTTCCGTTGAGTTGACTAAAATATTGTCATTGTATTGATGTTTTGAAAATCAATGTCGGCAATCGTGCAAACAACACACACACACACACACACACTTCCTATCTTTCCTTGTAATATGCCAGCAAATAAAGAAGTAACTGGCGAACATTCGATTCTGTCTGTGTAAACATGTGTTGGTGAACTTGCGAGGGTTTAATGTCCCCTCTAACATCGGGACATACACATTTGAAATTTACAAAGCATTATCTGATTCTGAGCAGCCAAGCTGAAGCTTAGATCTCTGTGGGAAGTTTTTCAGCTTTCAGAACATTTTAAAGGAATTCCCGAAGACCTGGTGGACCTCTTGAGTTTAAGAAACAATATTTAGAGAAAGAATGTCCGTCACTATAGTCAGGTCAACTCATTTTGAAAATTGCTTTGAACTTTTAACTGTTATGATGAATATTTTGTTGAGTTGGGCTGTTAGCTGGCATTTAATAAACTGGTAGAGGTGGAAGTTGAAGCAATGAATAGAAGCCTTAGTGCTGCTAATGTTGAAATTCTCTGACATTATGTGGATCAGGCTTTAGAAAACCCTAAATTTGCTTTTTATGGTATCATAGATTATTTGCGATGTGCAGTGGAACAGCTCTCTGTTAATTTCAAAGAAAAATGGAAAAAAATGAGGAGGAAAATTCGGGGCAAGGGGTGGGGGCGTCGACCGAGCTGAGAAAAAACGGGGTGAGATGTGGTGGGGGGCTTAATTGTTTTGTGTGTAGCAATAATGATGATGGCCTAGCACAGCCCAAGGATTAAAACTAAAGGTCGGGTCTGAATAAATTAGTTTGACGTGAACATATGGATGGGTGAGGCATGGAGCACGTTTAACGTTCAGTTTTTGTTGGTTGTTTTGTTGTGTTTTTTTCCCCTCTTGTGATCTCTAACATGCTGCGTTAGTGGCTCCCGAGAGCCATTTCTTGGTAAAGCTAATAATAAAAAAAGGTGCTGAGCGCTGTGAACAAAAGACACAAAGCTAACGCATTTCTTGAATATTTCAATTAATGAGATTGTTATTGATTTTAAAAAATGCACTTATTTACTAATACATATTTGACTTAAATACGAGGCTAATTACCACCATTAACCACTAACAACAAATCTCTATCCCAAAAATTTCAAACGATTGAACGAAATAGGAATCTATTTTATATTGTCTTTATTATTTCCACTATAAGCAAGTTAAACCCAAAGATCTATCATCGGTTATTGGCTGAACTGCCTGCCGAGTTTAATTACTACGAGATAAAAGCGATACGATCATTTTCCCACGCTGTCAGCCTTGTCTGCCTAAACGATGCACACGCAAAGCTGACCGCTATAACAGTTCATTTCTCAGTTTAAATATTGTACAATTATTGTCCGTTTTTTTCTCTCACAAGTTTGCAAAATTTATCGAACCCGACTCCTTTCTGATTAATTGCACGACTGGGCTTTAATTGACGAAACATTTTGCCACTTGAACCCAGCAGGCTCACTGATATTGATGTAGGAAACTATCAAATATCAATAGGTTTTTTTTCTTTGAAGTGCCTCCATCTGTTTCCTGGCTAATATTAGGTGCGCATAATTAATTCAGTGTGATGGGCTGCTGTAACAGGATAACATAAACGCTTCGCCAGTGTTGTATCTGTATTCCTGTCACCGTCCACCCTGTGATGTTTAGGGGCTCCATCAAAATAACAATTGTTTCCCCCTTTGGTTTGATTGAAGGTGAGCAGGTACACCGGTCACAACCCCCACCATACCCGTTGCTGCGTTTCAAATACGGAAGTAAGCTTTTTAAAAAAATTTTTTTTTAAATGCATATATACATATATATATATATGTTTGTTTGTTTAAGCGACACCTGTTGACAAATAAGTTATCACAATGACAAGTAAAACGAGATCTTTATTCCTGAGAACCTGTCTTGAAATGTATAATACTGCACCGTAATATTGCACCATGGCTCTGACTGCACCAATACGTTGCTACCCACCCCCACACACACACACAAAGTTTTGTTCATAATTTATCTCGCCACACCTGCCGCCATATCATACCTACACACCTCGGCTATAGATTTGTTCAAATGCTCATTTCCCATGAAATGATTGGCTGCAGCGGGGTGTGTCCCTCCCGCACGGCGGCAGCTTTCAGTTACCGACACGTCATGCACCTTCACCTAGTTTTAAGAAAAGCTTCCTATTTCAAACAAGTGAATACACGACCACAAGTGTGTATATGATTGCCATATTTACTCAGTCAATCAGAACTTTCTCAACACTATCACCCCAATCGTGCCGTTTGGCGGTGTTCTGCTGTGCTGTCTGTTCATGTCTTCCCCCTTCTTACCCCCCAAAAACTTTTCATATCTTTTTTTAAAAATCAAACCCAACCGTTTTTATAAAAAAAAATACATTATATGCCTAGTTGTATTGCAAAGGCGAATTTTAAAAGCAGTTTGTTAGGCTTCGCAAAATGGTGGAAAAGATTCAAGGGCACCAAATAAGTCATAAGCTAAAGGCTATAGGGATTTATTTGTTTACCCTTTTGAAATAGTGACGTTTGGTTCTCTAGGATCTTCTAAAAAAAAATTGTTTTAGTAAGAACTATGTGCCTTAACTAGTGTTATCGATTAAATGTCTAATATAGTGTCTAATATTTAAGGTGTTATAAATTCAACGTTAATCTTAATATTATCATATCTTTTATTTCAAAAGCAAGGTGTTGTTACCCCGTTGCTATTAAAGCTTTCTAAAAATCTTCATTTCTAATTAACCAAAGACAATTACGCGTACATCCAATTTTTTATCAGTAGTATTAGTATGTTTCTAATTTTGGACCTAACGAATTTCGGTTGTTCCCATTAAATAAATAATATTTTTACAAAATCAATCATGAAATCTCCCTTTCCTGAACGGTGTAGAGAGCACTTTTTGTTTGTCTTCTTTGTCCCTGCAAGTTTACTCGTCCGTCTAGTTAACTTAGACATATTTTATTTATGACTCCTGGATATTGATTTTTCAACCAACGGGTAATTTAAGGAGGTCTCGGGTTCGTTCATACATTGCTGCCACTTTCCACGGTGATCATGAGAAATACTAAGACAGCTATTCAGGATCATACGATCCCCCTTTCTTTTTACCTCTATGTTTGATTGTATTCATATCACTCTAAATGCCCTGTGCCCTTTTAGTAGTCCAAACCACGACCCATTCAGTTCTAATCCAACGCTAAATGACAATCTCAAGTAGAAAAATATCGTTTTCATGGATGTCAATCCCTCCCTACCCCCTTTTCTGTTCTTGCTTTTTAAAATAGTGTGAAAAGAATGTCCTATTTGTATAGTTCCTGACAGTCTTAGCTCTTACACAGCGACCCAAATATTATGCCACGACACCAGAGCACATGTATTTCTGAAAGACCGAGCGGGCACAGGCGGCTCCTTATCCGATGAAAAGGTTCGTTTAAGTTGTTTACATTCAAATGACGGAAGACGCCACCGTCTTGCCTAAACTTGAATCGCTCCTTAGCACTATTTTATGAAAATAAAAGTTGGTAGTGCAACCCTTTTCAAAAGCTTTTACTGTGATCTTGCTGGTACATGTTTAACAACTTCCAGAGTTGTAACATCCGATTGATTACTTATAAACACCATGTTTATGGCTTATGATGGTGGAAATTCAAGCAAATTTTTTAAATTAATTTTATTTTGATTGATAAAAGCCGTTCAGTATTTTTTCGTGCTTCATAAATATATATAATAGTTAACAAATTACAAATATCTTTTATAATTTAATAAGAAATCAATTTCTTCTCTTTTCTACTCCCATCTTTTCTTACGTCCTGGTGCCACTTACTATAAGAAGCGGTGGGCTATGGTGGTGTAGGTGAATCTTGATCCCAATTTTGTGTTCTTTAATCTATACCTGAACTCAGATCACGCTATCAGTTCATTGTGACCTGTGATCAAGTCAGCTTATGAACGCATTCAACTGGGGGTTTGGGGGGGGGGTGGTTTTGATACGAAGTGATAACATCAGGCTTTGTTCAATTGGTTCAACTTAGTTATCTTTGGCTGTTCAGACCTCTTTGGCATGGGACGGGGCAAGTATCTATCTTTACAGCGTCATTCCATGGCCTGACCATTTGTATTATGTCACTACGAGCGCATATGTAAAGGGTCGCCGTGTGGTCAGACCCCACCCCCTCCAAAATCGTTTAAGCATTTTAGTCAGACCATCTTTTAACCTTGAAACTGTTATATGTATCTCGTTAAACATGCAATTTTTAAGCAGATTTGTATATGCTATTATATTTATAGTATAGGGTATTAATTATAGGAATGGAAAACGTCAAAGCGCGCTACGATGTAAGATATTGATATGTATATTTTAAAAAATGGAATTTTTTTTCTTTTCTTAAAAGTCTAAAGTTTCATCGGATAATGGATTGATTCATTTTAAAAATTCTTAAATGAAATTGTAATAGGCATAAATAAATAAATAATGAAACACATTTTGTTCATTTGTTTATTGTTATAAAATTAAACACTTTGTTTAAAATAATGTCGATTCACTGTTACATGTGCCATTCGCGCCATAAACACCCAGTTTACAAATGTATATCTTTGAGTAGAGCAGTAATACTTAATGTGTAAGATACAATCTTGGTCCATTTTAAAGGTTTTTTTTGGATTACAAATATTTAGCATTCAATTCTGTAAGACTATTAATATATCTTAAAGAACAAATGTGTTTGCTGACGTGCTCCCCCAATTAAACAATCCCCTCTTCCCCACTTTTGTTCTGTTATTTTTATGCAATCAGTGGACGTCCTTTATATTAACGTAGTAGTACTGAATTATGAAGATTCATTCTGGTAATAATTTTCCGCTATTAAAATGACAAACATGTTAATAGTCATGATAATTCTTCTGGTATATCATCTTCTGAGGAACATTCATTTTAAATCTTAACGTTTTTTTTTAAGTTAAGGGAAGTAACTGTAAATGAAGGTTGATTCAGTGCATCTCATTATATTTTGTCATAAAAAGCAATATGCTTATAATTGACTCCCTTGACATGGTTTCGACTTCATTTATTAAAAATACAAATTACGGTAATGTGAGTTATGGTGCCAGATACTCACAAACTTAAACTCCATTTGATCCTAAAATGTTTTTAAAAATAGTTACCTTTTGCTTCATATTTTTAATATTCAGGCTTTTATTGCCACACATTTCAATCCTCATTTATACTAATGAGAAATTTCTACAAATTGTATATAATGAATTGGTTAAGTCTAATTTAATGACACTGCAATTTTCTGTTGGCAATTATCCGTTACGAGAATGTAAATGTATGTATTTTAAAAAAAACATATACAGATAATATTTGGTTTATTTTCACTGTTTCAAAATCGTACAGGGTCAAAAGTCCTAGTAGTTAGTACTGCTTGAATCTGTGCGCCGAGTGGCCCACCTCGGCTTAAGTGAGTACCAATCTTCAATTCAGTGGGACATTTTCAGTGGAGATTCTCCTCCTAACCTCACCACTTTTTCCCCCCTCTCGCCTCCACTCGATGAAGGTAATTTGAGATGTATTTCGTGACCCTTGGGCTGGGCACTGAGGAAAATGCACCAGCCCCGCAATGCTGAGGCAATTAAACAGCGCGAGACTATCTTTATTTCGTGTACGTGTAATAGTCTTAAGAACAGTCCCGAATAATTTCCAATGGCTTCTTATGCTTACAGTTGGTTTTGTTATTTACACTTGCTTTTAGTGTGGTCATTTACAAAATTAAAAAGTATTGTAGATTTTTAATTTTCTCATTTAGTTCTTTCTTCCCTCCAATTTAAACTATCAAAAAGTTTTTTAGAATTCTAATACCCTCAATCAGAGCATTCCGAAATGATAATAAAAGATAACATTAAAAAATTAATAATTAAACAATAAAAATTAAAACGAAAAAATACAGAAATTTTAACAAATGATTGAAAAAGATACTTAATGATTGTCATCTTTTGGCTTTGAAAATGGAGAATAATAATAATTTAAAAAAACACGCTTTACTCAAATGTACCTCCAAAGTGCACAGTGATTTGAAATGCAAGGGTTACACATTCCTATATAATAGGGTAAGTCAACATTTATTTATCTAATATACTATCCAAAGAAGTGTGTACTATTTCTTTATTTCAGGCCCGTGGAGCTATTCCAGTCTCTCTCACTCTTACCGCCTCCAACATTAAAACCAACATTTTTTTTAAGCTAATGATACACTTCATGAAAACTTCTTTCGATTGTGTTTGTGAAAGAGGACTGAGCATGGACGGAACAGGCTAAGAAAAAGATGATTATCGAGCGAAGCCGGTCATGGAAGCATAATTAATTAATCTTGAAAAATTTTGAGCCCAATCTATTTCGGATCACCAGTGGCGTCACGAGACGTATCGCGTGCAGAGTACTGTATGGAGTCAAATGACACGGATAAGCTACCTTCCTATTTTGGCTGGCTCCCTTGTTTACTCCCCCTTCCCCACTGGCTGCCTCACCCACCACCACTGTAGGTTATCGTTATGTCAGAAACGTCGGATCCATTGCCATGTATTGGACAGACGGGTCTGTGCCGACCGCTATTCAATTTGTTTTGAAACCCGGTCGGAGCAGAAGCATCATGAATAATTAAATCTCTATTAGCGCCTCATTGGCTGAGCGGTTCTGAGATAGTGAAAATATATCCAGAGTGAAAATATATCCAGTTACTTGGTACTCAATGTTTTCACAGACACCGGGTGTTTGAGCCCTCGAAAGTTAGCCAGAAATCCCGTGTTTTTTAAAAAGTTTATTTCAAAATGTTTTTGTAATAGCTTTGTTTGATTTAAATTTATTTAGACAACGAAAGAAGGAAACCTAGAAATTTGAGAGTGCTTTGTTGAGATACAGAAACAAACAAAATAGAAAGATATCCCAAAGAGAAGAAGGAAAAAAAACTAATCGTAAAATGGTGGCCCATTAAAGTTTATATTTCACAGCAAAGGGTCCTTTGGGAAGAGTTATAGTGATGGACAATAAATGGGATTGGGACAAGTAACATAAAAAATATATATTGCTTCTGTCAATTAATTAGTTTGGCAATGCTGATCCCTAGCTGTTTCTTTTTTTTTAAACAGTTTTTCCACCACCACATAATAATTCGTGTAGCGCCTCTAAGTTTGAGAATCACTGGTAAATATCATATCGGCCGAGGCATGTATCTGCTTGCTATGTAGCGAACCTTGAATCATATACAATTCATTGGCACGCGTAGAATATCTGCAAGCTGTATGTGGTGCTGGTATCATTTGGTGCAGTATAATTGCTACTCACTCTCAGTCACGGGAGAAATGTGTCATTTTATACCTTGCAAATTTACTCTGGTAAATTGCTTTTCCCTGTGTTGTCCCCATATACGCGCGTTCCCAGCGTTTACATGTAATGACTGAATGCCACGACTCAATGGCTTTTCCCGTCCACCCCGCGGGCTGTTGTCGATGCATCCATATTTTATTAATTTCCTCCCTCTCTGTTCTTTACCAGTCAACCGTTTATCAGATGCCGTCATGGCATGAAAAAACACAAGAGGGGAAGATTGGAACTTGTTTGTGTGTGGAGTGACACCAGCATATATACAAAATGTTATATAACTGGCGTTGGAAAGTGGGTGATGGTTGTCTCCCACCCCACCCCCCCTCTCTCTCTCTCTCTCTCTTCATCAGTTTTCGCATATGAAACTGTTGGGCTTCGATTTCATCAATTGTCGCGTTGAAAATAATATTTGCCCGGAATGTCACAATCACTTTATTAGTAATTGATAACCAGCCTTCATTTACCCGAGGAATTTATGGCCAGTGTTTGTATTGTGCAGCCGTTGTAGCATTTATGAACACGGTACACTAAACGCCATTGTAGCACAGAGTCTCGTTATGAGCGGTGTCTGCGCCTTTGGGGCACACCCGAGTGGTCCCGGGGAAATGGCTTCTTTTTTTGTCACGCAAGGTTCGTCAATTATTGATGAATGATTTCCCCTGGGCTCGCTGATGGCTGGCAGGTGGCTTTCACCGAAAGGTAGCCGGATGGCATTAGCAGGCACGAGCCTAGCCAAAAGCCGTGGACCGACTCTGTTGTCTCTTGTCATGTTCCTCATGAATTATTTCGGCTAGCTTACTCCCACCACGCCTACCCTCCCCCACCCCGTGCCCACACCCTCCTCGCGTTTCCCCGGTTACCCATTTCCAACAGCTTCTACGTTCTACCACTGGACCTGGAATCATCCGTCGCCCAGGCACTAGAATTGTCGGTCGGAAAAACCACAAGGTTAGAAGAGATGGATAAGTTGGGGGGGGGGAATGCGACTAGAAGAGAGGTGATAGCAAGTTTTACCCGTCCCTCAAGCCCATGCAAACCTCGTCAGTAATTTCCCCAGTGACAAAATCCCCACAATTACAGATCTGGCCCAAATTGATTTCTAAGTCTTCATAGGGATGCTGTCCTTTACAGCGCTTCGATTATGCAGCTGACCCTCCCAGTGAAACCAATTTTTGCATAGACTTGGAATTTGGGTTGGGAAATTAATGCTCGACCATAAACGCCGGACTTCTTATGGGCGGGAGAAAAAGATATTTGTCTCTTGGTTGAACAGGTTTTCCAAAAATAAATAAAAGGCATAATACAACAGTAAACGAAAACGGAGAAATATTGAAACACTGTAATATTTCACATGTGAAGCTACATTTATAAAGGGATATTTGGTTAACGGGGTTTAAAACGGTTATGGTTAAATAAATAAGCTACATGTACATACTTTTTACGCACATCACGACAGGAAAGAAAAACATAACTAATATGAATATAATTTGTGTGTGTGTTTGTCAAATGTGACATTTGCAACAGTTATGAATAGCCAGGACTAAGAAAGGCTCGAGGGTGTGAAACGTTTGGTGGAACATACTTTCAAAGAAGTCCACGATGTTAGTGGTCCTTCTTGTCAGCAAGCAGACGTTGCTTTGAACTCAGTAGTGATGGAAACGATAGTTCTGATGACAGAATTGACCAAGCGTTCCGCTGATTTCTGGATGATTGCTGTACTAGAAATTTTCACATCGTCCGTTATCTGGTCCACGCTAGCTGGTGTCACGCGTTATTGATCTATTCCCGGAGTCTCAAATTTGGGTTGGGTGGGTGTTTAGGGGGGGTGGGGGAGTAGGAGCGTTGAACAATACGGCAAATAAAACGGTTAAAATGTTGGGTTGTGTGCCGCTGGTTACCATAACCGATTTCCAGAGCTGGGTTTTATTTATTCGCTTGCTTTAAATATTGAACAGTGGAACATCAATCAATTAATTTTTTAAAAATCAATACAAGATGCTCACGCTTTGCACAAGAGTTGACCTGTTGTAACACGATCACAGAAGATACCCGTCAGCCTCAGCGCAAATGGTTCGCTTGAACTTCACCGGATGTAACACTGTGGTGGCGGATAGGTTTTGGGCCAATCGGTGCCAGTTTGTTGTCCGTGGTAATCAGCCAGCACCTAGCGGTATCAATATTGCAGACCAACGGTTTAAATGAAGTCAAGTAGGGTAATGAAGACCAGCTCGCATAAGGATATTTTCGGGGGTCACCGATATCACTTTATCACATTCTGCTCCATGTGTTGTTTTTTAAAAGTCTGATAGGTTTAGCAGCTAGATTTCTTTTTAATTTAGCCTCAGATGGAGAGGACGCCCTTTTGGTTTAAAAGTTGGAGAAAAAAATGCATCTAGTCCAAAGATCGGTCATCCCTTGTGACTTTTCACCCTCTGGTCCCTGAACGTCACTCCAAGAAATCAATGATGTTTGGTATTCTTGCCTGCTGTAGGCTATGTTTGCGCTTGTTCTACTCCAAAACCATCTATTTAAGATATCATCCGACCCAGAGTTCAGAGATACTGGGATAAAGCAGCGTTCTGTTTAAACACCAACTTCTCATCTCAGACTGACGTCCTCATCTGGTCTGACACCTTTACCAGGGTTGTAAAAACAAGCCGGCAAGTGGACGGCCATCTTTCCTTGGGTGGCAATGGTGGTGGTGGGGGCCGTTGTTCAAACCAATGTGACGTAATGGACAAGCATTGAATCAACAACGGACCATTTCTCCACCTCCAGCCCAATTGGCTGGAATTGTGTTAGAGTTGAATTCTGTGGTCGCCTGGCAAAGCAGTGCTAGACCACACGAAAGACAACTCGGTTCCCTTGTTATTTCTAACCCTGGATTCACTCTCTCGGAAATGGTTTTTTCTGTTATTTTTGCAGTCATACGTGACTATCTTACGAAAGACTGTTTAAAAGCTTTTCCATTTAAATGTTGGGGTTGTGTTCTCGTCATCCCTATACATTCTTTTTATTCTTATGCTATTCGTATACCAGTGATATCTGTATCTGCCTTACCCTCATGAAAACGTGATCTCTCAAGCCTTCCTCTTACCTTTGACAAATATTTATATATTGTTATGGTTGACGTTCGTTCACAAGTGTTGAATTTATAAAATTAACTTGGCATTAACTTGAGATAATAGTATGGTGAATGTAAATCTCCCCCTTTTTTCGAACCCCCACCATCTTGACCCCCCCCCTCCCCATCCCGGCCTGTTTTGACAGGCCAGCACTTTATCCCCCATCTCGTCACGGAATATTTTGCAGCCGCTTACTCCGGTTACCTCTTTACATAATGAGAAGAGGCCGCCGGGTGGGTGTGCCACCCAAAATCGCACCCATTACGCGACTGGCCCTAGCCTCAGGAGTCGTTTTTCCCAATCATTATTATTAATAATTCTTGACTGGCCTGGAACAAAGTAGTGCGATTCCCTAGCAACATATGGCCTTCCCCGGTGGCCTATAAAATCCATTGCGCCATCAAATATGAATATGTGGAGACCAAACCAGGCGATGCAGGATAACTTGATGGGAGAGTTCACACACAGAGGTGACAATTTTTGCCCCGCTCTCGTTTTTAGTGGTGGAATCTGATCAACAAGATTATGGTTCTTGGGGAGATGTCGGCCGGTTCGAAATGTTATTACTCAGTAGTCTTTGAAACTGTTAGCGTGAAAGGCTTGCATGATAATCCTACAAGCAGTTAGGCGTGACCAATTATATTAAGGGAAATCTTGTCAAAGTTTGGATGCATTTCCTGTCGGGAGTTCCTTTGCCTTTTCCTGTCCCTTACATTTTAGATTAGAATTCCTTATTGCTTCCTCTTTCGCCCCCTCGCCCCTCTTTTAAAGACATTATTAAGTTTCACCCGCCCCACCTCACCGCCCTTCCGCCCCCTAATTCTGTTTAGGTATCCGTTTAAAGGCATATGCTCACCCCTTTCCAGGAAACATTTGGCTAATTTTTTTATAGTGTTAAACTTAATTAAATGTTTCCTAAATATCACCAAACAGGTTTAATAAGCTTTTCTAAAACAAACAGTTTCTTTAACGAACGAAAAAATGTCTGCTATTTTATTGTCCTAATGTTTGAGTTAGATTTCTTCGGTCTCCACTGTAGGAGCTTTGTCACTCGTCCCCTGACACATTTATTGGATTGGGCACCCAAACAAAAGATATAACCCTTTCTTTCCATCCGTCTGGCACCGCACGGGTCTTTAACGTTGGAAACCCTTCAATCGTTGGATCAATAATAGAACTCTGACAAAATGCAATGGTAGCGAGCACAAAAAAAAACCGTTTATTGTCGAGGATAAATCTATTAAACGCTGTATAATGTATTTATTTGTATGCCACATATTGGGGCTGCGCAGTCAAACGTTGATACCCACTGGTACTCTTCTCTAATTGTGCAAAACCAAGATCCATCGCATTACCCGAAATTCGGGTCTGGTCCGAAATCATGGTTTTACGTGGACTATTTGAAACGTTCTAAAACAGTATTTAAGAACTGGCAACGTGAAATCAAACGATCACTCCCGGGAAGATCCCTTACTTGTGTAAGCTCAGTGAAATATCCCAAATAACAGATTGATTACCGTTTTGCTATTTGGTTTTATTTTGTGCTGTGGAAAACCTCAACTGGTGTAGGGCAGTGGTTCTTAACCGGTGCTCCGCGGAGCACTGGTGCTCCGTGAGGTAGTTGCAAGTGCTCCGCGAAGTTATGAAACTCAAAATTTAATGTTCACTCACTCTATCTGATTGAGCTGAACAAATGCTTAAAATAGGTAGTCCAAACGGGGACTATGCTGTCTTGAGCTTACCGAACGTTCGACAGGACAAGATGTCTTTGATTCTATTTCTTCCTATTTCGAACAATTCAAAATATCATAAGAGTTGTGTGTGGGAATTTGTAAGGACGGTGCTCCAACAATGGTAGGCTCATTAAAAGGGTGTGTGACTTTCGCCAAGAAAAGAAACGCCAATATTATATCTACTCACTGTTTTCTGCACAGAGAATATCTGGTGTCCAAAACCTTACCAATAGCATTAAAACCTGAGCTAGACAAAGTTGTAAATATGGTAAACTTCATAAAATCGAGACCTTTGAAAATACGCGTCTTTAAAAATCTTTGCATCTCTATGGAAGCAAAGTACGAATCTTTGCTTTTGCATTCAGAAGTGATATGTTTATCCAGAGGAAAAGTGTTACGTCGTTTCTTAGAACTGAAGGATGAATTGATGACCTTTTTCCAAAATGAAAATATGGATGATTTTGTGGAATATCTTCAAAATGACATTTGGTGTGCTAAATTGGCATATTTAGCTGATATTTTTGATTATTTAAATTGTGTTAATACCAGCCTTCAAGGAAGAAAAGAAATTTTTTTTAATATCGACCGACAAAATGACAGCCTTTCGGAAAAAGGTTATTTTTTGGAAAAATCGTTTGTTGGAGAAAAAGAAAGTAGATATCTTTCCTTCTCTTAATGATAACACTACCGACGAAATTATTTCAGCAGTAACAGAGCATTTAACTTTATTAGAAGAAAAGATTGAATTTTATTTTCCATCAATAAACGTAGAAACATATGACTGGATACGTAATCCCTTTGCCACGGTTGATACATCAAATAGTAAGTTGTCATACCAAGAAGAAGAAGAATTAATCAACCTATCATCGGATCGTACACTTAAAATAAAATTTTCCGAAATGGTTCTGGAGCAATTTTGGATCTATGTGCAAGAAGAATACTCAGCTCTCTCGATGAAGGCCCTTAAAATGTTGTTGCAATTTTCAACATCATATTTGTGTGAACTCGGTTTCTCGATAGTCACCAACATAAAAACTAAAAAACGAGCAACACTTACTAATTTGGATGAAGAATTGAGGGTAGCTATTTCTAAAATTGGTCCTAGTATCACTGAAATGTGTAAAAACCGTCAAGCTCAGGTTTCACATTAAATCTTTTTATTTTTCTGAATTAAATTTTGCTCAATGTTTTTTTTTACTTATTAAATTTATGTTTATTAAAAATTTGTTTGTCATGTTATAATTTTCAACTCTTATGTCATAATGTTTTATTTTCAATAAAAGTCTTACGTATGTGTATTTGTTTGTTTTTTTACTCCTTGATTTTGGTGCTCCCCAAATTTTTTTCATGATCAAAAGTGCTCCCCGACTTCAAAAGGTTAAGAACCACTGGTGTAGGGACACGTGATAAATTTGATGAATCCGTTTTTAGTGCCTTACTTTTATAACTGTTTGCTGTAAATGTATACGCGGGCCTTCATATCATCGGTATGTTAACCTATGTTATTTTTTATTTTATTTTATTTTTCGAGAGGAAATTGTTAAATTAATTGAAATTAGCATACTCGAAGGAACTTAAATGTCATAATATTGAAATAGTGCACTTGTTTTTTTTTCATCAAAATTTCGATGTCTCATTTTTTGGTATTAAAAGAGAAATAAAGTAGCTCTATTTTTTTAATATATGTGGCAAAATTTGTAATGCCCCCCCCCTTTTTTTTTATATATTCGTTTTATTTTCATAGCAGACTCCAACTGATGTAGCATTTCAATGTTTCGTAATGATTACTTAACGACAACACTACATTCACTTATTTTAAAAAAGTGAGTTAAACTAATCTGAGTAGTGTGTAAATAAGTTTATGAATCAGACCTGACATTGCCTCGAGCAGACTTATCCATGACTGATACTAGTACCAACCTGCCCTTACATCGGCTTACAGAGATGGTGTCTTAACGAACCCGGCGAGGAAATGATATTTTGCCAGTGAGCGTTACAGCGAATCGTGTGTGACAATGGTAAAAGGAGAAAGGGGTGGAGTTGGTCTGGGCGTATTATTTCCGCTTATTTCTTCAACCGTTGATTGAACATATATGTATTTGAGGGTTGCGTGACCTCATTGTGGCTGACAAAGGGCCTTGAGTGTCATTCTTTACTGACGCCTCAATTTCCCTCCTAGGATTGCAAACCACTTTTTTAAAATGTGTCTATGTGCAGTGTGAGCACAACAAACCTCTATTGGTATCACCAACACACGGCATGCACACAAGCACACATATGCGATCAACTGAATAAAGTCTGTTAAAATATGAACGTTAAAAAACGGGCAACCTTCCCTTTCTAGAGAATCTGATAGCTATAGCTTAAAGTTGGATTGTAAATAACTCAATATTGTAACGGAGACTTGAACGTTTTCTCTTTTAGTATACACACCACACATGCAAGAAAGTAAAACAAATGAATTCGGAAACACTTGTTCAATCTCTCACCCATCTCTGCTGTTTTGTCATTCTTCTCTCAGAAAATCCCCGCTGTCCCCAGTATTTTTTTTTATAGCATCGCCCCCTCCCTTTCTTTTCCGTTCATGTCTTATGCGAGTGTTTTATAAAACAGACTGGGACGAGACAGACATTTGAAAGATGATTCATATGGAAAAAAAGTAATTGAATATTGTTAGATCGAATTTATGACTACCGTCTCCGCTTCGCATCAAAACGATTTTTAAAAAATAAATAAATGAAAGTCATTTAAAGATCTCCATATTTTACTTATCGCTTATTTGAACCCCTATCCACGTCTAGCATTATATATGTGGGGAGAAGATTAAAATTTTCTATAAAAAAATAAACACATTATTTAAAAACTGATTTATTCTGAAGAAAAAACAAAAGCGTCCATCTTTTCCCATTCATTTTTCCGTTCCCATGTATTGAGCGCAGCTCTTCCGTGATGTATGCTCCGGATACACGGTTCGTCCTCTCTTGAGAAATCAGAAAGATGAGCTTCTGGGATCTTTGTGTCCCCGACACATGTGCAAACACTCTCGTGCACGCACACGCGGTGAAAATGTTAGATTCTGTGGATTTGGAAGAGTCTCTCTGTCCAGTCGCTTATTTCATTTTGATAGGGTCAGCATTTAGCATTGGAAATTGCTCTGTACTCAACGTGCCAAGGGGGAGTGATATTTTCGCATAACGTTCCATGTATTTAAAATACAGACACTAAAATGAAAATGAGTAACGTTTTACTACGTTTCAACCAGCAGGCTTATGAGGATCTTCAGTACCTAAATATAACAAACTGTTTTTATAACTGAATTAGAATTGCTTTGAAAACAACAATTGACACGTTTAAAAAAAGATAAAGAAAACGTGATTTCTTTATGGATATTTGATTAGCGTGCATACGTAATTTTGTTCATGTTGACGATTGAATAGTTTTCAGTTGAGATATTTTTTTACACAATTGACATAATGTGTTTACATAAAAAATAAGGAAAACATTTTGAAGAAGAGAAAACCCACATACGTTAAATATAATATCATCAACAATAACAATGCTTCAAAGTCTAATCCTTGGTTTCTAACTTCTATTAACATTTTTTATTCGAATTATTAGCAAACTAAGCAATGAACCACTTGATGAGCAAGTACAACATTAAATAATAGGCTTAATTGTCTGATTTTTAAGTTAATCTCAGCTAAGTGACGGGATCAATAGAGCCGTATTTGTACAGAGCTTCTCCCCGGTCATGTGATCTCTGGCTAGTGAGCGGTACTTCCTCAACAGAGCATAGCCCTTGGCAAGTCCTGGTCACTTTCACGAGCAGCTGACGTAGTGGCCGCATTAGGCCACGATAAAATAAGTCAATAAGTGTGTTAACCTTGTAGGTGGGTGTGCTAATAAAAAAAATAAAAACTTGGCTGACTAGGCCAGAGCTTTGTAGTGCTTGCCAGTACTTTATATGTAACCTATTGTCATTGTAAGGAATTTATATGTTGCATATAATTTAATAAATTCATCAACATAAATGGTTTGTATCTTTGGCAAAAAAAAATTTCGGGGGTACGGGGGGGGGGTGAGGTTTGATCAGGGGGGGTGAGGTTTGATCAGGGGGGTGAGGTTTGATCAGGGGGTGAGGTTTGATCAGGGGGGTGAGGTTTGATCAGGGGGGGTGAGGTTTGATCAGGGGGGTGAGGTTTGATCAGGGGAAGCTATGGGAGTATTAACACCTTGTAAATTAAAACAAGGATTCTGTAAAAAAATGTTTTAGTGTTTCCCGGTGTTAAGCCTATCTAATGATCAATGGCCATTAGCCGCGGAGTTGGTCCACTCCTTATCTTAAGAATATCTTGTTGATCATCTATCCTCACTAGCCACCGCATTGTAATTCCCCTCCATTGGATTTAGTCATTCCAGAACCGTGAGCACCAGTAACGCTCGTGTGTCCTGAAAGTCATCAAGTCTTGGGCATGCACTTCCCATTTGTTCTCTCACATCGCTTATAACCTTTTACTGCCATCGATTGGAGGAATAAAAAAAAAGAGGACTTGCGAGTGAGGGAAGGAGGGATGTCGTCTTGGTTGGAGCCGGAATACCATCGGAAATACCCGCTTGATTAAGGAAAGGGAAAATTCGATTTTTTAAATACTTTTTTTTACCCTTTAGAATGAGTTTTTTCTTCATGCTTTAGAATTTAAACAATTTTCTTTATAACATTTCAACAATTCTTTCTCCATTCTTGCCCCCCCCCCTTTTTTTTTCCGCCTGTCCACCCTCCCCTAGTTTCGTTGCGTGTACAAGTTATACAGCGTACAGTGTTTCCATTATAGTGAAATTATGAACATGAAAGAAAAATATATTTTTATGCAGGGTAAATGCATCTCATTCCTTATCTTTGACATCCGTCCTGATTTCTGTTTTTTTCTATTTATAAATTATTTTAAATACATTTGCTTTATTTTCCTCATTAAGTAAGCGCAATATAAATAAGAAAAGACTGAGTTAATGACACGCGCATATCTCGATTTCTCATATATGCTATGGGCATCAGGGTTCTGTCATTACGTTGTGTGTGTATGTGTGTGTAACTTGCATTTGTTGGGTCTAGTCTTATCGTTGTTAAGAATAAAGTTACGAATAGCCGACTCATAATAGAACCCATGCTCCTCAGACTATTTGGAGTTCAAATTGCCCTGGGGAACTGGACCACTTCATCCGTCGACTGTCATGTCCATTAGCCTGTCGGTCTACAGCTGCCTTTTAAGTGCATGAAGAAGACAAAAATCGCAGGCTTGTCGTCTTGTGTGAGACAACATAAAGATAGAGCTTCTCAGCCTTCCCCCCGATCAATCTTTAAGTAACAATGAATGGGTGAGGGAGAGAGGGAGGACACAGGCCAAAGAGTAGAAACCAAAGAGTGGAATTTAGTCTAAGAAAGTTTTCCATCATTGAAACCCAGGGCCAGGAATGCTTCCCTATTTCTGACCGTATCAGCCAAGCTGGCCCGTGTCTGGCAAAAGTCACTGGCCAGCCAGCACAAATCCTTTCGCTGTCTTGCCTTCTTTCACCCGCCCCAAGCCTACCACCTCCTAGCTCGTGTCTCTTAATTCAATTTGATGGCTTCGATTGAGCGTATTCATGTTGTCAACTGCCACCTTGAAGATACTCCTGATTCTAGAATTTTATGTCTGGTCATTGATCAACTCCCGCTGGCAATCATTATTGGAGCATCATGTTACAGGACTTTGATCAAATCTCACTATCGGTGTTTGGCGAACGTAGGCATGCGCTAACGGGTCGGCGTTTGACCAGTTGAGAAGGTAGAAGTGTAAAACTCTCGTGGCTTCAAGTGTATTAAGGCCTGTTTAATTCAGTATAACCCCGATGACATAGCATTAGCCGAACTAACTGCTAGCTCATTGATTCAACTGTGGGAATAAGACGGGCCGCGTTGACAGTATCGCGACGTCTGTGGTTAGCTGGACGCCATTATTGTCTGGTTAACACAGGCTGTCACGTGACCTCAAGGCGCCCACGTTTGAGGATTCGCAGTCTGTTTCGTTTTTGGCTATATTCTCTAAATACGCTGCACCAGCTTAAGTCGCGAAGCAGTAAATATTCATCTATGCTCCAGACATGTTTGGTCCTTCTTTCTCAAGACCAGACCCCGTTATACGTCAGGGAATATCGTAACGCACGCTCTGCTGTTTTTCTTATCCCTCCTTCCCCCCAAGATGAAGCTTTGAGATACCGATTACAGAACGTGATGGCACGGACTGTCCGGGGCATCATTGGATTAATGGGGTTAGGCTTGATTTCAAAGTGGCCGTCGCGAGTTTTTTGTCGTATGAGTATGGTTTTGGGAAGGAGTTTGGGGAGGCCCGGAACGGGTGTAAATAATATTAATATATCGTAATTAAAATAATAATATATGATATACAACACGAATTCGGACTTTTTAAACATGTGAAGATTTATTTTTTAATGGCAAAGAAAAATTATCATGAATCCTAACATCCAGTAACATGATGTGGGTTAGTGGAGAACAGATTCCATCATAATCTATAAAAAATAACTCAGAAATGAATTTTATTTAAAAATAACACAACAAAAAATACAACAAATGAGCTAATTTCTTGATGGTCCACAGATTGGAATGTAAAATGTTAATTTTTGCCCTCTAGTATGTAAACAGCTTTCATTATTATTAGTAGCAACGAACCTTACGCCCCCCACCCCCTCTTATTGTTAGTGGGGATTTAAGTTATTTTTTTAACCTCAGGCTGCTCTTGCCCATTTTCTTTTCTCACTAATGCTGGCCGCGAGATCCGGCTTTTTTTAGAAGATACCGCCGAGATGACAGAAGTGACCAGTTCAAAAGTCAAAGACAGTAAGAAACCTCTGTGAGGATGGGACGGTTGCATGAAAAGATCGATGACCACCGTTGTCGACCCCCTGTCCCACTGCGGTATTTATTGGCCTGGCCAAAGCCTTTAATTCAAGTCGATGACTCCAGCAAGTATGCAAATGATGTACCCATTTCTGTTTAATACATGTTTATTGCGGGGCTGTGTGAGCAGGCCTCTTAATCAAAATTAATACACTGGCCACGGGCGTCCTTGAGTTGCGACGTTAATGTTTCTCGTCTTTGCCCCTAAACAGAATGTTTAGAATTTCATTACATTAAATGAATGGCACTGACACGTTCGGGGTGTCAAGCGATGCTCTACTGAACTAGAATCGTCAGAAAATGGACTAGCCCCCTTTTCCCACCAACGAACATCAAATCGGTTGCAATGCATACGTTTCTTTTTTGAGAGTCCACGAAACAGCATGAACATAACTTGGGCTTGTGTTAAAAGAGACAAGTACAAAGTCTCTCTTTCACCAGACTAAGAGCTGGGTGCGTTCAATATAAATTCCTCAGTCCAAATAAAAAAATGATCAAATTAAAACCACATACAATAAAACGTGCAATATGAAAGCTTAATTTGCTCTATCGATGTAAGTTTGTAATTGAAACATTTTATTAAAGTTTTTAAAAAGAGAATTTTAATGTAACTTATTTATTCATGAATACGAATTCACACTTGGAACAGACATCATTTAATAACATTCACAAAATTATTTTATAATTCTTTGTTACAACGATCCCTGAAAACAACTAGCATGCCTCCAAATGACCGACTTACTTACCATGCCGTTTCTTTCTTTAGAACACGGGCTCTTGGCCTTACTGTCGGAAGCTATTAAAAATCTCATTTCATGCAGACAATTTAGATCAATTTATAAGTATAGATACATGAACACATTAAACGGTGTCTGCTCTCTGTGCGTACGACCAGTGGTCCCTTGTTGGTCAGCTTTGACAAAGTGAAAATGCCAGAGCAACGCTAATCATATTCCTGCCATCGTTGGTTCTTTTCCTTATCCAACAAATATGTCTGGAATACCAAGGTGGACAATTCGATCAGGACAAAACGGCAGAGTAATGCCAAGTGGTCGGTAATTTGGTTTACCGTTGGTCACGCTGTCGTCTCCACCATTCATCTCGTGTGTTGCTCTAACAAGCTCTCCATTATGCCCCACATCATCCATTATTTGGATTAAGCACATCCTCTTTTACAGCAGAGCTTTGCCTTGGCATCATCCATGCCTTGGATCCTCCATAGCATATCTTGTTTAGGCCTGCTCCCTCGCCCCGCCCCTGCAATCACTTATGTGAATGACATCTCTTGAAAATACATTTAACTCACTCCCAATGTCGTCTACAACAATTTTTGTCGTGTGTTTTTTTAACGCATGCTTTCATTCACGGATAGAATGAATTAAAGTTCCCAAGGCTGAGAGCTTTGAGAATAAAGGAAATTCTCGGGTCTAGTGGTGAGAGAAGGCAAGCTTAGAGTTGGTTAGTCTTGCTTCACAAGGCTAGAATACACACTGCGAGTTATTGTCCCAGTGATAGGCTTTCATCTCTATAAAGGCATTAATAAGAATTGATTCAGGACAACTTAAAATGTCAGATATTTTAAAAGAAATATAGCATCGCCTGAACTAGATGCCTTGATGTGCATTTTTCACCAAATCAATAAATAAACATTTACTTTAAAATATTTAGGACTCATGTTGTTATCTAACAGGTATGAAAGGAAAACACAAATTATTTGATTTCCCAAACATAGCCTAGTGTTAATAGTATCAGTATTGATTATTTGTTACTCATATATCTTGTAAATATTAGCAAAGTTTCCAATGATAATTTCTCCCCAAGAGGGATCCTCTATGTATGCATATACGTGCGAGTACACCCCCTCCCCCACAACATTGTTCATGAACCGCGTCGTTTCACAACTTGTGCCCGGGAAGCATGTCGTTCGCAACTCGTTCCCGGGCAGCCTATCTGCCATCTGCATTACACCTGGGAACACTAGGCCAAACCTGGTCATATAACCACGTGAGGCCCCTTACACCCAGCCATTAATTCATTCGATTGGGTTACTGCTGTGTGTGTGCAAATGCTCTAATTGAATTTGGCCCAGCTCACAATCTGATCAGATGACTTTGTAATCAATGAGCGGATGTCAGCGGCCCGCTATCCCTCGCTCTCAGCCCAACCTCGCAATCAAGAACATCTTTCTGAATTATTTTTAGTTGTTTTTTTTCTCCCCCTTCCCATTCCTACACACCCCGACCCCCGTTTTTCAACTTCTTTCTCCCTATAACCCCCCCCCTTTTTTTGCCCATATGTTCAACTACAATTACTACTGTCTACCTTTCTTTCTTTTTTAAATATATTTTTTAAACTTATCTATTTGAGTTTGTTTCGTCAAGTCTTGGATATTGTGGGATGCAAGTCAATAAACAGGAAATCAACTGCGTGAACTTAAAACTTATAATGCACTCCCTATGATTACACTTTTTGTTTCACACCCTATAATGTGTCTGCTTGCTTGCCCCACTCGACACGCTCGTTAGTGTTGCTGGCCTCATGCCCACGGCTCTTTCAGACTTTGCCCGATATGCTGGCTGATCATGCATGGCCAAAAAATTTGTTTACTTTCATCCACCCCCACCCCCACCACATACATTTGACACTAAATGGCACGAACAGGCGACAAGTGAAATAATTATAAATTTTACCAATATTCTTTTTGATTTCAACATAATTTAAGATGAAGCTTATGCCTCTCAGTTCATCAATCAGTCGTATTACTCCTCTGATCCATTCACCCATTGATTTTCTCACGGAACACGTAGTAGTTAAAGATGAATCGTGTTAGAACATGTGCTTTAGGTTTCGTCTCGGGCTGCTGTTCCATTTGTTTAGATCCACGTGCTTTGCTTTTGGTGATAAAACCGTAAAGACTCAACGGGGCGTCGATTTATTGTTCTATCTAATCCATCGCTAATCGAGTTTGGTGGAGATCGATGAGGACGATTCTATTGCCAATCGTTGGGGCAGCTGTACATTTTTTCTCTCAATCTCCCCCTCTCTTTTAAGATATCTCATGTGACATGTTTTATCAGTCGTCCCTCAATAACCCACGTTTCTCTATCCCCCCCCCACAAATCTCTAACAACATCTTTCCTCCAACATATTTTATTAATCGCTCCCTATTAACACTTCTCTCTCTCTCTCTCTCTCTCTCTCTCTCTCTCTCTCTCTCTCTCTCTCTCTCTCTCTCTCTCTCTCTCTCTCTCTCTCTCATTCTCTCCCACCCCTTACCAGTCTCTCATTCATACATTTATTGTTATCCATTTCCTCGTATTAAAAAAAACAACTATAGCTCTGTTGATAGTTTTGTTTCCCATACCCTCCCTGTACCGCATTCAACTCTTGAAGCATAACAAAAGGAAATGGTGTTTCTTATTTTTCGATCGTATTGATTTCATTACGTGTACACAATAAAAACGACGCGCGCTTTATCTGAGCGCCAGTAAACTCGAGTACATTTGATAAACAATTGGTCCATTTTGTTCACTTTCACTTCTTTAATCCAAGTAAACTCACTTCAAGCGCTGATGATTTTAAAAAAAGTCACCTTCACTAACTCACCCTCAAACTGTTTATTCAAATTGTTGTTCGTGTATATGTCCACGAAATCATTAACGCCCTTGTACATGTTAGCTATGTAAAAGCGTGTTATTATTAAATCTTTACATTAAAAATATTGTTTTAAAACCTGTTAACATGTTTGTTTAGGAAAAAAAAACTCTCGAGTCTTTGCTAGCAGCACAATATAGAGCCATTACGCCCCATAGGACTTTTTACACTTCTAAAACGGCCAGGAGATTTTTAAAATTTGTAAGCCCTACTCTATAGAAGTGACGAGAGCTTTGAAACAAAAGACACATTTCCGCAGCTATTTCCAGTGTTGGTTTTTCATTTGGTCGCGTCATTTCCGCTGTTGAGAATGGTTGACCGAGCTTAGTTTGTTTAAAAATAATGTAAATGTTAGTGTGTTTAAAATATACTTATATTTTCTACGACATGATTCATCTTTGTAATTCTATTGTAGGGAGACATACATAAGTCTCGATGTATTTCATGCTGTATTCCAATCGTAGGTGAGCAAAGGTACTAAATCCGGTTATCTTTGCTCTCACAAGAAGGCTCAGTGCAAAATGTTTTCATGCACTGAGCAAATTTATTTTACCAACCGCGCACAGGAAACGCGTAAATGAATGAATGGTTTTAATTAATTGCACTAAGAAAAACTACCATGTAATATGTGACGACCAACTTAGCGAAGGCGCTCAAACATGTGCTTGCATAGCTCACTCAAGGGAAAGCACCTATGGGTGCATCTATGTATCCAGGCATTTCCCGTGGTCCTAAATAGGTTTATTCCACTCTGTACCAGAAACACGTCTATTAAATATCCTTCGTACTTACCGGCATATTGCCTGCTCTGCCACACAATGTGTCCCATTATTACCATTAAGATATTAACTAGCACACGTGCTGGCTTGATTCAAGGTTATGTATGTTTTGAGTTAACGACTCCACACCTGAAAATGTGATGAAGTTGAACTTCTGCTTCGTTGTGTTGTACTAATTCATGGTGAACTGGTCAAAAATACACTTTCCGACCACGATGCTAATTTTTTAAAAGAATTTAGATTTAGTGCATACCTTCATTCATTTTAAAAAATACATTTAATTGCTACCTGAATGCAGGAATATTCTTTAAGAAATCAATTGGAATGTCACAACACTCATCACATGTAATTATGCTACTCATATTTTTTTTTAAAGTGTCGGTATTCATTGGACGCTAAAAATGATGTTATTGCTTGTTGGGAAATGCCATGAAAGGGAAGTCTGTTTTTTAGGCTAGTGCGGTCGAGACGCTTAAAATAATTGAAATAATTATTGATTTCCACCG
Source organism: Ampullaceana balthica (assembly GCA_944989445.1). Classification (NCBI taxonomy): domain Eukaryota; kingdom Metazoa; phylum Mollusca; class Gastropoda; family Lymnaeidae; genus Ampullaceana; species Ampullaceana balthica. Next base: position 40,908 of record CALYLW010000307.1, on the reverse strand, counting down.
CCTTTCAAGCCCAATGAACATTTGATTCGTTAAGTCCCCTGTGACTCTAGCGTACGAATAAATGTACTTGGAGACTTGACATTAAGTCTTGCTCGATGATACTACCACTGTGTATGTCAGTGATACTGGGCGCCGTGACATTTTATCTATATGCACTATAGAGCCATTATGTTTGTTACTCGTGACTAAGAAGAATCTTCTTGGCGTGGCATTTTCTCTGGCATTATGACATCGCCAAAGTGTACGTCTATGACTCGTATATCATCGGTATTAAGAGACGAAATGTCTGTCATAGTCATAGGTCAGTGTAACAATGATGCCCTGTTCGCAAATCAAGTAATATCAGTTAGTGGTAACGTTGGGCTACTGTGTGCTCAACGATGACTGCTAGTGTGCTAATCCGTCGTTCAGACCTCTTGTCTTCTTCTTCTTTCCTTTTAAAGTTGAGCAATAAAAATTGGATACTTCATCCAACTAGGTATTATGTGGTACGTCAACATTGTTTTTAAACATATAAAAGTTTATTGAAATGTTGATTGATAAAGTTCGGCCATATAATGTCAGAAACATTTTGTTACTTTATAATATCAGTGACAGAAAACCATGAACTACGTCCTCCTCCTTTAAAAGCATTATAAAATTTGTGTGTGTTCGGTTTTGGTGATTAAGGGTGTCGTCGTTTTTGTGGATTATCAACTAAATATAATTCTTTGAAATCACTTTATGCAGCTGTTTTTGTCTATACGATTCGGCGCTTTTTACCTCAGCACTGACGTCTAAACTTCGCTCATTTGAAATGTAAGGAATTGTACACCTTGCCCCTTCTACGAACACACACATGTTTACCAACCCACCCCCTTAAAAACACATACGACCGTGGAAACTTTCAGTCATATTCAGTCATAATTGCTTGTTAACGATTAAATGACAGGAACATTGTTAGGACTCAGTACCATACGCTTCCCGCCTGCTGAGTGTCGCATCGACCAGCTTAAAATAAAGCAAAGAACAAGAAATAGAACATCCCTCTCAAGATTGGCCCGATCATTTCCAACTAAACTTCACAGGCCTATTTTGTTTGTGCAACAAAGCCGCTCACCAAACGCCATCTGCGTTATTAATAAAACAATCCTGACAACCTAAAAGTTTGATTGTTTTCCGAAAACACAGTCTCGTGTGCGAATAATGAACTTTTAGAAGTGGAAATGGTCAGTCACTTAATATAATGTTATCTCGAGTGTCCGCGCCGTGTTATCCCCATCGATTTGAGTATCACTGTTAAAAGATTTGTGGCCTGAACTCCTGATGTCTCCAGTTCGTTATGTGAGATCTAATCCGGCATGAAATTGTTTACCTCGCTGTCTTGTGTTACATGCTGGAGCTTTTCAATGAGTTTAACAAAAGTCTACCCCATGGAAATCTGCTGTGATTGTTGGTCGTGGAATAACAGACGTCGAGTCAATGGTATAAATCTAATCCAGTGAAATTCAAGATGTTTTTAATGTTTGTTTCATAAAACTTATTTATTTACGTGTTAATCAGCTTAACACCAACACGTATCTTTTTAAAATGATGCTGGTAAAAAAATGATTAAATAGTGGATTATGAGATTTTTCATTTATTTAAATCCCTTTGTAGTTATTGAACTTTTTATTAGGACTTGGGTTTTAATTTCCTGTGAAAAAATAATAGTAGCATTCATCAAATCTTGTCCAGCCTCGTTCCATCGATTGAATGTACTAACATGTTTTGGGGTGGGATAGGGGTCAGGGTGCAAATTTCATTTTGTCTGTTGCTAATCGATATCAACCGGTCTGAAAACATGGCTGGAGTTGAGAGTATACGGATTGGAAAGAGGGGGGTGTACAAAATGTATGTTTTTGGTTCAGGTTTGGTCATGATCAATGGGACGTGTTTTAATAACTGACATGTCTGTTGTTTAATGCAATGCCGCGAGTGAAGTGGCTATTTAAGCTCTCTCTACTGTTGATTTCATTAGCATGTTTGAAGGTACCGTGTCAATAAATCTTGGTCCCTATACATAGTTGTTATCTTTAGTCTTATGACGTTACAAGATCGGACTGACTCTTGTATTGAAGACATGTCTCTGAATAGCCTTTGTGCACGACCTAAAGTCGTTTTCTACTCTTCACAGTAATAAGAAAGTCAGGCCAGAATACTTATGAGATTTAAATGTACACCTTATTTCAGTTAAGGCTTTTGTCGATAGTACTGATGTCATTTTTAGACGCTCATTTTAAAGTGGTCCTACGAGAAAAACCCAAAAAGAGCATCAAGTTACGTCAAAAAAGAATTGACCCAGTGTAGTTAAAGATTGAAATTACGGCTTTAAGATTATTCAAAGAACTCCCGTCCTGATTTGCTTATACAAAAGTCGATATGGCCGAATGTAATTAAAGGTGTCTGCTTGTGCCCAGAGAAAATGCTATTCCTCAGAGAGCAGCCACACGAAATGTATTCGTTCAAGGATTGATTGTGTGAAAGGACAAACATTCGAGGAACCAGGTTGTGAAACTCCTCTTTTTTTGACGGTATTAGTCCCACGGAAAAAATTTGATTATTGAACAGGTTTATAATCTGGAGCCATAATCCACTTCGTCCAATCGTCCACTAAGCAGGCGTCCAAACTGTTCTCATTTTATGGACACGTACGCGACAATACACCCAATCAATAGTGAAAATCAAATCTGTTCATAAGCTAATAGAGATTACGTTGATTTAAACTTCTAATATGTTCATGTTGCTAAAATCTCAATTATAAAATTATAATTTTTATTTTCATTTTTTGGTGAAGTTTGTGTATTAAATAAAATGTTCAAATTGTTAATAGGTAATGTTACTTTGCGAAATCATTCAGTGCTCGTATTGGCGGTCCCTCTGTGCATGTTGTATCATCTAAGTCGACCAGTCATGAAATATTCTTCTCTTCCAAGAATGACGATCCATGACACATGTAATCTGGTCGGGTGTAGTGTGTGTTAATGAAATATTTATCAACACAGACAAGATAGTAGTCTTGTCAAAGTTATAAATTTCCAGGCTTGTTCCAGTATGATGTTTTAAAAAAAACCACCAAAAAAAAACCAGCCTGCGGTCTACGGACAAACATGATAATTTATTGGCATAGAGAAGGCAGTGAAGTTTCTATATTTCAATATATCTTCTATTTGTGCTGTTAAGTGATTGCCTTGAAAAGAGCCCCTTCATCCCGAATCGATCTGCTTCATATGCCCCTCTGGGAACCGAGAGGTCTTTTAACTTTGCACCATTCCTCTTACTCTTATGCTACTTCGCTCCACCCACATAGCCATCGCTTTTTTTCTTCTTCTCCCCATCCGAACTGAAGCCCTGGTCCCCCCCCCCAAGCCCCACCCCTTCCCACCACTAGAATACACTCACGCTATCCAAGTATGTCCCGAGTCCTCACACCACCTCTCCTTTACAGTAAACCAGACAGATTAATAAATGTATAAATGAGTCCATGGTCTTCTCCGGAAACCAAGCACAGCACATTCCTTAACCCATCGTCTAGACCGTGGATCCCCGAACCCAGAGATTCTGACTAGCAGAGGCGCAAAGACCCGTTATTTCATGACTGCCCATTGGCTTTTCAAAAAAATATATTATCATTGAGAGCATGTTTTTGGAGATAAAAAAAAAGTGGGGGTCACAAGGTTGAGGGGATGTCATTTCACATAGAGCTCTCTCTCCTCACTGCAGCTCACTAAAAAAGTATTTATGTTAGACCGTTTTCTCACTAATTTAGATCTTCTCTGGAAAGTTTCATAATATTGATGTATTTTTCCGCCTGTGGATGTGATAGCATTTATATACCAACCCAACGCTTTAAAAAATAGACCCGCTTTTTCCACAGCTTTCTCTCTCTCTCTCTCTCCCTCGCCTTTCTCCCCCTATCTCCCTCCCCCTATCTCCCTCCCCCTCTCTCTCTTTCTGTCTCTCTCTCTTTCTCCCTCACCTCTATCTCCCCCATTTCTCTCTCTTTGTCTCTCTTTCTCCCTCACCTCTTTCTCCCCCTTCTCTCTCTTTCTCTCCTCTTTTTCTCTCCTATTTCTCTCTTTCTACACTCTTTCCCTCTCGCTTGTCTTTCTCCTGTCCACTCACACTGCTGCTCTAAAGTGATCTTTCACAGAGAATGTTTTAAAATGTCATGTCAAAGTGTTGAGCCTTATTTAAATTCCGACACAATAAGGAAAGGTCTACGGACATCTTAACACGGAATGCCAGATTGGGCGGAAATGGGCAAATAAATGAGAGAAAAGAAAACAGTTTGAGAAGGAGGTGAACTCTTCATTGGGAAAGAGAAATAATCCGGGACAAAATCAAAATGAGTTGAAAACAGCCGCATTTTAGAACGCGAATGAGTGCGTGAGTATTTCTCACGCCCGGAGATTGCGTTATAGCGGTTCCATTAAGCTAAGCCCTATGCCTGACTTTAACGGACGTAACTTAGTTGTCTCTTATATTATATCCTTGATTCATTTTTATTGTTTTTAGATGGGGTATTTGTCATTGATTTTATTTAAGATTCCGTTTTTTTAAACCCCATCTTGTAGATCATAAACATATGAAAAAGACCAGAGTGCTTCCAATTACCATTGTAACATGCCTAAGTTCGTATAACCTATATAGGATTAACGTTCGTATTTAAAAAAATATTTTTAAAAAAATTGTATTGTGCTCAGTTCTTAACATGTGATGTTATCCAAGAGGATGAGATTGTCCCGTGAAGTGGTTATGCCCTGTGGGTAATGACATTTTATCAGTCCTGATCACCGATGACAGGCGGGAGCTCGGGGAGCTAAGAGGACCTCTTCACTTGATTGGTTGGTTGCTCAATTAACGATGGTTAGGTGACTTGCTGTCCGCGCCCCGCTCTGGTCAGTGAAACTCGTTTATTGCCGTCAAGACGCGGCAAGACCCGGTGGCTAATTCTTGTGTTGGCGAAGGAGTCGGGTGGAAGTGCAGGAAGGGGTCGCGCTATTGACTGGTAACCACTAAACGCTTTCAGAAATATCTTGTTTAACTCGGGAATCGCAGATGAAAGCTTTGGTAGCCATGAGTCCCATGAAAGGTTAGACAAGATACAATATTATAACATTAGTTGGTTATTCCCCCATCCTGCTACTCACTTCTTTTTGTTGTTTTTTTTATTATTCCCGCCGGCGTGTGGGCCAGACGCGGGGCATTCTTTGAAATCAGTGCTTTGGGAGAAGAGAGACGTTTAGATTTGGGTCAAGATGAATCGATTAATTCGATAAGCCGAGTCCAATGATAGCGCACTACTTGCTACGTAAAGTGTGTAGGGGTGATTTAGTGGGGTGATGGCCTCACCAGGAGCATGTGTCATACAACAAGCAGGAGCTCACCAGCTCTCACTGCCAACTGTCGGATAACGAGCCTGTATGTTCGACATGTTAGCTTAACGTGGTCGCAAATAATTCCAGGCCGATTAAATGATTTCAGCCGTTGCAATTTCTTCGCGCCAGACAGTCAACAATGAAACCGATAGCGCCGATGCCATTTTTTTTTCTTTCTAAACACGTCTCATCTATCACCTTTTCCGTAATGTAATATTAAAGTTAGTAGAGTGTTTTGGGAATCGCAGGTCCTGAAATTAAATATATGGTGCTCTCAGAGTTCCCTTCCCAAGAACCATCTGACAATAATTGATTGATTTCTTACCGATAGCTTCCAAATAAAATGGGATTTATTGTTTCAATAAAGGAAATAACATAAAATATTAATGTAAATGTAAGTTAATGAGCGGAGTTTTAATGATTTATTTACCTGTCATAAATGGCTTGATTTTTTAAAATCCCCTTATTTTCACCCCCTCCCCATTTTGCTTCGTTAACAACGACCTGTATTTACGTAAATTATGATCGGGCTACTGAGAGCGTGATGTTATTAGATAGATAAGGTCAAGTGCTTTCAACGGCACACATCAAGTACCCGATACAAGCTGCTTTCTTAACTGTTTATTTTTTTTTAATGTATTATCCGAATCAATGGCTAGAGTCGCTCGACTCAGTTATTGTGTGAGTGAGTCACTCCCATATCAGCCAGTACCCATCCTGTCTCTAGCATCTCTGCTTGAGAAACTTCATCAATACAATTCATTTGGCTAATAGAAAAGGCATGTGTTCATAACAAAATATGAGACTCAAACACACATAAAGCATACACATATACACACACACTACCCAACAACCCAATAAATATATAAATACGTAAAAAAAATTAACTATCTTGCTTTAAGCCAATCATGTACCAAGAAATTTTTACATAATGCTAGGAGTATTCTTAGCACTCTGATTGACTTAAGAAATCATAAATACATACTTTAGAATTTTTAATGAAATGTTTCTTTAACTTCCTTTACATCTGATCTCTTAGTATTGCCATTCCATTAACCAAATATTCCTTTGTTCTTTCTTTGTCTGTAGGAGATGAAAGTTAATTGGGCAGCCTCCCCAAGTACGGCACCTAAACAGGACACAAGCAGTAAGTATATGCATGCTATACACTGTAGACAGGAAATCTAAGTACCTAAGCCGAAGGTCGATATCTAGGGAATAAATGAGATATTGAATTCAATGGTACCAATGGTTTCCGGATTTCCTGGTATCCACGTTAGACAAGACCCATGCCTGATTTGCGACTTGAAATGACTTCATGTCCTTGACATTAATTTTAATAATAGAAATGGCTTGATGAACCATTCCTTGTGATTTCAATGGTTCTTTTAAAAAAATGGGTTTGTGTGGTTGAGGACAATAATAATTCTAAAAATAATACAGTTGAATCACATTGTAGCAAAGCTACAAAGGGTAAATGACATTATCTAGAAATCGAGAAAAAAAAATCAAAATGCCCTTTTGTATTTGTTAGAGGAGGTGGAAAGGGGACGAGCGGGGGGGGGGATGGGGGTGGAGTGGATTCAGATTACTATCATATTATTCCAGTCCGGTTTCGCCAGTAGCAATAGCTATCAGCCTAATACCCCCCCCCACTCCCCCCATCCCTCCAACTCCCTTAATTATGCGGCGTGTCTATATCATGCTGGCTCGATGGAAGAGGGATACAATACAAAAAAGTGACTCCCAAATAATGCAATTTCCAAACCACACAAATGGCATTCTCTTGGTTTTGAACCACTTTATAATTAGTCTGGCATTTAGTCCCAGGCAGGCCAGAGCGTAACGTTTATATCCCCATGTTTGCACTGCCGTTAATTGCTGGAGGCAGGACAATCGGGCGCTTATTATTAAATTGAAGGCCTTCTCTAAAGCCGCCCCACCCCTCCTCCCGACACTTGTTCTCTTTATCAACACAGCACACGCCCTCTCACCCATGCACACTAGTGTCGAAGAGTGGGTCTGGACATTGTTGTGAGCTGGTTGTAAAGCGGCACGGAGGGCGTCATCCCATGTTGGAATCGAAGTGTTAGGGCATGTTAACCATTCCATCTGTATCTAGAACGTGTTGTACTGATCATGACATCGGCCATTTCATCTCAGGCTCATACTTAACTTGTAATTACCACCAGTAACAACACCGTTTCTCACGAACTAGCATCATAACCCCGGTGTGGGCACCACGACATCATTGTGCAGACACCATGGCCATAGTATAAGCACCTTACCATGACCTTATTATGTAAGCACCAAGACCTCAGGACATAAATCATGACCTAGTGTAAGCACCATAACATGACCTTGCCTTAATGTGTAAGCACCAAGACCTCAGGACACAAACCCTGGCCATAGTGTATGTAAGTGCTGACCCCCGGTGTAAACACCATACCATGACCTTATTGTGTTAGCACCAAGACCTCAGCCCCAGGACATAAATCATGACCGTAGTTTAAGCACCATAACATGACCTTAATGTGTAAGAACCAAGACCTCAGGACACAAACCATGACCATAGTGTAAGCCGCATGACCTACATACGTCGGTTATAGCCAGATTCTTGGCTAAGTTGACCGTCCCCCCGCCCCCCGCCCCTCAAACACAGTCAGTCGTGTCTATGAAGGTTGCTGGTGAGACCCCACTCCCGTAGCATAGGACTATGGACAATGCTCTCCGCCATACACTGTGTGTGCCGTAGATCTAGGCTTTTTTTTTATTTGCCTACTTTTCTCCCCTTTTTGTTGTGAGCATTTGTTCATATTTCACTTTCTGATCTACTTCCTTATGCAGGTCGAAAAAAATCCATTCTCTTCCCTCTTTCTATATAAATTATAAAATAATAAATTCTGATTTACGGAGTTAATCAATGGATGGTTGAAAAAACAAAAACAAAACGATTGCTTATTTTGCCTCGAAGAGGAAGCAATGCCGACTTGTTGTCTCGTTAAGAGAAAAGGAAGCGAGGATGCAAGAGACGAAAGATTCCCGAATGTCCAAAGTCCAGATGCCGTGCTTAAAAAAAACAAAAAGCACCACCAAGGCCTGCACAGAAAATCCAATTTCATTTCTGCAGCACTGAAGTGGCTTTAATATGCTCATCTCGCGCGACAAAGATTTGATCAATATGAGTGGATGTAGCTTAAAATTTATTTCCTCCTTGCATCGCCTTGTTTCAGTCCCAACGTCGTGGCCTTACAACAGGGCAACCCCCATACTCCCTGCCCCCTTCCCTTTTCCCTCGACCCCAACCTCTTATCACTCTTAATTCATTTTTTAAAACGTTGTTGTTTCCCATCTTTTCACGTGCTTGATCAACTCTCCACACTGTCTCATGTAAACCGATACCGCCCTCCCCCAAACTCCCCACATTCAAATAGAAGGAAAATATGCCACAAGACAACATAAATGACATCCATGTGTAGATTTACGGGTCCGAAAAGGGTCTTTTATTTATATAGGACCAGCCAAATCGCGTGAAGTCTGTTCATGAAATTTCTTATTTTTCTTTACTTTAAATATTTTCCGTTGCCCTGATGATTCTTCATTACCAGATTTAAACGCGTTTGGCCCCTTCCTTAACGGCATTTGTTCGTTTGCGTGGTTAAAAAGATCTCCCATTTTCAACAATTTAAATATCACATTATCATTATGGGATTTAGATCCCCCCCCCTTTCTCCCAATATTTGTTTTTGGGTCCCTGATTACTGCAGGCCCAGCCATCTACATAATCCCATCTTTCCCCTCCCCACCCACAGAACATTAAAGGGCTCAAGTGGAAGTTGAAAATGTTGTTATGGGCAAAATGAACTGACAGTAAATATGTGAAAACCAAATCAAGATCACCCCCTCTCCCTTCATTCCTCTGGTCATGTCCACCTCCCTTGCTCCCCAACCCTACTTGCTGGATGTAAGGTCACAAAGACTGGATGTGTTATTTCCCTCCATTGATTTTTTTTTCTTGAGAGGTTCTCAGTTTTTAGAGGGAAAATTGGAAAGTATATTTTGCTTTGAAACAAGAGGATGATGAATATGGAGTAGGTTGATGCCTGTAATATTAATTATCTCCTGTGTACTGTAATTATGTCGAATTATTATTTAATAAATCTGTATTTCCATTGTTATGGCTCATTTCATCAAGTGATCTTGTGTTTTAACATTTCTGTAGGCAAACAGATGTTAAGAGGCAAAAAAACAATTCTAAAATGTTTGGAGTTTGGATCCCATCAATATGACCCACGACTATAATTTTTAATATATTTTTATTGATTGTTTTGTAATGTCTCCACCCACAATTGTACCCTCTATTAACTTTTTAAAAACATTAAAACAGCTCAAGAAATAAATGCAATATGACCATGATTGAAAATCATTTATAAAACCATCTTTTTTTTAAATAGATGATTTTAAGACCTCATCTGTTGGAAAAAGAAAATATAAATACAAGTCACATAAAAATATAGAATACTGCAATATCTCCATGAAAATTATAAACCAGTTTTTAAAAAAAATTGAAAATTGTCTCTGTAATTTAAACAGGGAATTGAGAGTTTCTATCCTTACAAACCTAATATTATTATAGATTACAAATTATTTCTACCTCTGTCAATGAGATGAAAAGCTTATACTATGAACAACCACCTTTTAAAAATACTAGCAAGACCCAGGTTTTTACCTGGCAATCTCTTTCCAGATCCCATCCATATAGGTCACCTTCATCAGTCAGCAGGATGTTCCTTAGGGCCATCTTCCTGCTGTCACACAAGATGTATGGTCTAGGTCTCATCCGATTCTATAATATAATTTTAATTAGATGATGCAGTGTAATGCTCCTATGCCTTAACGTCACCTTCCATATCATGACATAAAGATTCCTTTTTAAACATTTTTTAAAAAAATACATGCGCATCTTTTTGAAGTATTAAACCTTGATCACATCAGTGATGATCTTCTAATTGATCTCCCATAGTGTCAGTTACACACACTGGTGAATGATGGATACATCTCAGCTTGGGCTTAAGGATAGGCTGACAATATACGGCTCATTTATTTATTAGACCACTCATAGTATTGAGTAGCTGTCTTGATTTTGTCAAACATATTGATTTCTGGTAACTACTGAAATCAGCCTATGTAAACAGAGGGATATTGTCCCTGGAATGATTAATATACTCATTACATGCAGTGGTTCAGCCAATAAATGAATAAACCTAAAGGACAATTGAGCTATTTTCTGATACTGGATGAAGATGGAAGACCACACTAAATATTTATGAAGGAGAATATTATGGTTTTAATTTTAATTTTTTAGAAGTATTGACACATTTTATAAATGTCATTTTACTGAGGAGTTGGTGCTGATAATGAATTTGGCAAGCTGATGATTTAAACACTTGAGTGAACCTCACAACTTTTAAGACTGGGACACTTGTCACAGTTCCAAAGTTAGGCCATCTTACATGCAAAACACACCACCCCCACCCTTTTTTTTTAATTAAAAGAATTTTTTTTTACACTGACATAATCACTTACTTTCAAGGAATCACACCCACATTATTATATATATATAATATATATGTACTTACATCCATGAAGTTGGTGAATAAAATAACCATTCATCATAACACATTAAGGGAAAAAACATTTCTGTGACAAACTTCATGGATTTGAACTCATGTTATTGAATGCGTCAGGGCATTATTTAAATTTTTGGAATTTAAGTTGCTGGCTGGTTATAGGTAATGATAGTTTAAATAACATGTATCAATATGTTTGGTTATATTTAAAATATTGATATATTGTATCTCAAAGGATTAAATCTATATTGCTAAAAGGGGGGAAATCGTTTGATTGATTGGGTTTAAAAGATGTGTTGACAGAAACACTTGTGAAATTTCTCCTCTGACAAAGATTGAATATCTTCCAGGTTATCATCGGCCAGATTGGAAGAATGGCGTGAAAGTTAAGTCAGAGACATTTCTTACCCTTTTTTCATTGTGCATTCATTATGTTCTTTCTTGTTTTATAAAAAAAAAGTGAAGCAAAACATTTGACTGCTTGAAAATTTTTGAAGCTTGTCCATTATGGACTAAGCCATGGGATTTAATATCAATGGTAAATGCCCACATACAATGAGCGTGTTTTGTTGACCTTCTACTTCTACCCATTTACCAAAAAGATGATGACGACTTGCTTAACTTTTATGGCCATGAACTTGTAGATATATTTTGAAAGTACCAACCAAGTCCCAGATTGCAAAAATTGCTTATAGATGTACAAGCAACTACTATTCTGTGCTGTTGCTTACTTTTTGACAAATAGTATGTTTCCAAGCTCTGGCCATAACTGCAGTAATGGTGAGATAATAGGGTGAAATTGAACCAACATCATGGTCTAGCAGGATGTTGGGCCTCAATTCTAGAGGGTTTTTACAATAGAACTTCTATTTCTCTCGTTGCCATTGTGTTGTTTATTCCTTGTTCGTGAATGAAATATAACAGCCTTGTGATCATTGTTTAACTCATTTCTTTTCCAGAACATTTTCACGTTTTTGTAGGGGACCTCAGTGCCGATATTGAACAGCATCAATTGAGGGATGCCTTCGCAGCATATGGCGAGATCTCGTAAGTAATCATAATTATTTTTCTAGTATCTTTTATCTGTTAATTTATTCTGCTAAACTAGCCTCAAACTTCTTCCGTCTCTGTTTACTCTTCTAAACTTGATCTTAGCTAAGCCATAACAGACCCATGTTGCTATGTCCATTGTTGTATTGTCTTAGGTCTTGGTAGGCATGTCATATGCTGTTATTTTTTTTAAGAGCCCACTTTTTTTGTGGGTGGTGATATTAAAAAGGTCTTGTCTGTTATAAAATGTGATTTATGACTCAAGCAGTTGTTAGCTACAGTATCATGAAACTAGTGCAACTATTTCCCAAATCTTTTGACTGCTTTAGGGTACAATGAGAGGTAACCAAAACTTTCTTTTGTCTAGAGTTTATTGTGTTGTTATTATGTTTATCAATAGGATTAAAGCTTCTCATCTCCATCTTCCATGATTCCAATTCAGTGCTGAAGTCTTTTTTTTAAAATTTATTTATTAAACATATGCCACTTAGGGGCCATTTTTCCTTTTTAAATAAAATGCGCTAAATAGACTTTTGAATATTTTTCACTCCATAAGATAAGCTTATGAAAATTAAAGTACAAATGTACACTATTTATTCCCTGACATTGTTAAAAATAATAATACTTTGTATGATGATGATGGTTTCTTGTAAGGCGCTATTTGTCCATGCTAGTCCAGCATGCTCACCAAGCTCTGATACAACTATTCTTTCTTACAAAATGTTAACATCAAATTATTGAAAATTCATGTCCCTGTCATAGTGCTCTGATCAGAAATGACAAATCATAAGAACTGAGTGTTATATTAGCAACACAAATTAAATAACACATCGGGTGGCATAGTACTTATCAATCTCTACCCACCATGATACCAAGGCTATTGTTTATGATTTGCCTGGGCAACAGCGTCAGAAAACGATTCACCTGGAAAAATGAAACAAGCAGGAAGACACTGTTAACTGTTGAGATTCTTGTGTATGTGTGTGTGTTGAATGAGAAAAACATTAAGATCCTTTGTGTTGGTCCAGGATTTTAAAGACCCTAAATGAAATTGTTTTATCCATTTTTTCCAAAGCAAAGATAAATTAATGCTTTAGTTATGTGAAAATTATAAGCTATTTATTTAACGTGATGTCCTTATAAAATTGCCATCCATGAAATCAATATTCTCTTGAGGAGAATTTTACGGTCCACTAATCATTGGAATCATAATAAAGGGAAATGTTCCACATTATAAAACAACATTCCCCCTCTTGGGGTTATTTTTCCTTACCCTTTCTCTCTAAACAATTTTTAAACAACTGAGGAAGGCCTGATGTTAGGAGACTTACATGGTGAATGAAATATTAAAGACCACTTTAAGCTGAGCTGATGCAAACCTATGTTAGAAACCATTGACAGACGCTGGTTATATGCCCAACATCATGCTAAATGAGTCTGGCCATGAGTCTGAGGAAACTAGGATTGTACTTGGCTCAGGAAAGAGGATAGTGGATAGCATCAAACTTTTTGGACAAGTCACTGGGGAAATAAGTGTTCAGATGAACAAGCAATGTGGTTTTATTTGGAAAGAGTGAAAAAAGAGTAACATAACCCCAGACTAAGTGAAGCAAGTATAAAAATAAGAGAGGCTTTGTAAAAAGAAGCAGAGGTGTTGGGTGTTAAATATTTAATTGGATATCCATCCAGGCCCAGAAATAGATTACAGTCAGTGAAAGGAACAGAATAGACTTATTTAATTTTTCAAAATGTGTGTAGATGGCTTTTAAGCTTGAGGGACCTAAAAATTTGTAAGCTTTTTTGTTAAATATTCTTTTTATTTTTTAGGGGTGCGAGCGAGGGTGTCCCAAAACAATTGCAAATTTAATTTTTTACGTTTTATAAACTTTAAAAAAATAAAAGATTGTAATGTGTCTTTATTAAATGTTGTTGCCTTTTTGGTGTGGAGTCCTCATGCTGAGAAATAGGTACAAGAATGGCTGCAGTTTTGTTTTTCCTAAACAAAACTTAAGAAGTATTTACTCCAGAATCTCTATTTAGAGAAGTGTTTACAGATACTTCAAAGTTTTAAAATAAGAAATATTTGTATATAAGAGCTATGCTAGGCTATAATATAAAGAAAGTTTGATGCAACTTTTACACATAAACATTGGAGTGAGATTTTGGCTAGACTAGCAAAAGAAAGAAACCAATGTGGTACCAGCAGAATACTTTTTTAAAAACACACAAAAAAAACAGTGTTTTCTTAATATACAAATTTAAGGCCTTAATCATCTTGTTTCTAGAGGTATATAAAAATATTAAAACTGTTAATTATATCAGTTTAGAAACTGCTGATATAATTCATCATAACTAAATCTCAATGGATAGGTCTTTGAGTTGCAGTGTTGACAAAAGTGGTTAAGATGTTGGTTTTTTTTCAACTTAATAATTCTCATAGTCTCTCACATTCTCCCCTTGCTCTTTAACATTCTTACACTGTCTGACACTCTTTCTCACTTGCCCTCTTTTTGTAGCCACACTCTTAAATCCCCCTTTTTAATATAGCATAATTTATGTGCTTCCATTATCTTCGGAACCAACACCACTAAAAGTTAACCTAAGCGATACAACCCAGACTATTAAAAATGAAATAAAAACACATATCCCTAGCTAAGGCTAGAAATGTAACTACTTTTTAGTTTTAAAAAGAATTCATCTCTTCAACATAGCAACTAAAGAATACCAGATTATTTTGCTGACTTTTACCACTTCAAGTAAAAAACACTTACATGCCATCGTGCTGTTATTTGTAAAATCTTTTGTTAACTGGCTCCCCTTATTTTCATACCCATGCAGATGGCAGACTCATATAGAGCGACTCCCTTGTGTAGAACCCTGGGACTAGGGGCAATAAAGTGTATGCCTTTTCACTTGTTTCCCTATTTATTTATATTTTTTTTTACTTTCCACCTGCATATTACTTTTTTTGAAGTAAAATTTTTTTATCATTTTTTAAAATTGTAATTTTTTTGAATTGTAAAAATTTTCTTACCATCATCATCTTGAACATGCTGTTTCTATTGTTAACAAAAATTTGTTACATTTACCCTAGATTTATATCTTTTTTTTCCTTCATATTTGGCTTTAGGTTTGATAATGCAGTCTGCTGGTACTTTGATTTGTTTAACAAAATAATTGTCTCCTTTTTGGAAGCAATTATCATTCCCATTTGGTGCAACAGGCATGCATTTCCTCTCACAGTTGAACAATAAAGATCATGTTTACAATTTGTTTTTTAAACCAAGCATGTTTGTGCCACACTGTGCAAGCATTTAATTTATGAAAGTAAAAGTAATTTTTTTTAATCTTGCATTATAAAAAACAATACTAGTGCTAACAATTATGAGAAAATTATACTCTAGCAAGTTCACTACCACTACACATATATTTTGAGAAAAGATTATTTACTTTAACTGTTTTTTGTTTTTATGAAAGCTTGAATTGATTTCATATTTAAATGACAAATCCAATAATACTAACATTTTCTTAAGTTAATTAAGTGGTGAGGTATTTTTGACAATATGTGATTGTATTATGAATTTGTGTGTATGTTTGTTTTTTTTAAACCTAATCTTATTTTCCAGTGTAAAAATATTTGAAATAAATATTAGCCATGCACTAGATTGTAGTCTTTATGCCAGCCAAGATAGAACAACAGGCTTTCAATATTATCAAAAGATTTTCAATACATCGTTCCACTGTTTGCATTGGAGAATGACTTATCCTTGTAACACGTATAATAAAACTGGTTACCTTATGCATTCTTTCTTTCCTACCTTGTTTCTCCCCAATTATGCATTTTTAAAACTAAGCAAAAAGAAAAGTTCATTATGTCATTTATGCTGGGTGATTTTTACTGAATTTAAAAACATAGTTTTTCACTTCCCTCCATGCGGTAAAATAAATTCCATGTAGTGGTGATGTCAAAACTTGACCTGGCATAATTAGGGCCTTATTATTATCCCTTAGTCTTTTTTACTCTTTAACTCTTTTTTCCTTTTTTTCTTCCTTTACGCAGTCTTCTTTCTATTAATCCTTGCTTTTAATATACCCTGTTGAAAGTGCAAATATGTCTGTACATTGTGTATTGCCTTAGTCACAGTTATAATGTTTTTATCTTGTATAATTGTTCATTTAAACCAATATTTATTTCTGTTTATATATTTATTATCTTGGAAAAATAAATAATAATAATTGCCTTGTAAATTAATTTTTTTGAACTCCCTTCCTTAAGAAATAGTTGCACAGCTTTTTTTATTATATTTTGTTTAATATAAATAACTAGGATAGTTTTTTCTGTCTGGATTATTCTTAGGGATATGGACATTGAGGTTACTAGATGAGCTTTTTACTTGCCTTCATTTTTATCTGTCCTTTACTCTGGGCATTATTTAAATTATTTTTTTTGTACATTGTCTCTTTTTTTCTCCACTAACTAATATTACACATTCCATTGAACTTGTGGTTGTTTTATTCAATTCTTACAAATCTTTTTTGAATAGCAAGATATTTTTTTTAAATAAAATATTTTTGTTAGTAGGATTTAAATTACAGCAGTCAAATGAAGCAATCTAAAATAAACATAAAGTCCTTGCTTTTTTTTTGTTTCCTTAGTAAAAATACTTTTTTCTTTCTCTTCTTCCTCTCTTAAAGTATCTCAGCTTCTAAAAGACAATCTTAACTAAACATTATAAAAGTTTAGATGATAATTGATGTTTTAAATCATCTGGTCATTTTCCCTAAGAAATGTATTAGTTTGGCTTGTAATACAAATCATTGAGCTGTCTTCCACAACCACTGCCTTCAGTTTTCATTGAACATTCCTAATCAAACAAATAATAGTTATAAATGAGATGTGCATAAATAGCATAATTTATTATTCTAATATTTCCTCCCCAGAGACTGTAAAATTATACGTGACCCTGCCACAATGAAATCCAGAGGCTATGGGTTTGTCTCATATGTAAATAAACAGGTATGGGGATGGCCATTGTGGCCATGTTAGAAGTCTTGGAAGTGTGTTGTATGAATGTGTTTTGAGGTCACAGAGAGTTAATTGTTGGTCATGAAATATACAATATATCTACATTAATGTATTAGTATTGAATGGATGATTAGATGTTGCTTTTCTCGTGCTATTATATTTCTTTGTTTTAATTTGTAATAAATTTAATGCAGGATGCCGAGGCTGCCATCAACCAAATGAATAATCAGTGGTTAGGCACACGACCCATTCGAACCAATTGGGCAACCCGAAAGCCACCAGCCCCTGTTGTTAAAGAGAGTAAGTAATTAGGTCAAGAATCTTACACTTGGGATCTACCCTTATTTTATTTTTGTTACAATTACACACAACTAATTTAAATCTAATGAAAATATTACACTGTGGTATCTTTTAAAAAATTTTAAAATATAATTATTTTTTTCTTCACAAGTTATTGATATATTTAAATACATAAATAAAATAATAGTCCAAGTCACTGGCTCACTAGCTAGATAGATGTGGAACGCTGAGGAACAATGTACAACAGTCTATTGCAGTTAAAAAATAGTGTGGTGATTAGCACTGTAAAAAAATATTATATGATATCATTGTTTGATCTTATATTTAAATAAAGGTGTGCACTTTGTGTACATTTCAGAAAGTTTAATATTTCGTATTTATCAAACAATGACAAGTTAGTTGGGCTTTTTAAAAAAAGTGGGCGCCATGGCGCCCCAGCACAATCTAGTTCTAAAATATTATAAAGGTAGCTTTGCACATAATATATAAACATTATGAAGAGCATTCTCAAATTACAACAATCGGGCAATTATTTCTTTCTTAAATGTAATGAGCTCCTAAAGTCTGTATTTAATTTTGGTCAATTTTGCGCTTGCTTTTTGATTCTTAATCAAAGCAATTTTAAAATGAAAGGTATGAAATTTAATTGGACCTCTTTTGAACCCAGATGCTAAACCATTGATCTATGAAGAAGTCTTTGGTCAGTCAAGTCCTACAAACTGTACCGTCTATTGTGGAGGCGTCACTAATGGTCTGACAGGCAAGTTTTGTCTTCAATGTTATTTTTGAGTGAATATTTTCGGTGGAGCTTTGGAAATAATTGAGCTACATCAAAATATAAAATTCTTTAGGTGACATCTCTGTCATTTTCTCACACAAACCCCATTATAATAACTTGGATCAAAGTTCCAATTTCTGCCCTAAATGAGATTCTTAAATAAAACAAGGGTATTGGCTCCTTAAAATTTTTGTCTGTTTTAAAATAAATTAAATATTATTTAATAAATCTGCTGTGCAAAATGTTGAATTAGTTCAGAGATAAGAAAAAAATCAGACTTGTAGAGAGAACTAAAGATATTATTTTGAAATGAATGCATGCTATGCCTAGTATTTTGTAGGAGTACATGCATTTCACGGGTTTTTTTCAACCCTGATTCTTGAGTAGTTGGCTCTAGTAGATTAGTTTATATACATGTTGCATGTGCTATCATTTTGTGTGTTTTTTTTAATATTATTCTTTTTCCCTTCATATTATTTTTCTGCATGCACAAACTGACGTAAAGCATAACATGCTTTCCAACAGTGCAGTAATGAATTGAGGGAAACATCCCATTATTAAACTTCTTCTTTTCAAAATGATCAAGATTTTATTTATTTAGAATCATTACATTTTGATTGATAAAGAAGGTCGTTCAATTCATTACATTATACATGTAATATTTTAAAAGAGAATACACACTATGTCGACTAAGAATCTAAGATTACATTTTAACAATTTCTCTCCCTGTCAACAATGTTGGGTTTTTATTGACAATAGTCTTTTATTAGCAGTAGTCTGTCATCATGCTGTCTGTCCACTGTGTGAGTTCTCACAATTGTACCGTCCAGATGCTGCAATAGAACACCACTGCCCTAAGACAGCGTGCCTTAAAACAGACCACTGCTCTGGGCCTTTGCTTAATTTAAATTAATGTGTCAAAATGTGTTTTCTTCTCTTTTGTTTGTTGGTGTGAAGTCTGGAATTCCCAGGATTGGATTGATACACTCAATATTTGATTCCTTCTACAATAGAAAGGGATTGTTGGGTAACTAAAAAAGAATAAATGATCCCTTTTATACGAGTGAAAACAGAACAAATAAAAGAACTAGCCAGTAATTGTACAATGCTGGTGAAAAGAGCTTCCAAGTGAAATTTTAATGGGGGAAACAGGGCAAGCCAGCTGTATTTAAAGATCAGATGGAAAAAAGGCAGGGCACACAAAAAATCAATGATCCTATTGCTGTGTCTTTAGGGATTTGAATACAATTTGATTATGTGGCTAAGATGTAGTAGGGAAGAGAAGTTAGATGCCACTATTATTGTGCCTGTGTTAAAGCTTCGTAGAGAGCACTCACTTAAATTTCCATCTCGATTTTCAAATTGTTTGGTGGCTTAATGGAAATTAGGTTATAGGGGTCCAGGGTGGGGGGTAACAGAATCAGCATAATGACATTTGAAGGCCTTACAATGGCATTGGCACTCTTAGAGCTGGGATCACTGCGTAACACAAACTGCTAGAATCTGCTTCAGTGACTTAAATTCATGAAGGTTTACAGCTCCTGCTTGGATTAATTAGAGGAAAGGGATAGATAAAAACCAATGGACAGAAATTATATTTTTTTAGTTGGCAAAATTTTTTTTTAAAATTACATGGAAATATCTTACTTAAATATCTTACTTTAAAATTTTCTTTCTCTACAGAGGAGCTTATGCGTAAAACATTTGCAGCATATGGCACAATTCAGGAAGTCAGAGTTTTCAAAGACAAAGGTTATGCCTTTATAAGGTACCAGCATTTTAAAAAAAAATTCTTTTTATATGAAATTTAGAGGAGGCAAAATATAAGTGACTTTAACACAAATAACGGTGCATTTCACTAGAAATGTGTATATTATTATTTATTGTTAAATGCCTATAGCTTCAAATTAATAATTGATCATCTTTTTTTTAAATATTTTAGATTTAGCACAAAAGAATCTGCCACACAAGCCATTTGTGCCGTCCATGGTACCACGGTCAGTGATCAACCTGTCAAATGTTCTTGGGGTAAAGAGTCCAATGATTCCAACCCTTCCAGTCAACAATCTACATCCAGCAGTGTAAGCTTCAAACAAATAGATCTCTTTTGATTTCAACTTGAATGTTTCGAATGTTTGCTTTAATAATTCTTGAGTTTCCCATCCTGTCAGTGCTGTATGTAACATCATGAAAGGAACTCCTTGCTTTATTGAACCGTTTACCTCCTCAATGCTTCTCCCCAAGACAATGTTAACGCTTGTGTCCATCCTGTTACACTAATGCAGAGAAAGTGGAGCTTGTTTTTCCGTCTAGTACATGATCTTACATTGTTTACCAACACTCCCCCAGCCTATTGCTATAACCCTCGAAAGATGGGTACTTTCCTTTGAGGTTTTCAGCATAACCTAGTCAGTGCTGTAAAGCTTCAAAACTCTTCTTGGCGCAGAAGTGCCTTCTCTTATCAGGTGTCAGATGTTTTTTTTTATTTGATGTGTTTCTTTTTGTTACAAGTGTGATACCCGGCCTCACACAAACCCTCCACGTCTTGCTTGAGGCCAGCCAGGGCAGAGTTTTGGTGTTGCCTTTTATACTCGTGAACAACTTTTCTTAATGTCAATATTATTTGTGACTAAAAACTACATTGACTTAACATGTCAGGAAATTAAGTGGGCAGCGCAGATGGAGTTGTTGTCATTAAATGGATCATTGTGTCTCCAATTTCAGCCTCCTGTAGTCATGTTACCATCACAGCAGCAACAACCTATAGCAGCCACACCAGCTGCTGCACCCTATGGTCAATTCTATAACATGGGCTATTACCAGGGAGCTCCATATGCAGCCACTGCACCAACCTACCAGGGAACTGTGCCTGCGCAGGCCACCCAATACATTCCTGCTGCCCATGGACAGTGGCCAGGGTACTCCAGTTACCAGGCTTATGGGTGAGTCCACTGTGGTATCACTTTATTTAAGCACCATATTTTGCTACATTCTAATTGCTATTGTGAAAAATTAAAATTATTATTACTGAATCAGGTTGTGATAAATATCCTCAATGTTATTTTCACTCCCTACATTAAATCGGGAACTGTCGAATACTTATTTGCTGTGGCGTTAACACTTTTTTAAATAGTAATTTTATCTGTAACTCTAAAATACCCCATACTGGTAGGAAAGAAATCCACATACCAATTAAGTGTGAACACTCTGAAATGAAAATTGATTAAGAATCATATGGTATGAAGTTTGGAGTTAAGTGGCTGTGTTAAATAATTAATATAACCTTGATCTTTTAACAGTGACTACATTTTAATGACATCTTTCCTCAACTCACACACACACACTGACTGTTGAGTTCTTTTTATCATCTCAACATGTTTTTACACATTTGAAACATTATTTTTTCGTTTGAAATTATACAGTTATTTAGATTTTTATTTTTAATTTAATTCATAAGCTACCTACATATTCAATTATAACAAGCATATGAAATTCATTGTTAAACTATTCTGATCTACTAACACAAAAGATCTGCCACTAGTGCCTAGCTCCATTATCATAACTATCTGGATCAAAATATCATCAAAATCACTTTCATTTTAGAAACAATTTAAATTTGGCATTTGTTAAGCTAGACCAAATTGCAGGTACTACAAGTTAGTTTTAACGAAAACAATTTTGTTTCTCTATACAATGAAAATGAATGTATTTAGTATAGCTAATGTTCTTTTCAAAAGGTCACAATTCTAATTTGCATTTGTATTATTAAAACAAGGCCAGTTATATTGAGAGCAACACCAGAGTAAAAAGTGGCAGATCATTGGCTGTCAAAGCAATTTTTGTCATTTAACTTTTAAACATATTTTTAAACTTAAAATTCCTATTCAAGATTTAAAAAAGATTAGAAAAAAATTATTAGTCGTCATGAATCCCATAAGCTTATAAAAATAAGTTAATTGTAAAGGCGATTAAAAATCTGCAGGGCATCGAGTGCGCTTCTATATTAAACTAATTGATTAAGATATTATAGCATTCTTTAATTAGTCAGTTAATGGAGAAACAAAATATACATTTTTCTTATGTTAAGTTTCATAGTCTCTTCTCTCTTCAAGAAATAAATTCAGTAAATAAAATTTGTTAAAACGAAATTTTGACATCTGTTTCACTGAATTTCTAATGT
This sequence comes from Ampullaceana balthica, assembly GCA_944989445.1. Classification (NCBI taxonomy): domain Eukaryota; kingdom Metazoa; phylum Mollusca; class Gastropoda; family Lymnaeidae; genus Ampullaceana; species Ampullaceana balthica. The sequence continues at coordinate 18,545 of CALYLW010000307.1, read as the reverse complement.
TGTCTTAGCATAATAATGAATAGATATTATTGAATAGTTGCAGTAACCTGAAGATGTGAATTTTAAAAATGTTTTTTTTTGGAGGTATTCAACTATTAATCTGTTCTTTAAAAAAAATGAAATTAATTAAATTCCAACAGTGCACTTAAGCACCTTATTGTATATGATGGTTTTAAAAAAAAAGGTAATTATTTTATATTATTTTTTTTGCCCAGGAGCATGAATATTCCTATGAGTCAGTATGCAGGGATCCAGATGCAGCCAGGCCAACAGCAACAATTCAATGGTCAAGGCCAAGGGATGGTTGGCTACCCCATGCCGCAGGGTGAGATTGACAGTTTTCCTATACCAGGCTCATAGATCAGTGAAATGGCCAAACTTGTTTTCTTATATACATTTTTAAATACATTTATAGAAATTTTCAATTTTTTAAATAGCTTTTCTACTTGTGTGAACCTGCTGATATTTTTTCTAAATCTTAGATCCAATAAGAAAATTAATATCAAAAGTGTCTGCTTGCCTTTATTTAGATCAACTTAGTACCTTTTTTGTTTGTTTTTTTCTTAGAAAACATTTTTTTATTACCAATCATGGTCTCGCTCTGCATATAATTTATTGCCCTCCTTTTTAGGAAAAAAAATTTGAATTAAATGTTAATGAGTTTTTTAACTCCATGGTACTTAAAAATGATCTGGCGCAAAGCTCTTATTACTGCTTCGATTTTCTTCTTGAGCAAAATAAAGGCAAGTGGAGATAGTTTAAAAATAATAAAATTATTTATATCTATATATAAATAGGTAAAAGTTGTCGTCTTTCAATATGCTTAAATACTTCAGTTATAACTGATCTATTTAACTAGTGGAACTCATACACCTCTGCATTTAATATTCTGCAATGAATCATGTAATGAAAAAAACAAATTATCTGATCTAAAATGTGTTTTCAAAAAATATTATTGGTTTTATTAAGAAAAAGGAAAATATTAATTATGATTAATAATAGTCATTACCAATGCATGTTTATTTTATTGAGTTGTTTTGTTTTTTTTCTCCCATCATTTTCTTCATTTTACTTTCACTTTTTTTCCTAAAAAATTTCAAAATGTTGTTTTATATTATATAAAGTAAAATGCTTACTCTATTGATTTAATTTTTTTGTTTTTTTTGTTTAAACGTTATTAAAGTTGCTTTTTCTATTTGTTGTATTAGTTTTCTTTGTTAAATTATACCTTTTTTAATGGAATTTTTCTTCATATTCAGAAAATATATTTGTTTAACGATCCATTTATTAATTGGTAACTAGTATTTTACTCAGAACTAATGTGTGTATTTTCTTAGACTTAATCGCTATCTAAAAGTGTAAAAGAATCTTTGCAATTATTCTGCAGCTATCTGTTTTCATTTCAGTGATGGTTGAAAAATAAAATTAAAAGATGTGGAACAAAATAGGGAAAATTTAAGTAAATGTCACAATCTTCACTGCCCACAAAACCTGCTGCTTCCCAATTTGATCTGATGGTGGCCTGATTTATTTGTTTTTTCCCCTCAAATGCTTTCCCTCATCCTGTTCAAAGGCAGATAGTGCCCTCAGCAGCACACCCAAAAATTTGTTATACTTCTAATGTGATTGTGATGGTAAAATACTAGCTTTAAATAACTATCCATGTGGTGTGGATATCTAGATTAAAAAATTACAAAATTTTTAAAAATTCAAAACCTTTTCTTTGTACTCTGTAATTATTATTTTAGGTTCAGTGAGTTCAGCTGCATTATACATTTATAAAATCTTATCAAGTCTCCAAAAGTAAATAGACCATTGAGTAAATGATAATTGGATCCCCCTTTGCCAACTGTCCCTATGATCCATTTTTGGCACCTCTTTGTATAGATTTATAATTTTGTTGAAAAGGGCAATATAGTGGGAATACTTACTTTTACTATCTTCCCTTTGTTAAAGGTAATAATAATATTTCCTTAGCTTTTAAATAAGAAAAGCAATATTTAGTAAATATGATTATAGGAAACAAAATCAAGTGTTGGGACTCTATTGAAAAATGTAACAAAACTGATAGATGAATTAATCTAAGTATTGTATTAAACAATTATTAAAAATGGGCTATTTAAAAAATTAATCTTGAAAAGAGTTGTTTTAAAGAAGAAAAAACAGAAATCAACCTTTTTGTTGTAATTTATTCTTAGAATGACACCTGAACGTGACATTTGTGAAATCACTGCTGTTTATATCTTCAAATATCGTTTTATACGAAAAAAGTTGAAGCGCTCATTGAAACTATTTTAAGATTTAATGCTGGTATCTGATTTTTTTTTATACACTTTAACAGTTGTTCATTCTCTTTAAAAAAAATTGTTGGTGTTGAGTTTGAAATATTTTAAAGAAAATATAACTAAACATCTTGTGTTGTCTATGGATATATTTTTACCTGATAAATCTTTAATGTTAAACTAACTTTTCATTTTAAATGTTTATTACAGTAAAAAAAAAGAATCCAAGTAATTCTAGATTTGATTTTAATTCGAGTCTTAATTTGAAATAACAAGTTAATTTGAAAAGATTCTTTAAGCCATTAGTTACTCCATTTTCCAAGTTAACTTCTTGTGCAGTTATAGATGTCTAAGTAGATTTGTCTAGGCAAGTTTAGTAATTTCATCATCATTTGGAGATTTTCATTGGCTGTGTGAAGTGTTTGCACCATAGCCAATCATCATCATTACCTGATCATGTCTCTATTTGTCTGTGCGTAGATGAGTCAGAATCCTATGTAGAAGGATGATGAAGACAAATGCAGATATAGCAAGTTTTGTTCTACCATATAGGTATGTAAGCTGACTGTGGTTTATTTTGTAGCGATTTCATGGTGAGAATGGCAAAGTTGGCTTTATAATCAATTCTCTTGTCCTGCAAAATTGGCCACAATATTTCCACCTCAAATAAAATAACAAAGTTAATTAGAAGTTTTTTTAAAAAAAGTAGAAACCAGTTATTTGTATTCTCACCGAGCACAAAATGCCACTTGGTTTGCATGAGTTATAAGAAGATGAGTTCTATTCAGTAACCATAACGCTTGATATTACTAAGTAACTGCCACTGGGATTTCTCTGTACTCTAAACTTATGTCTTAAAATCTGATCAAAGTCGCAAACACCAAACTCTTTATATTAAGTACTAGAAGCCTCTCCACATATTAATAGTATGATATTACTGAATCACATAAAATTGGAACTAAATTTGACCAAAATGTTATATTTTAATCCATGTTTAATGCAAAAATAAAAGATTTTTTTAGTTCATCGAGCAACGCATTTATTGGAATTAGATGCAAAAATCAAATGCCTACTAAAATAAAGGCAAAGAAAGCATTTTGCTTTCAAAAAGTAAATAGTGATAAATTATTTTTCAAGCCAATCTAAATTGTTTTTCATATAGGGCTAATTCTATAGGTATTAAACCATTATACAATGTATTTATGCTACCTGTCATGAGTAGCAGAAAAAATATATTTTAAAACATGTCTGTATACTGAAAATATTCACTTGTTTGATTTAGTTTGTGTGTGTGGAACTGGGCATGTTAATAACTTATATCAAATACCCAAACATTAGAGATATTTGTCATGTAGAATACTTATATTAATCTTGGTTTTGAAGTGTAACTAAACATCATTCTATATCCATTGTGTGTGTCACTGCTAAATCTATCAGCAATCTGATTAACCAAACATTATCTCCCCCTCTTATTTCTTTACTGGTCTTGAACTTTTAAAGAGTACTCAGGTGTACATAAGTTAGTCTGTAAATTAGTAGAGTAAATGTAAGGTTGTTTTGATAAAGAAAACTCTTGTTCTTACATTGGTAAAGAAATCTTAGTTGTCTTTACACTGGTAATTAATTTTTTTTAAAAAACAAATTTGCTCAATTCCAAATTCTTTAAAGGCTATAATAAGTTTCCATTTTTCATAGATTTTATAGGAATATTTTGTTCGTTCGTCCGTCGATACGACGAGGACCACTCTAGTCATCCGAGGGTTGTCTGTGCGTGCGCAGATGGCTGATTAGGCCGATCCTTGCACGGAAGGTTCAGGAACAGAAGGGACGAGTGGAACATCTCCTGGAGGGTTGACAGCATGGGCCTTTCGGGCTTGCCTCTTCTTTTCTGCGGCGGTGATCCGGTTTGCCTCGCATGACCTGTCACCTTCGTGGATGGAAGAGCGCCAGGTGGATCGGTCCATTGCAGCTCGTTCCCACGTGTCTGGATTGATAGCAAACGCTTTCATTCAGGCTTTTAGTGTCTTTGAAGCGTTTCTTTTGCCCACCGTGGGACCGCTGGCCATACTGGAGCTCACCATAGAAGATTCTCTTTGGCAGTCTCTCGTCTGGCATTCGGACAACGTGCCCTTTCCAGCGAAGCTGGGTCTGCATCAGGAGGGTGAAGATGCTGGGGAGACCTGCCTTGGTCAGTACCACTGTGTCTGGAATTTTGTTCTGCCACTTTATGCCGAGAATCTTCCTGAGGCTTGTTATATGAAAGTGGTTAAGCTTTCTTGCATGGCGCTGATAAACAGTACAAGTTTCACAAGCATATAGCAGTGTGGGGAGCACCACTGCCCTGTACACTTTCAGCTTGGTCTGGATGGTAATGCCTCTTCTTTTCCAGACATTAGGGTACAACCTGCCGAAAGTGGAGCTAGCTCTGGCAATTCTGATGTTCACTTCGTCATCGATGGTGACATTTTGAGACCGTGTGCTGCCTAGGTATGTGAACCGGTGCACTGTGTTGAGTCTCTGGCCGTTGACAGTGATGTTGGGCTCTACGTAGGGCCTTCCAGGCGCGGGCTGATGGAGGACCTCAGTCTTCTTAATGTTGATTGTCAGACCAAAGTTTGTGCAGGCGCTGGAGAACAGTTTTACATTGCGTTGCATGTCGGCTTCTGAGACAGCGTTGAGGGCACAGTCAACAGCAAACAGCAGGTCTCTGATGATGTCTGTCATAACCTTGGTTTTTGCCTTGAGCCTCCGAAGGTTGAACAGCTTGCCATGTGTGCGGTACTTCAGGTTGACACCAACATCCTTGTCTCTGAAGGCCTCTGTCAGCATGGCGGAAAACATGAGGCTAAACAGTGTTGGTGCTAGGACGCAGCCCTGCTTGACCCCGTTTGTGACTGAGAAAGGATCAGAAAACTCCCTGCTGTCCTGGACTCTGTTCTGGCCTGCATGCCCTCATGGAATTGTTGCACCAAGACGATGAATTTCCTTGGGCAACCGTACTTGGCCATGATCTTCCACAGACCCTCTCTGCCAACAGTGTCAAAAGCCTTGGTCAGGTCAACATAGGTGGAGAACAGGTCGATGTTCTGCTCCTGGCATTTCTCTGGCAGCGAACACCATGTCGATGGTTCCTCGCTCTTTTCGGAATCCACACTGACTTTCAGGCAGGAGTCCTTGGGTCAAGGTGGACTGTGAGGCGGTTGAGCAGGATTCTGGCAAGGATCTTTCCTGCGATAGAAAGCAGGGATATGCCTCTGTTATGCATATTTTAAAGAAGGGGTGAATGCATTGACAAGTGATCAAAATAGTATTTTTAATTCCTTTAGTCTTAGTTTTACAAAAGTTTGCCCAGCTGGTCTTATGATTTTTGGAAGTCTCAGTTTTATTGATTGATAATTCAGGGGAATTTTAAAAGAGTTTGCTAATGAAGTACTGTTCAGTTGTATTTTTATCTGGCTCTAACGTGCCTGTGTCTCTCTCTGATACCGACATGCCTGTCCAAAGATTCTCTGAGGCTGACATGGTCGTAAACAAAAGACTCTCAGGGGGCTACTTGCCAATGCACTAGAGCCTCTATTTTCTGTTTGGGACTCACTAGCTTGTGTTTAAGAGTATACGTTTTAGGAGCCTTAACATTTAGTATTCTTACTAGATTTGCACTATTTATTTGAACAAGTGAACACATGCTATTTTTTGGGTTGAAGTTTTTGGAGGCATGTTATTTTAAGAAATAAAATGCCAAGTCTTCATTCAAAGTTTTATAATCATTTACAAGCTGATCAAAAATATATATATATACTCTCTGTGAAAGGACTGCTTTTATTTTTCTGTATTTTAAGTTTCATTTATCAAATCTTTTTGCTACAAATTTATGACAAAAATTTATTATAAAAAATGCAGAGGTGCTGAGATTTTTCAGACAGACTATGTTATATGGCTAGGATTGTTTGTACATCAAGGCCAAATCACTGATCTAAGCCTGGTATAGGGCTTTTTTTTTCTTTGATTCTTATATTTATGAGTATACTGCTTGACCATATTCTGCATGCACTATGTAGATAGTGTTTTTGTCCCCTGCTCTTTTTTTCTGTCATTTTGTGTACATTTTCAATACTCTCTTGTATCTTTCTTGTATTTCAATTGGTTGGAAAATTAGTACCCACCCTCCCTGTTTTTAAGCATGTAAAAAATATTACTTTAGTATAAATAAAAACTAAATAAATAAATATCAGTTAATCAAACTGCTAACTAAAAATATTTTTTTAAATTGTTTATCTAGCTTTTAAGGCTTAGTACATTAAAATATCAAAAAAAATTAAGCACATTATCTTGTCCCTTGTTTTCACAGGTTCTCTATATAAGAAAGATGATAAATCTTTTGAAAATCATTAAAGTAGGTCGTTTTCACCTTAGCACACCTAAATGAAACTCTTTTTCTAAAAAAAAGTTCTTTCTTAACCTCTTTTATGAGATAAACATATATTGAAATGTTATGTTTTCTATATTTACAAAATTTGGGTGTTGTTTTTTTTTCAAACTAAACCAACCAACAACAAAAAAATAAAAAGGAGTTGAAATTGAACTTGTCAAATTTTGAAAAACTAATATAACATTCCTTCATCCCCAATTTATTTTCCAATCAATACCTCATTAGCCACAACAATAGCTTGATTCCGGTTGGTTCTATACTCTCCACACCTAAACTAATGGCTTTTTTCAATTTACAGATTATGTCCCTATTATAGTGCAGTGGTGTGAGTGTTTTTTCTCAGCATGTTTAAGTTTAACTTAAAATGTTACTCCTCCCGAAGTGATGGGATGCAGTATTCAGCATAATGACTGAAATGTTGACAGTGCTAACCATTTGACTTTTCAGTTTTTATCTTCTTGTGAAACAGAGTTGACTCATACCTAAAATGAAGCTGCAGGTTTTTTCTGGTTGACTCCACCTTTTGTATTCAAGCAAAGTGCTTTGTCCCCCAGATTTATATTCATATATAATTTTGTAGGCTTAAAAAAATGTTTACTTCGTAATATAATATTTTAATTTTTGTAACAGAGATTATTATTAGAGTAAAAAAAATTTAAATGGTGCTCGGTAACTTTTTTTAAAACCAAAAAATAAAAATTGAACCAACAGAATATTGTTATAAAATCATATAAATATATGTAATAAAACGCCTTGAGCTAATTTTAGGAACAGAAATCTCCTCCGTTTATTTGTGCAAGTCGCCAGAAAATCATGCATTAAGTTATAATTTAAAAACCCAACTAATAAACAAAAATATTTTTACCTTAATATTGAACACAACTGAATATTATATATATGTATTTTTTAATCTTTACTAACTTCCTAGTTATATTTTATAACAATTTACCAAAGCACCTAATGTAGGACCATTGAAATGGAAACTATGAACTAATTTCTATAGTTAATTTCTTTCTTTGATATTTGATTTTGCTGCAAAGGATTTTTATTACATATAAAGTTTTATCTAACAAACTAGTTGAGAACTAGCAAATAAAATAATTCCTCATTTTGTTATGATTGATCACCCTTGAGAGTCATTGTTAGATTGAGCACTGGCTAAACCCTCCACTATTTCTCCCACAGGCTTTCAGCCGGCCCAGTGACCTTCATCTAAATCTATAGGACTGATCAGAACTAGGGAGAAGACGTTTCCAAGCTAACAAACCAGGATCAAACATGGCACAGAATGACAACAAAAAATTATTTCAACACATAAAACTAAAAACAAGACAACTGAAGATTTCATGGATAGTTTAAAAAAATATTTGCGTCACTGAATGGATCAAGTTGTGCAGAGTGATGCTAGGACGCCATGTTGAGATGCAGGGCTGATACACTTGAAACTGCTGCCACCACCACCACCACCTTCACATCTTGACCTTGGCATTGTCACACTTGACCCTTACTGTCAGAGTGCCCAAGGGCTAATTGCAACATTGGTATCTTCCCCCATTTTTAGAAAACAAATTTTTTTCCTTCTCAGTTAAATAACGCTGCTCATTTGTGTAGTTGGGTGTGCGTGCCTGTATTGTCCTCTACTGGTGAGTTAAATTTAGATAGTTTAAAATTTTAAAAAAAACCAATGGGCCATTTTGATCCATTTCTTGATGTTGGCTAAATGAGAAGAGTTCATGAAATGGGTTAAATCTCCAACTTGTTGTGTAATTCTGTGGTTATTGTCTTATCAAGGATGTTATAATGTACATTATTGTAAACAATATTGCATATGATACTTGCTACTGAGAAGAGAAAAAATAAAAGCAAACTATAATAATTTAAGAGATATGAGTTTGTGCCTACTGATTTGCTTTAGAGGTTTGTTCAAAAGACGTATTACGCTTACTGATGCTGTGTTGTACATGTATTATGATGTGTGGACTAAGTTTATATTACTTTTTTTTTAATGAACTGTTTCTGTCTGTCTTTTGTATTTGCATGTTTGCTGATGCTATTTTGTATGACATGTCGGTTATTGATACCATTGATCCCAGCCCCCACTGTCCCCCTCACTTTTCATACTAAATAGTGAAGAAAATGTTATCATGCTGTAGGATGTACCCCATACTTTGTGTCATTAGGTGACAGTGCTTTTATGTTGATCTGGTGCAAAATAGGTGGATCTCTTAGTGTTAATTTAAAAAATGGGGAGGGGGGGGGGCAAGATCACAAAAGTACAAGTTAATGTTTCACAGATCAGATTTATGTGTTTTTGCTTGTTTGAGAATTTCCTCATAGTCTCAATCCATTTAAAATCAGTATTTCATGGTAACTCGTGTGGCCATGTTGAGACGCTAATCTTGTCTTTAGCTTGCCCTAGGACATTTCCAAGATTACTTTGTGTGTTATACAGATGTGTCTTAGCATTGGCCGCGTGTTCTTTGATGTTATAGTATTTTACATACAATTTTGTATGTATTGCCAAGCTTTTCACTTAGTGTAAATAAAATGAAATAGATTTTTAGAATTTATGATAGCATCATTTTAAAAAATTGTGAACAATTTTACTTACTATTAAAAATTCACTGGTGTATTTAGGGTTAACTTTTTTATAAGGTTCTATTAATGATGAGGAAATTCCCAAATGAAAGACTGGTACACATAATGTGTCCAAACATTCAGTTAGTTAAATTATGAAAATCTTTATGTACTGATATTTATTTAATTCATTTATAAAAATAATTATTTTTAGTTGATTTTTTTTTACACCAAACGTACAGAAAAAGATTGTAAAGGAAAGAGCCATTTTAAATGCATTATTTTTTAGTGATATTAAAATAACATAAAGCTTAATTACACAACTATTTCATCTAGACTCCTGCTGGGAACTAAATTGCTACTTATTGCAAATAAATACTTTAAATCTTCCTCTTAGTTATTTACAGATCTTTCCTCCCTATATCAAATAGGCACTAACTTCTTTGTACAAACACAGGGTCATTGGAATAGCCACAGTTTAGCGGTTTGTTCAGCTTTACCATGAAACATTTCCTCATTTTATGCCTTTTTTTTTCATGTCATATACTTACCATATTAAGAAGCTGTTTATTTTTCAAGGACAAAAAAATTAGATGGTATTTAAGAGTTCTTTACTATACTAGAGAGAGACAAAAAAATATATCATTCCAATATTTGACATTGTTGCTCACTGAATCTTACCCCTCCACGTCCCAAGTTTTCTTGCTAGAGTTTAGTTATTTGTCTCTGTAGATAATCTTACTGTGGTTGGCATGAAGCCAATTTTGCAGGGTGCAACAACGATGCATGCCATATAACCTAATTAGTAAAGTCTTTTTTTTTGTCTCAATCTTTCTATAATGAATATGGGGTGAGAGTTTGAGTGTGTAGTTGCACATCTAACTCTGAGCTGCTAAATATCAGTATCAGATCTCTAGGCTCAATGAATCTAGTAAAAAATATTTGTATGAAAAAGATATATATGATTTTTGGCTTTGTGCTATGGGAAACTTTGATTTAAATTGTTGAATAACTCTTGTATGTTCCATTATGTCATGTGTCAGCCGAATGAGCTGACTAAATATAATTTATCATTGCCACAATACCTTCATTACAATCTACATAAAGTTGTTTGTTTCTTTTTTTAAATATTAATTTGCTCAAATGCATCATTAAAGTGAGGAGACAGTGTTTGGCAAAACATTTTTAGGTTGTCATCAACATCAAAATGCTAAAAATATAATTATATTTAGTTATTTAAGCTCTTGCAAGGAGTAACAGTTTTCAAAATAAAAAAGAAATTGCAAAGATCTTCACAACTTTAGTTACTGCCCTTTGATGGTTTATTTATTTTTATTAAAAAAATCCCTTCCATTTATGCATTGTATTCCAATCTGTATTCCTAAATGATTATGTTCACCAATCTATGCTGATTACCTTTGTACATCATCATTGTCATGACCAACTTTATTGTTTTGAAGGTTGTTTGGAAATGTGACTCCTGCTCATTTAAAATCTGATTGTTATATGCACTGCCCTAAATGTAAGACATTAGAAAATGTAACTTTTGGGTAAGGTGGCAAGTTTTTCTACAGATCCTTGCGACATATTATTTTTAATATGAAAATTAATAATTTCTATAAAAAAAAAGCATATAAAATAAAAATAAGGCAGGCTAAAGGAAGATTTTATTTAATTCAGAGGAGAGATAACAAACTGCTAAATATTTGAATCATTGGATAAAATTATTCCTCAAATTTCCATATACAGTAAAAAAAAATTAATTGGAAAATTCAAAACAAAATTGTAACATTGTTTTATTAAATTTTTCAAATAACACCTCTCCCCAGCCCTTTCTTGAAATTATGATTTTTTTTTCAATAAAACTAAAACCCATTTTATTATGGAAAGCTTGAGTATTTTCTCTTGTTAGTGAATGATTGATAAGGCCAATTGATTGTATGGAATATGTGAGATTTTTTGAGTTATTGAAGGTATTTCATCTGTACATAAATGCATAGATTTGAATTTAACTATAATATATGATATACTTGTCATGTGTGATGGAAAAAAAAACAACATGTCATCAGTACATATGTGTGCTCATTTCATCAGCTGGCAAAAGCATCCTACTGTTATTACATTATCATGGGACATCACCCCCCAGACCATGCCCCCCCTCATCATCAAAGTACATGTACTATTTTTGGACAGGAGGAATCCACAAAATATGCAGTATATGTCATCAGAACTGTTGGTGTTGTTAAAACATGTTATTGTTCATATGGGCCCTTTGCGTATTTCATCGTCAGTTCCAACAATATTTTTCAAAAGAGGAAAGAGCAAAAACATAATTGCAACTTGATGTTCAGGTTTAGTGGCAGTGCCCCGAATTGGTATCCAGAGGACATATGTTAAAATGTTACTGTGTACCTTTAATGAGGCATTTGCTACATTGACACTCAGCGACCGGTCGGACTGGGCAAGCCTATTTGATATAAATATACAGAGGAAAATCGGGAATAAATGATCAATATTAAAAGCAAAAAATATGTATTTCAGCAAGGGCCCTATTTTTTGTGAATGTTCAAAATCTCTTTCAACCTGGTTTTGAGATGAGATGATGTCATTGTATTTGTAAATAAAAAGATCATTTTTCCAGACAAATTTGAGACTTGTGTTTTTATTTTGTAACCAAGATGTAACTGCACAAAAAAAATTAACTTTAAAAAAAACAACTTATTTGCAAAAGTATAGAGCACTTTAAGTGAATTGAATATAAATATAGGTAATATTAATGAAATGCATTTTAAGAATATTTATATCATTCTTGGTTTGTAATGCTGTCTTTAACTTTAATAGAAGTCTTATTTTATTTCTCTATTTGGTACTTTTTGAAAATCTTTAAATATCCTTAATAATGAACCTTTTTATAAAATCTCATAATTGTCCCTCCTTCGTGGAACAAAGCAAATGCAATGTCCGAAGAAAAAAAGTAAGAAAACCACTTTGCTGCAAATAACAGCAAATATGTTTATGTTTAAGCTGCACACATTAAAAAAAACTGCCCAAAAGATGGGAGAAGGTTTCCTCTAAGGTTAGTTGGTCCCTATGCAAAGTATTTTTTTTAAAACGTGTGCAAAGTTGCATAGCAGCTTAAAGGGATCATTGGTAGTAAGAATGGTAACATTTTGTCTACCATAGCTTTCAATGAAGCTCTACTCTCTGGAAGGTAATTATTTAATGTTTATGATCTTCATGCATGGTTGGTTGATCATATGTAAAAAAAATATTTAGTAACGATCGATGAATTTTTATTGCATCATCTCCCTACATTATGATAAATGTTTTCTTTTTTTTAAATCATTTAATAGTTATTTCACTAAAGTTCGTCCATGCAAGCTATGTGACAGGTTGCATTTTTATTTTGTGAAAAGTTATTCTTTTGGTAATAGCATAAAAGCGACATTAAAAAATTCTATTTAATATGTGCTTAAGTTTAATGGGTATAAAACACCGTAGGGACAAATGAAAGCTTTAAAAATGAATTTGATTACTCAATGCCCCATTTTCCCCATCTAGTTCATCTACGTTACAAAGTCTCCCATTAAGTTCACTAAATAAACTACAAATTGCCCCTGCACATAGAAACGAACGTGAATAAACTCATGCCAAGTGGGCAATCCTCTTATCCACCGATGCCTGTGTTCCTGTAGCCAGAGTTTGTAATGTCTGAAGCCATCCTTGATTCCCATCACACATGAAATACACATAACATCAGATAGTCCGTAAATAATACTTCAGTTATTAAATGTACCTCGGATGGATGGATCTAGTATTCTAGACGAAACTCGGTACACAAAAACATAATGAGCTAAATTAAAATACTGTATCGAATTGAACTAATAACCACTCATTCGGGGCAGTGGGCCCATGGTGCTTTTTTTTTCTGCTTATATGAGAAACAAAATATTTTTAGACATGGTAACATGGGCTACCGGATGGATGGATCCACACACAATTTGGTACACAAAAACCTCATATTTATTCATTTGTGGCCCAAATCCATTTTCCGTTCAATTTTAAGTCTTTATTCCACATTAGATTTTACACGACCTTGACCAATTTTTACACTTTATCCATCATGTTCCAGATAAAATCTAGAGACTAGATAAACTAGATAGGTTTTGAACTTGACACAATTCGCCGTTTGGAGTCGAATTCATTTTTCCTTATAATATAAGCTCTAACATTATATAAATGTTTTAAACATTGGCTACTGGGATACATTATAGACCAAACTTGGTACATGAAACCTTGATAACCCATATTAAATAATATATGGAATTGAACTCCTAAATCCATTCCTTTTTAGTTTTAGGGCCTGTTGGGTTGGGGGGAAAAAAAAGGGGGGGGGCATTTCATTTCAGTTACAGGGTGGCTCAAAAAAAGTGGGACCGTCTTGTATAATTTCAAATAATATATATTTTTGTTGTAACTGTTTTCTACAAAACATCAAGTAAATGTTGCCAAATGTTAATTTATATAAAATCAGAATTCAAATTCAATGTGTCCTCCTCGGTTCTCAACAGTTTTTTTCTAAACGTCTTCGCCACTGGTCAATGCTCATGTTAATAAACCGCTGAGACAAATGTTGCCACTCTTCAACAATGGCCAATTTCAGTTGTTCTATTGTTGCAAATTTGACAACGAAAGTAGACTTTTTGTTGGGGGGCACCCCAAATAGCATAATCTACCGGGTTTAGATCCGGGCTATTTGGTGGCCACATGTCTGGTTCAATGAAGGTGCCATTCTCCCGACGAAGATAGTTTATCGTGTTTGTTGCCGTGTGTGAAGGAGCTCCGTCTTGTTGCAGTGTGATGATTACATCTTGCCGGAATATCCGGAAGCAATCCTTGTCTTAGGACGTGATCACAATAATACTCACTGTTCACTTTCGCTCCAGGTTCAACAAATACTACACTGGTTTTTTCCCATCCGAGACACACCTACCGAAACCATGATGCCACGACTGAAATGTTCACGTTCGCGTATGAGTCTCGTTGAAGGAACTTGATTTTTCTTTCTTGCTTCAGAATAAACATGATCATTTTGTGAATTTACTGGTGTGGCGAGAGTAAATATCTTTTCGTCTGTAAACCAAATGCTTCGTATACTTCTCTCGTTTTGAAACCTACACACACAAAAAAAACTCTAGGCGGTCCCACTTTTTTTGGGCCACCCTTGTCACATCTGATTAACATAATTTTGTGACGTAAGGTCACATGTATGGTGGACGCGGGAAGAAAGGAGCATTTCTATTGGTTGAAAGTGTTGGGCGAACAGTTGTGTGTAGACTTCCGACAGGGAAGCATGTATAGTGAATAACTCAAGATTTCCACGTTATATTACCTCAAATGATTCTTATGTGTACAATATATATATATATATTAAAGTTGTTTTGGATAAACGAATTCTTCAGTGAATTATTGTACACAAGATTAATTACTGTGAGAACGCCTACATAGAAAGAGAAAGATAAAGTATATATATATCGTTACATTGGTGTCGAAGTAAAAGTTCCATGTGAACACTGTACAAGAGATTTCAAGAAAGAGGTTTCGTGGAAATAAGTATTGGATATTTCCAAAAAAGGAAAGTATTCTTTAAAATAAGAAATAATAACAGCTATAGTATTTTTTGAATATTCAAGTTCGTAAGAAGCTGTGAATAAACTTTTGTGGTTCAATGAAAATACAAGAAGATTTCAAAATGGCGGCATAAACGGCATGTGTCCGCAGTGTATAAAACTGGATCAGACTAGTTGGTTCTACGTCACATTCGACGACAGTACAAGCATACTACACAGTACTGGAATCTGGGTCGTGTAGGCTTACTGAATGGTGACACACGGTGAACATATATAGGTCGTGACGTCAACAGGCTTAATGCTAGTTGATTCCAGGAAATATTTAGTAAACATAACATCGAACCGAGAAGCTATGGACTATCAATGTGTTGGTGTGAATTATAAATAAAGAAACGGAATTTTTATCCATTCATTGTGTGAAGAGTTTGATTATCGCAATTTTGGATTAATGGAATGAACTAAATTGTTTAAAAACTACTCGAAAATTGAAATTTTAACCAAGTGACCTTTATTCAAAACGATCGGACCATTTAATATATTTTGTCAATCTGAGGGAGCGTATATATAAAGTATACTAAAGATCCCGTGTGAGGATTCTTTTGTTGTCTCACCTTGTCAATAACTAGATTTCATGGTTTAGACGTGTCACTTATTTGAACTTAACATTTTTGAATTCAAGATTTTTCATTTGGACGATTTATAACTTTATCAATATATATATACATACATTCCTTACCGAATTGCTAGATTCATATTATTCAATCAAACAAAACATGGATTACTACGAAAGATTCACCGCCATAGCTAAAGAGATGGGACTAAAAGGAAAAGAAATGAGAGATTTCATTGAAGAAAAAGTTGCTGAAGAAAAAGAAAATCAAAGAATAGCTGAAGAAAAAGAACAGCGAAGAAAAGCTGAAGAAGAAGAAAAAGCAAGAATAGCTGAAGAAAAAGAACAGCGAAGAAAAGCTGAAGAAAAAGAAAATCAAAGAGAAGCTGAAGAAAAAGAGATGCAAAGACTCATAGTAAAAAGAGAAATTGAACAACTTGCAGTCGATAAGTTAAAATTACAAAGGGAGCGAGACAGTAGTGGCCACAATCCTGGTGATGAAACAAATAGAAGGTCAGCACCAAGGGATACTATCAAAGTAAGAAAATATGATAGCCAAAAAGAAAAAATGGATGTTTATCTGGATTATTTCGAATCCATAATGGCTATGAAAGGCTATAATGAAGAAGATTGGCCAGCACAACTGATGACTCAATTAACTGGAGAAGCATTTGAAGCTTATAACAGTATAGCCAAAGAAGACAAAAGCATATATAAGAATGTCAAAAAGGCACTTCTATGTCATTTTGGAAAGTCAGAAAATGATTATAGAAGAGAATTTCATGAAATGAGAATCAAGATGGACAAAGATCCACAGATCATAGTACATGAAGCACAAGTCAAACTAACAAAATGGCTGGAACTGACAGCGATAGATACGAGCAACCCAAAGGCCATAATAGACATGGTGTTAATTGACAAGTTTTTAGAAAATGCAACACCAACCCTATTCACATATTTGACTGACAAGAAAGTTCGTACTCAAGCAGAGCTAACAAATGCATTACGAACATTCAAAGACTCTCATCCGAATGTGGAAATGGATAAGAGACAAGACATATTTGCAGCTATACAAATTAAAAGTCAAGAAAAAAGGCAAGGTATGAGAAACCAGAGTCTGCCAAACCAAGGCAACAGACAAACTATTTGTTGGTACTGTAACAAGCCAGGACATATGGTTAAGCAGTGTTACCACAATAAAGGAAAACCAAATAGGGTGTCACCTAATGACAGCTCTATAAGAAAGAAAACAGAAGAAAGATCAAGACAAGATCATTTTGAAAACAAAGGTAGACAAGCCTGGAAAGAAAAATATCATAATTCCAAACATAGAGATTATGATCAAGATAGACAATTATGGAGACAAAAATATAATCATAATTCCAGACACAGAGATTATGATCAAGAAAGACAATCATGGAGAGAAAGAAATAATCATAATTCCATAAATAGAGATTATAATGAAAGCAGAAGATCATGGAGAGGCAAATACAATTTTGACTCCAGAAAAAGAAATTATGATCAATCAATTCAATCATGGAGAAAGAATGAAAACCAAGACATGAATGATAGAAAAATAATAAAGTTAAATCGAGCACAGACAGAAACTAGTGACATTTTAGCCACTATTAAAAATCAAGTATATGATAAAAGAAATGAAGACCATAGTAGCAGAGAAAGAGATGGTACTAGTGAATCTGAAACCATTTGTGTGAAATCATCTGAATTAGGAAGAACAATTGGTTGTGTATTAAGCCAAATCAAAAACTTTACAGATAGAGACAATATTTTTCAGATAAAAGTTTCTGACAGTGACTCATCTGTTCCAAATTCTATTGAATTATCTGGAAGCAAAAATGACATCTCAAAAGCTAAGCAATTTATTCAAGATGCTGGAATTGAAATTATGAATGAACATAATCGAAGTCATGGTTGGTGAATTATTGAACATTTAACAGTCTGAAGAAACATTCAAAGCCCATCGATTTGAATTCATACTCGTCAACTGAAGAATGACTGTATTGAACTAGGCTATGCTATTAGCCGACTACAAATTTGACATTAAACCTGTGAAGGGAAAGGACAATGTGGTTGCAGACATATTAAGTAGAATGACAATAAATAAAGACACTCTGTGAACTCCTAACTGATAAAACCAGAGACTATTAAAAAGACATTCTGTGAATTACTAAATGATAAAATAAGAGACTGTTTTAACATTAGTCTGTGAATTCCTAAAGGATACAAACAGAGACTGTAATTATATTAATATTTTTATTTGTTGAACAATGGACAAGGAACAGTGTTTGAATTCCATTGGATTATTAGTTAATTTTAATAATATTGAGTGTTTAAATATTTTAGTTACACAAAATTACAGATGTGTTTAAAATTTTCAGTTTCCATTTTTTCAGTACAGGTAGACTGTTGCAGTTCTACAGATTTTTTCTCATTATTTCTTATGTTAAGACTGTTGCAGTTCTACAGATTTTTTCTCATTATTTCTTATGTTTAGACTGATGCAGTCCTACAGATTTTTTCTTATTGATTCTATATCCAGAAGTTGTATGTAAGAAAATGAATGTTCATTGATGATAAATATTTGAAATTTGAATATAGATATAGATTGATTTGATTTTATGAAGACCAAAAATGTTGTATTTCATAAACATTTTTTTTTGAAGGATGGGGGTGAATGTCACATCTGATTAACATAATTTTGTGACGTAAGGTCACATGTATGGTGGACGCGGGAAGAAAGGAGCATTTCTATTGGTTGAAAGTGTTGGGCGAACAGTTGTGTGTAGACTTCCGACAGGGAAGCATGATAGTGAATAACTCAAGATTTCCACGTTATATTACCTCAAATGATTCTTATGTGTACAATATATATGTATATTAAAGTTGTTTTGGATAAACGAATTCTTCAGTGAATTATTGTGCACAAGATTAATTACTGTGAGAACGCCTACAGAAAGAGAAATATAAAGATACATCGTTACAACATAGCTGTTATG
>CALYLW010000306.1:555487-623407 GCA_944989445.1 Ampullaceana balthica | reverse complement strand
TACGTTTTTTTTTAAAATTACATTTCCTTTGTTCGCTATGAAGTACTTGCAAATTTTGGGAGGGTTTGATTAAAAATTACACAAAATATTCCCGCTAGTATTTTCTGTTCATTTGTTTCTGTTATCGATCTCATATCCTTATCTTTACTTAAACTTCAGATATTCCAATTGCTTTGTCGATAAATTCTCTTTTTAATGTGCCAACTTAATACATTAATTGTTAATTAATAATAGCAATGGAATAATAATAATAATACGAAAATAAGGTTATTGAATAAATGAAAATTTTAAAGGTGCTCAAAAAAGACACCACAAAAGAGGAACATTTTGACAAAAAGCTCACCGGCGAACTACCATAAGAAATACACACAGAAATTAAAACGTATCTACAGTGCTTAGTCCGAAAAGACATCAACAGAGTGTCAATACTACGAATATCTTATTTACATTTAAAAAAGAAATACTTTGAGCGCACCCTATGGCAGAGCAAGAAAATTGGAGATTGAAGTAACTAAGTTATGTGTGTGTGAAAAGACCTAAATATGGAACTCCTTAGTTCAGGGGTCAGCAAACCATAGCTCGCGTGCCATATGTGGCTCTTTTGATGGCTGCATCTGGCTCGCAGAAAAATGTTCATTAAAAAAATGTTTCTTCAGACTCCTTTGATCTGTATAATTATTAAGAAAAAAAAATCATTTAAAATATAATTAATAAAAAAAAACACTCGTCATAAGTTATTATTAATTTATTAATTATTTTCTATTTTTGAATGGCTTCCGTGACATAAAACTCACTTGAAAGTTTAGAAGCGGGACAATTTTTGGAGGTCGCATTTTGGTTGACCATTCAATTCTATCCGAATAGTAATAAGGAGAGCCATACGTGATAGAATACATGAAATAATCAAGGCTAAGGGTTAGTAACCTTAGGAGAGAGATTGTTATTTAAAGGAGATATATTTGGAAATCGAGATCAAAGTGATTTCGGTAGAAAACTGGAAAAAATACATTCTTCAAGTGGGGCTGCCGTATATTACTTTGGTAAATAGCGAACGATGTGTGCATGTGCAAAAGGGCCCGCACAACAGATTTTCGTCGGATTAGAAAGTAAACTTTCGTTTTAATCGCGTTGTAAGGTAACTAATTTTAGAAACCTTTTTGACAAGATGGCTAAAAAAAAGAAAGACGATGAGTATCGTACTTTTCAACAGGAATGGACAGAGGAATTTGCATTTATGGAGAGAACGGGTTCTTCAGTGTGTTTAATATGCAGTGATAAAATTACGTCTATGAAACGGTCAATTGTAAAGCGACACTTCGAGACACGCCATTCTACATTTGCATTGAAATATCCTGCGGGAGACAGCAGGAAGAAAGCATGTCAAGAACTGCTATCAAGAGTGAAAGCTGTCAGGAGCAAATCCGAGTTTGGACCCAACAAGGTAACTGGAATTCGACTAGCTTTGCTGGTGCTTTAGCTATTGTAAGAAACGGAAAGCCATTCACCGATGTGGAGTATGCCAAAGCATTCATGCATGATGTTGATAAATGAACTTTATGATGACTTTTCCAATAAGGACAACATAATTAAACGGATAAAACAAAAGCCTCTGTCGGCAAGAACTGTTCACGATCGTAGCAACACGATGTCAAATCAAATTGAGGCAATGCAAGTTAAGGACATAATTCGGCACCGTTTTTCTCTCTCACTTTGGATAAGTCAACATACGTCAGTAATTTATCCCAGTTCAGCGTGGTTGCAAGGTATGTAGTCGGTGAAACATGACACGAGGAAAGTCTTGCTGTTTTGTCTATGAAGAGCACAACAAGAGGGTAGGATTTATTTGAGTCCTTCACTGAGTTTGTTTGCTAAAGTAAAAATCTACCGATGGATAAACTTGTTTCGGTGTGCACTGATGGTGCTCCGTGCATGGTCGGGAAAAAACAGAGGATTTGTCGCTCTTCTTTGTGAGCATGAAAACAGACGCATCATAAGCTTTCATTGCATCCTACATCAGGAGGCGCTTTGTGCTCAAATGTGTGGCTAGAAGCTTTGTGAGGTGATGTCGCTGGTAGTCAACTTTATTTTTGCACGAGCATTAAATGACCGCCAGTTTAAAACACTGCTGGATGAGATTGGGAATAATTATCCTGGTCTGCTTCTGCACTGCAGCTTGTAAGTATTGCTGTACTGACAATGTTTGGCTCTCCTTATGCATGCGAGCAGTCTTTCTCACATTTAGAGAACTTAAAGACGAACCAGCCATCACGTTTAACGGCTGGAAGTCTCAACGCCTGCATGAAGCTTAAGCTCACCACGTATCAACCAGACTACAAAGCCATTAGCAAATCTATGCAGCACCATTAGTCGCATTAATGTTAAGTAATACTCATTATTGATTAGTATAGCAACAGCATGACAATGTTATTAAAAAGAATTCAGTGCCATAATTATTTTACTTTTAGTGTTGAAATTACACAAAATGAACACATTTACTTGAATTTTTAGCATTAAACATATTGTATGGCTCTCACAGAATTACTTTTCGAAATATGTGGTGTTTATGGCTCTCTCAGACAAAAAGTTTCCCGACCCCTGCCTTAGTTTTTAAAACACATTTGAGTATGACTATGTATGTTTTATTTGTACAATTAATATCGCTACATATAGGTGACCATCGAAAAGGTCTAGTACATTATTAAGCTATAAAGTTTTTTAAAAAATCTTCTTATTTAATAATATTACAAGAAATGTTATCAGATATGAATGGAGACAGCATTATTTTACTTACTGTAAGCGAAAGTAAGTAAGAAAGTGACTAGATATAATGTTAAACTTAGACATAAATAAGTAATACAATCCCTGAAGACTATTGCCTAGGCGAACACATTTCTTATCTTATCTTATCTGTTTACAGACGCTCCTTCTATACAGAAGATTATTGCGTCATACACTTATCTATGGTTTGTGTTTAGTCCTGCATTCTTATTAGAGTTTTAAATGTTGATAAAGTGTTGGCTTTCCTGGTTTCTTCAGGCTACCCATTCCACGCCCGAATTCCGGACGGGAAGAACGAAAATTTGTATGAGTTTGTTCTTGCATACGGAATAAGAAAGGTGTTTTATCCTTATGTCCATCTGAGGGTTGTATTAAGTTATCTTTGTGTTGTATTTCTAAATTAGAGTTAATTGCTTTATGTATGATTACTACTTTGCTCTTGGTCCTTATATCCTCTAGTGTTTCAAGGTTTAATGATTTAACTAATGGTGTTATTCTTGTCAGCTTTGAATATTCTCCAGTAATGGATCTGGCAGCTTTTTTGGATTTGTTCTAGTTTATCAATGTTTTCGTTGGTGGATGGGTCCCATACAGAAGATGCATATTCTAGTACAGGTCTCACCGAAGTGAGATAGCATTTTAGTTTTATATCTTTATTACATTTGTAAAGGTTTCTTTTTATAAAGCCTAAGGTTTTGTTTGATTTTTTAATAACTTCATTTACATGGGGATTCCATGATAATTTCTCATTTATTTTGACTCCTACGTATTTTGCATTTGTTAATTATTTCAAGATATGACGTCGCAACCATAATTAACTTTCCAAACAGTTCATATTTTGTTACGAAACAGCTACTGAAAACTATGGTAGTCTCTTCGGCTTTTTCTTAAAATACATTCACCATGTAACAAATTATGAAGTATCATCTTTAACAATTCACAAGCACACATTGTCTGTATAAAATCTAACCAAAAACAAAGTCACTATTGAAAAATAATGGTAGACAGCTATACATGTAAATAAAACAAACCTATTTGATCAATGTTTTGTTTAAAATCATCTAGTCCAGTGATTCTCAAACATCTTAGTATTGCGGACCGGTAGAGAATTTTTCATTGCACAAGGAACCTGTACACTATTTTCTCTGTACTGACATGGTTGTGAAATGAGCCCCTCCATGGCCTAACGCCAGGAGACATTTGGCATGAAACAGGCTTGTTTTTTTGCTAAATGTCATCAAACAATTTTGAAAGGAATAATTGATGCTTATTGTTCATTTTTGATCGTCAAATTTTCTCATTTTAAAATGTTGAAAAATCAGTCATATTGGCAATATTCTGCACTCACGTGAATCCTAAAGAGAGGTCATATTTCCGAAATTCATTTCAAATACACTATCCGCAGCTAGTCCCCAGAAATTTATCTTCCAAAGTTAAAGACAAATCAACCTTCGGTGCAATAAATTGATGGCGTATCAATCCAGTACCTTTCATAGGGTCATCTTCTTTTGGATAGTAGAAATCGAAAAGTGCGATTAGTTTTGTCAAGTGCTCAATGATTACTTGTTAAATAGATGGCACATCAAGCTCTTCAGCTGCACAGTCATTGTAGCCGAACTTTGAAACATAGCGAAACAATTTGCTGTTACTTGACTCTTTTCCATGCTTGGAGATATCATTTCTGTACATCTGCCATTGTACAGCATGAAGCTATCCTTCTAAGCATGGAGATATTGAGCTGATTAATAATGTCAACGAAATCAGCAGAGTAATTCTAATTGGCTGTCTAATTCATCTTTCGAAATAATTGCGATTATTAAGATTTTTTTCTCCTGTAGAAATGTGTCCAACTCTCTTCGCAATTCTAAAACTCTTGATAGCACTTTGCCTTGAGACAACAACCAGCGCACATCAGCATGCAGTAAAATCATTTTGTATTCAGCACCCATTGCTTGAGATGAGAACTTCGCTGCACACGTAATTGAGTTCGGCTGACATTTCTTTGGTGGCTAAACTTTCACGGAGGAAAAAAATACATTGGATGAACGTGCATTCTGGTGCTAATGCCATAATCTCGATAACAACTCCAGAACGCCTTCCAGTTTTGGCTGCAGTGAATCCTGTACACACACTAAAACAATATTTAAATCTATACGTGACATTTGCCAAATATGTAACCAGGAACTGCCTTGAATATTTTAGAACTTGTTGTATTCGTTGGTATTGAAGTAGAAAAGAATAAACCCTCCTTCAAATTATCCTACTTATATTGATTTCGCTCATTTACCATTAAAATGACCAAATTAGAAATGTGTGTGGATTCATTAAGCTGTAGAGAAAAATACTTAGAGAACTTCAGCTGCTATATTTGCTGCGCTTCAATACCACAAGCGATATAGTCCTGAGTCGAGCTATTGTGTCATTTGAAATTGGAAACTGGGGCCACTTTTTTTACCGCAGTTTCACCTAATATTTCCAAACACAGCCTTAATGCAATCTACTTCGAGCGCCTCACCGATTGTATATGTGTTTTTAGCTTTGGCAATACGCAGTGCTACCATATATAAAACTTGCAATACTCAAGTACCGTATATTCCGTCGTATAAGACGACACATTGACCCCCAAAATCTTCTAAAAAATCCGGGAGCGTCTAATACGCAGGGTGTCGTCTCATACTCAGTATTGTCACGGATGCATCACATGTATATTGCGTGATTGTATGATGGAGAGGTCATGTGAGTGATAAGCGCGTGAGAAATGAAGCCTTCCCATTGGCTGAGAATGTTGGGCGATCAGTTGTGAGATGACTTCCGTCAGGGAAGGACGTGATGTGTGTGCTTGAGAATTCCACGTTGTATAACCTCAAATGATTCTTGTACAAAGTATACATATTAAAGTTGTTTTATTGAAACAAGTTCTTCAGTGGATTATTGTGTACAAGATTATGTATTGTGAGATCGCCTACGAGAGTTACATATTAAATAAGTATAACCAGTCACAGTAAAAGTTACAAGTATGTACGGGTATCATAAAAGGCTTGCAAGATGTCATTGATGTATTTATGATATTATGTGACGAACAGGAGGATTTCGAAGGCATTTTTATTAAAAACTACTATACTGAAAGCAAATCTGATGTTTTTTAATTTTTATTTCGTATGTGTTGGAGAAGGGGTGGTCTCATACGGCGAAAATAGCTCAAACCCTATATTTTAACAGGAAAAGTAGTGGGGTTCGTCTTATACGCCCAGTCGTCTTATACGCCGGAATATACGGTATCTATGTTTGATGAATCAAAGATCTGATGGCTTTTTAAATCAGCACGCTTCCTTTCCAATAACTCTTTGGTTTTGAACTTATGTCTTTATGTCTAGTAGTTGAATGTCTCTGGGGTTTTGAGGGCTTCGTTGCATCATTCGATCGAACATCGCCGCAAATAAAACATTGTGGTGTTGGTATATCAGCATCATCCGCTGTTACAAAATTGAATAAAGAGCCATATTTTCGAGTCTTCTTCTTCTTCTTCGTTCTCAAAATCTTTTAATAGAGGATTTAGACAGCAAGTCCTATATTTGTGATGAACTGCGCTGTGGCTGTCAGTTGTTCCAGTCCACCATAGAGTTTGTCATCGAGGGTAGCTTCCTGGGGCCATATGTCTGTCCGGGTATGGTGGTACAGAGGGCAGTTTTGGAGAACATGTTCCGCATTTTCCGCAGCTATCCCGCAGGGGCACATTTCGCTTTCTCCAATTCGAAGTTTGCGGAACATGTGTTGCCTTAGTTTGTTGTGGCCCGTCCTTAGCCTGAAAATGATGTTTTGTGATTTGCGGGGGAGTTTGTAGTATACATCACTTTTTGGGTGGTTTTCTTTGAGCTCGGACCATCTTTCAGATTCACTTCTTTTGAGCATTGCCTTGATTTCTTCGTGGTGTAGAGATGGCTCTGCCTGGTTTTGACTGCCTCCAGTTTTTGCCAAGGAGTCAGCAGTGTCATTTCCTTCAAGTTCCACATGTCCAGGGATCCATTGGAGAATAAGTTATTTTGTTATTTTGCTCAGTTTCAATATTTCTGTACTGAGTGTCTGATTGATCAAAGTGTTTGGGTTTTTGAGAGACTGAAGCACTGTCTTAGCATCAGTGAGGATGACAATCTGGCTGTTTTTAGAGTGGGGGTCACTTGTTAGAATTTTTGCGGCAAGCTCTAGTGCTTTCCTTTCAGCTCTAGTGCTATCTGAGAGACTTCCTATGGCAGTTGCTTTTTCAAGGTGTTCTCCGTTAGGCCACTATAAGAATGCCGGCTCCTCCATTTTTTTGTGGCTTTTTCTGAGGAGCCATCGGTGTAGACTCTTGTCCAGGAATTTTTAGGATATTGTTCTTTGATGATGTTATTTACTGTTACTCTTAGTATATCAGTTGTGTAGTCAAATTTTTTTCCTATGCTGATTAAGTTGTCTCTGATTATTAGAGGTGGACTTGGGTCCCAGGGTGGGAAGTGGCTGTGGGGATGTGTTGCTTCAATCACAATGTTATCAATTTTATGTTTGGATTTTAGATGTTTGGCTTCTTGTATAAAGTTTGTTCTTTGGAGTCTTTTAGTTGAGTAGGGTTTTAGAGGGTGATGTACTGATGCTTCTAATTTGGTGAACTGTGTTAAGGTTTTGGTTTCTCGTCTAACTTCCATAGTGCTTAGGGTAGCTAGGTCCTCCATTGCTCTGATTGGGGTAGTTTTCATTGCTCCTGTAATTATTCGAAGCCCTAGGTTTTGAACTTTGTCTATTTTTTGGAGGTTGGATTTGGCTGCTGTGCTCCACACTGTGGATCCATATTCTAGGGTAGGTCTTATATAGCTGGTGTATGTTTTCTTCAGGATGGAGTGGTTTGCGCCCCAGTCTGAACCAGCTAGTTTTTTCATCAGCGCCAGTCTTTGGATTCCTTTTTTTTGTGCGTTATCTATTTGGTTTCTCCAGGTTAGCCTTGGGTCAAACGTAACTCCTAGATATGTCGGATTGTCATTTTTTTCCAGGACTTTTTTGTCTAAGGTTAGTTTGATGCTTTGTTGTTTGGTTGAAAGGGAGAAGATTGTGTAGGTAGTTTTTTTTGGAATTTATGGTCATACCCCATTCCTTAGACCATAGGTTGAGGTTGGTCAGTGCATCTTGTAGCCTAAATTTTGAAGTGCCTGTGTATTCTTCTGTGCTAAGTAGAGCCAGATCATCAGCGTACATGCTGCCTTTTACTTTTCTAGGATTAATTTGTATTAAGTCGTTTATAAAAATTAGAAACAGTGTGGGTGACAGAACACCTCCCTGGGGGACTCCATTGTGTATCGTAGCTGTGTTGCTCCTTATTCCTTGCATTTTGACTAGAGCCTCGCGATTTGTTAAATATTCTGTGATCCAGTTTAACATTCGGTGGGATACATGGGTATTTTGTAGCTTTAGAATTAGACCTTCTTTCCAGACCTTATCAAATGCTTTTTCTAGGTCAACCCAGACAACGGTGGTTGATTTCTTTTCCTGGAAGCCGTCTTCTATTTCTTGGGCTATGTATGCTATTTGATCTTCCGTTGATCTGCACTTTCGAGTGAAGCTAGTAAGATTTCGTTTTGTTGATGAAGCTTCGATTTCAGTTATGTATCCATCATCTAAGCGTGAAGAGTCCGAATTTATTTGATGCTCAGCATTCATATTTATTCTTTTTATAGGCATATCAATTGGCACCGGTCCGCGGATCACCACGCTGTGTAAAACTGATTTAGTTAACACAATTTAAAACACCTAGCTGCAAATCTTTCTTTATAACTTTTGTTGGTAACACCATAAAGTTTATTGTGTCGTAACAATACTATCAAGATCTGGAGGTCTAGCAAAGACTATATTGCAAGGCACAGTCCAGGGAGAAAGGAAAAGAGGCAGACAAAGGAAGAGAAGGGAAGACGATATCAAGGAGTTGACCTGACTGCAATTCAGCGACTCTCAAAAGGCAGCACAGGACCGGGACAAATGGCGTGAGATAGTGTGCAATTCACGATGGTGCCCCAACGACCCAACGACGGGTTAAAGGATAGTTCAAGTAGTTCAAGTTCAACAAGGCTATAGAAATTTTTTCTGCGCCCAACACCATTTTCTCGTAACCATGTAAACAAAATAATAATACTGTATGCCTTTATTTTAATAGGAACGTTCATTATTGAGGCCCCTATACTATTAACTCGTGCAAGCTTCCGAATCTGTATATGTCGTAAGGATCTGTATATGTCTCAAGATCTATTTTAAACGCTTGTAAACACGTTTTCTGACTTGCTAGAGTGCTGACATGTTCACAGTAGGTTTGGCTTGTGGGGAGGATTAAACTATTAAAGTTTAAGATCGATTGAATGTACCGTAATTAAATTAATCCATTTTTAGTGTATCTCTATATATCTGTACGTGTCGTCATCTAGTATTTGGGTCATCATGTGAAAAACCTTTGGAAATCCCCCAATAAAAATAGCTAACCAATCGGCGTTAAACCTAAATAAAAGTCATTGCAAATGGCCGCCTCCATGTTTCGAACTTTGTATGTGTTTATGTGAAATCTTTTTGAAAATTCAATGTAAGACGAGTGTCCGATGAAACAAGCACTTGACAAGAAAGTGGAACTTTGTTTATGTGTTTAATTCTTTTGACTTTTTCAGTATCTAAGTCATGCGTTTATCAAGAATACGTTTCTAGGTCAATAACACGCTATGTTAGAGGGAATTATAGTCGTGTTGTATAGGACACGTGTAGTGTGTATAGAAAAACATTCCAGATAGAACAAGCGAAATCCTAGAATGTCTTATGTAGACAATCTATGTGATGTGAAAATTTCGTTCTAGATGAACTTTGCTAACAGGACATTTAACAGGACATTTAACAGGACATTTAACAGGACATTTAACAGGACATTTAGCAGGACATTTAACAGGACATTTAACAGGACATTTAACAGGACATTTAACATGACATTTAACAGGAAATTTAACAGGACATTTAACAGGACATTTAACAGGACATTTAACAGGACATTTAACAGGACATTTAACAGGACATTTAACAGGACATTTAACAGGACATTTAACAGGACATTTAACAGGACTTCATGAATGAGATTAAGTTTCACAAATCTTTTGTTAACACGTAAAAGTAGAAAAATAAAATGAACAATAAAAACTTTTTTTTTAAGATGAAGCCCAGCTGCAGTGAGGAATGTAGAATCTCGCATGAAAAAGCAGAAAATAATTTTTTAGTCACAAACTAAGTAGTCACACATGGGGACTCAGAACTGTAAGTTTTGTTGATATTTATTTTGATCGATTGTGGGATTTAATGTGAGAGATAAAATTTGATAAACTAACACAAAAGTTCTGAGTCTACTTAGTTTGTTACAAAAAAAATATTTTATGCTTTTTCATGCGACATTCTACATTCCTCGCTGCAGCTGGGCCTCATCTTTTTAAAACAGTTTTTTTTGGTTCATTTCATTTTATTAATTATCTAAGCGCTAGAATGAATTGAGTATTAATAAAACGTATACGCCTTTGCAATTACTTTTCATCATAAACAAAAGCGTTCGTTTTTTTCGACTCAGCGATATTGTTTATGACGTATCTGAACATTTAATGTTCATTATTTATGACATCAGTGAATTAAAAGAACTATCTTTAAGATAGGTTATTGCACGACTGGGCTAAAATTAAAACAACCCATTTACAATCTGTTTGTACTGCAGTCTGAATGCATGCGTTGGTAATGTCCAATCGCTTCAAAGAATATAAAAGACTTTTTTAACGCAAAAACCAATGCCGCCTACTTTTAATGTGTACATGAGAAGAAAGTGCCGTGGATGAAGTTAGATACATGGTATACATGAGAAGAAAGTACTGTGAATGAAGTTAGATACATGGTGTACATGAGAAGAAAGTACTGTGAATGAAGTTAGATACATGGTGTACATGAGAAGAAAGTACCGTGGATGGAGTTAGATACATGGTGTACATGAGAAAAAAGTACCGTGGATGAAGTTAGATACATGGTGTACATGAGAACAAAGTACCGTGGATGAAGTTAGATACATGGTGTACATGAGAAGAAAGTACCGTGGATGAAGTTAGATACATGGTGTACATGAGAACAAAGTACCGTGGATGAAGTTAGATACATGGTGTACATGAGAAGAAAGTACCGTGGATGAAGTTAGATACATGGTGTACATGAGAACAAAGTACCGTGGATGAAGTTAGATACATGGTGTACATGAGAAGAAAGTACCGTGGATGAAGTTAGATACATGGTGTACATGAGAAGAAAGTACCGTGGATGAAGTTAGATACATGGTGTACATGAGAACAAAGTACCGTGGATGAAGTTAAATACATGGTGTACATGAGAAGAAAGTACCGTGGATGAAGTTAGATACATGGTGTACATGAGAACAAAGTACCGTGGATGGAGTTAGATACATGGTGTACATGAGAAGAAAGTACCGTGGATGGAGTTAGATACATGGTGTACATGAGAAAAAAGTGCCGTGGATGAAGTTAGATACATGGTGTACATGAGAACAAAGTACCGTGGATGAAGTTAGATACATGGTGTACATGAGAAGAAAGTACCGTGGATGAAGTTAGATACATGGTGTACATGAGAACAAAGTACCGTGGATGAAGTTAGATACATGGTGTACATGAGAAGAAAGTACCGTGGATGAAGTTAGATACATGGTGTACATGAGAACAAAGTACCGTGGATGAAGTTAGATACATGGTGTACATGAGAAGAAAGTACCGTGGATGAAGTTAGATACATGGTGTACATGAGAACAAAGTACCGTGGATGAAGTTAGATACATGGTGTACATGAGAAGAAAGTACCGTGGATGAAGTTAGATACATGGTGTACATGAGAACAAAGTACCGTGGATGAAGTTAGATACATGGTGTACATGAGAAGAAAGTACCGTGGATGAAGTTAGATACATGGTGTACATGAGAAGAAAGTACCGTGGATGAAGTTAGATACATGGTGTACATGAGAACAAAGTACCGTGGATGAAGTTAAATACATGGTGTACATGAGAAGAAAGTACCGTGGATGAAGTTAGATACATGGTGTACATGAGAACAAAGTACCGTGGATGGAGTTAGATACATGGTGTACATGAGAAGAAAGTACCGTGGATGGAGTTAGATACATGGTGTACATGAGAAAAAAGTGCCGTGGATGAAGTTAGATACATGGTGTACATGAGAACAAAGTACCGTGGATGAAGTTAGATACATGGTGTACATGAGAAGAAAGTACCGTGGATGAAGTTAGATACATGGTGTACATGAGAACAAAGTACCGTGGATGAAGTTAGATACATGGTGTACATGAGAAGAAAGTACCGTGGATGAAGTTAGATACATGGTGTACATGAGAACAAAGTACCGTGGATGAAGTTAGATACATGGTGTACATGAGAAGAAAGTACCGTGGATGAAGTTAGATACATGGTGTACATGAGAAGAAAGTACCGTGGATGAAGTTAGATACATGGTGTACATGAGAACAAAGTACCGTGGATGAAGTTAAATACATGGTGTACATGAGAAGAAAGTACCGTGGATGAAGTTAGATACATGGTGTACATGAGAAGAAAGTACCGTGGATGAAGTTAGATACATGGTGTACATGAGAAGAAAGTACCGTGGATGAAGTTAGATACATGTTGAACATGAGAAGAAAGTACCGTGGATGAAGTTAGATACATGGGAGATGGATGAGGATTAAAGTCAATACATGAAGAATTAGGTAGGCGGGGGAGATGAAAGAAAGAGAGAGCGAGAGCTAGAGAGAGAGGGGGAGCAAGGGAGAGAGAGGAGAGTGTAGTGAAAGTGAGTGTGTATACGCATATGTGTGTGTGAGTGCGTGTGTGTTTATGAGAGGGAGAGAGAGAAACAGAGAGAGATAAAAATAGAGAGAGGGTGAGGGAGAGAGAGAAGAGAGACGCGATATAAGGAGAATGAGATTGGGAGAGAAAAATAAAAGGATTCACGTATTAATCAAGTGTTAAGTTCAGCATACGTCTAAAAATAATGGCCCAGAATTCCCTTGTGACATGATGACCGGTGATGTGGAAAGCCTTGATGGCAGTGCAATTGTCCATCTTCATTAAAAAGTTGTCGAGCACACACAAACACAACCAAAACCCACCATTTCTTTAACTATAATTTTTTACGACTACCACCAAACACAAATGACCGGAACACACCAAACACAATTCTGAAAATGATCTCCCGTCAGCGTAAATTAAAATCTAATTAGACAAAATAGTTTCTCCTGGAAACATCTCGATGTCTCCATGATGTCAGGTTGAACATGTTCGTCGTCCATCATGCGTGCCAGCATCCGCTTAGTTTGACATCATCTCAAGACCCGTCTCAACAGACGACGCAGATTTTGTGACGAGGGGAAAAAAAATCTGAAAGATAGCGATCTAAATTTTTACACCAGCGTCTTTCAGGGGAGAGAATTATAAGGGGAAACAAATACAGCCCTAAAAACTAAATAAACATCGGAATCCGCAGGATGGGCTGAAGAAACACACAATGCTTGTCGGAGCTAATTGCAGATTTGTAAAACTTGCATTAAAAACTTGGAGCTGTTATTGTGTCTAATTTCAGAATTCTCCTCGACCGCTTCTTGGCATATCCTTGGGGTTATTTGGTGCAACGATAACAAGAGTATCATGTGGATATCCAATGTTAGACATGGCTACGTGCAATATAAAAAACTACATATATGCGTTAAATTCATGACAATAATATATGTTCGAGCAAAATAATAATTTAAACATATTTACTAAATTATATTGCACCTTTAATTTTTATAGAAGTATTCTTATACGTTTAAGACAGAAATATTAAATTGTCTACTTATTAACAGAACAACGTTCTATTATTGTTGACAGTATCCAAGGTTTTGTTGCTCTGGGTACTATAATAGATACAGTAAAAGAGCTAATGTTTCGTAGACAAATATACAAAAATAAATTCTGGAACCGTCTGTGACTTTGAGATCATTGTTGTACATATACTGGTGTACACAACACTACGGTGAGATCATTGTCGTACATATACTAGTGTACACAACAATACTCAAACACTTTCAGAAAGTAGCAAAGTCAACAACTTCCGCCCTAACTTTGTTTGCTTGATCCTGTAGTCGTTGTAAAAATCGCCATCATACACATAGAGATTTGTATAACAATTGTATGTCAATAATGCCAAAGATCTCATTCATAGGTCACGTGATATGACTTATTCTGGCACCGAATTGAATGGCCATGGACAAAAACCTCAAGCTAACAAATATTACAACTTTCAAAAGTAATTTCGCAGAGAAACGTATTTTTAATAACTGTTGACAAGAAAGAAGTTTTAAAAATAAATCATATAAGTATGTGAAAAGATCAAATAATTTGTCAGACTAATTTTTAAAAAAACTTTATTTAACTTTTGGCTAAATAAAGAAAAAATATATTGTGATAATTTTCAGTAATAAAAAATTACTGTAGTATGTTTGTTTATTGTTACTTCAGAAGCAGCAAGACAACTTGATAAATTTTAATCACATCGTTTTTAAATTTCGGAATAGAATAAAGAAAAGGTAAAATGTTATTTTAAGGGGTAGGAATAATTTGTCGGTTATCAAACTTTGAAAAATTAACTGGTTCTAAATTTCTAAATAACTCTTTAATCCCGAATAGCTAAGTGGCGCTTCTTAGCTGGTATTGTCTTATAACAAAGGCGAATGAATTCCAATACCAAGGGAATAAATTCTTACAGTCTCATTTAGATAAACGCGAGTTCCATGCCACTGACCCCCTTATACTCCACATAAATATAAGCCACCGAATAAGAGTTCAATGAGGGACTTGAAAAGACAGCGGGAAATTGAGACATTCAACCCTTAGCGAATCTCCGTTATTGGATATTCCAACCGGATATGACGACCTTAGTTCGTGCATCATCTCGTTTCCCGATGCACTTAACGCCGCCCAAAAGACACCACGAAGTCATGTTGCTACAACATTATCTGTAGATATCTTTCATGACCATCTTCACCAAAGCGTTTTTGATGAAATGGAATTGACATTTTCAAGTCTTTGTTTTATTCCTTGTATAGTCCTAACGCAAAAAAAAATAAAAAAATTATAAATCTGGGCAGTTAAATAATAAGTAAAAATATAAGCATTTTGAGAAATGTATGATGAATTTGATGTATTTCAATTAAAAATAATGTATACGTCATTTGGGTGGCTAAAGTATTTGGCTAAATTGGTTATCTGTATATATTGTCGTCACTTCTCATTGCTTTTGAGGTAGAAAACCATTCCGACATCATTTCGTCTTCAGTCATTATGACAGCTTTATTGGCCTTACCAATTGCAAGATAAATGTACTCAAGGAGGTGGAATAAGTGGGCCACCCGGCAGGGTTTAAAAAAACTCAATCGCTCGCGGGCAAAAGCTCAACTCATACCTAACAATGCCATCGTACAGGGCACACCATATAATCTTTCAACTTCAACTTTTATCCACAAAAACTGTTGTTCATTTCAAAGGCTAGTATTGGAGATAAAAAGAAATTGTTCATCTACCGACAGTCACTGATTGATATAACTTTATATGTCCTTAGAAATGTTCCGTAGTGCTCTTGCTTTCATACAATACTTTCATTTATTATATAACAATAAAAAAAAACAACAACGAGAAACTGAAGGTTGCTTTTGGGAACGCCCACTTCATACACAAAAATAATTTTTGAGTATTCACAATGAAACATGAACTCTAACTAGGCTGGTAATTAAGAGTTTAATTTGCACTTTCTGCCTCAAAACCAATAAACAAATTTTTTTATAGTCTTCTCTCGGGCTGGATATCATTATAAGCCGGCCGACCAAGACTTCTTGGGCCATATATAATTGTAAGTCGGATCTGAATTTGTCCGCGGGCCTTGAGTTTGACACATGTGCATAGAGTCTCGTATATCCCACTTGTTAACATTTAAAAATTGATTTTTGGTTTAACAATCTCACTAGGTGAATTAGATATATGTAAATAAATAGAATACTGAGTACTTCTTTTTGTTCGATATGATACGGTAAAAGATAAGTTTAAGCCTATAGAATATACAATTATTTTGTTTCAGGAAATACCCAGGCGGCTATAAGAAAGAAGACTACAAATAATTTTTTTTCCTGAAATGATTCAATAAGTTCATACAATACTTTAATATCTTTTCAACTGTACGGATTTTTAACTTCTGCACCGTACGACACTGGCATTTTTCAGAAGTTAAGAAGGCTTTGAAACTAAAGACCGAGATGTAGGTTAATAAACTCATTGCCATCAGAAGAAAAAAATATTCCTACTTGGTATTTATTATTTTTCAGTCACAACATTTCTGTCTTTTTTATGTGTTGACCTATATAACCGTAACATTTTTACATTTCTGAATAAACGTTTCTGAATAAACACAAATACACAGATAAATGGGTTGAGTCCGAGAATATATCTCTACTTTATATCTCTACTTTATATCTTTATTTTATCTGTTTCTTTTTCATACATATAAATTACAAAAAAAATTTTTTTTTAAAAAAAAATACATTTCTATCTCAATTTTTGCCACTGTGTAAGAAATGTCCTCCCGTAATTTGAGCACTCTTCTAAATTCACTTCCGACTTTCCAGAATACCTAGGCTTGTTAATTTTAGGATATCCCAACTTGTTATTGCCAATTTAATGTACTTTAATTTCAAAAATAATTCTGACAATATTCACTATTAGACATCTCATTATGTTTGATTCTTCATTTCGTCACGACTTTAGGCCTAAAATGACATTTCTAGACACACAATACAACTATTTATAGTCATGCTTTTAGTACTAACTGGTTGCAATGAAAAGAGACATCATTTGCTCCCCGCAATTTCTTTACAAGAGATTTCATTTTGGTGGTGTGACGTCAATAAGGGATACTATTAATAAAGTAATTCTATACTCTGACGTACACTGAGTGTGTTTTTTCCAAATACAAAGAGGAGGATGTACACCGGCAGCAAGGGTACGAATAGGTCGTCTGTTTAAAGCTTTTAACATCGCGCGCAATGCCCCGTCATCATTAAGGTCACATTGTGTGAAGATATGAACAGTGATTGACACGGCCGCAGGGTTAAAAATAACTCAACAATATCTTGTCAGAACTGGTCATTCTCAAACCTCTTTTGTCCTGTTCACTTCCGGTTAGTTAGCCGACACGTGACATGACAGACGCATGCGCCAAGGAAATGTTTAGTTGATTCTGTCGTCAATAAAGCTATCTAGAAAATTCTATTTATTGGCAATTACTTGAATGGAGCCTTTAAAAATAATATTTCGAAAATAGGAATCTTTCATTGTATCAACATTCGGTTTCCCATAAAGAAGATAAAACCTCGACGTGTGCAGGGTGATTTAACGGAATTGGAAACATGAAGATAGTGTACCTACTTTAGACAAAGCCTCAGTTGAAGAGATCACCACAAATTTTAATAGCATGCTTAAATTCAGATCATAATACCACGATTACTGTCTATCTCAGGTGTGCGCAACCTGCGGCCAGACGACCGCATGCGGCCGTGGGCACGAAAATGTGTGGCCGTAGATATATGTTTAAATTATAATAACCTGCGGCCATCAAATATTTGCGATTTGGCAATATATTATGTAACGTTGTAAACGAAATATCGAATATTCATTTACACTCTTTTAAGACTTGTTATTGCGAAACAAATGACGACTCCGGGAGCTGTAGCGTTAGGTGCAGTGTTTAGCGCTCAGACATTGAAATATCTCTAGCCACGCTGGTGTAGGCTGAAGCTGTAGCTAATGAGGGCAGGCCTTTGAAGTTCAGCCGCCTAATATTGAAGGGCGTCGAAACCATATGATGCGAACATTCGCTGTGTCGTGCTTGCTCTGTGTATCATATAGAATGGGACTGCGATAACGTTTTTAAATAATGTTCTGTGCAACCGTGTAACCCGTCAGTCAACTTCAGTAGCTGCTACAGTACACGAAAATACCCAGAGGCCTGTGTACAAGTATCACTCTTAGCTGGCAGCTGCACCAGAAATTCAGACAGATTCTCGACATAGCAGTGAATAAACATAACAGTGAAAAAGCGTTTAATGAAAACAATTAATTGAATCATAGTTGTACAGCTTGTACGCTTAGTTAACGTATAATATTATCCGTGCCGCCTTAGTACTCATCATGTCGATAAAAAGGAAAAGATCATTGGAAGAAGAGAAGCGGAGCTTTAATGTAAAATGGGAGGTAGATTTCTTTATGGCAGAGACAGAGAACCATTTCATGCAGTGTCTAATCTCCGGCGATGTTGTGAAAACTGTCAAAGGGGACAATGCCAAGCAACATTTTCGCCGACACGCAGCACACAACTATGCACAGTTACAAGGTGATTCAAGGAAGATCTGCGTGGAAACTCTAAAGAGGAATGTTCGATAACAGACCTCGGTCATGTCTGCTTTTGTTGAGACTACGCATAAGCGCAGTGATGCTTCCTATCGCGTGGCCTATCGTCTCGGTGTCGCTGGAAAGCCTTATTCCGATTGGGAACTCGTGAAAAGTTGTATCGTGGATGTTGTGAAGTGCATTCATCCGGGTAAGGAAACGGATTATTCTTTGATTCCTCTATCGCGCGATACCTTCCAACGTCTTCAAAGTCTTATTGCCGAGCAGCTGAAGGACTCCGTGCGGGCAAAGATTACCAAGGAGGGCAGCCTGTTTGCACTGGCTGTTGATAAATCTACGGAAATTTCAGATTCAGCACAGCTACTCATATTCTTTCGCTCCCTATCCCCGACATTTGAATTGTGAGAGGATCTGCTCTCCATGGAGACAGTCGTTACTCAAACTCGAGGAGAAGACATATTTTTGGCAGTTAAAAAAGCTTGTATCGAATGGCAATTTGATCTGAAGAACCTGCGAGGCATCTGTACAGACGGCGCGCCTGTCATGGTTGGTAAGCAAAATGGCTTCGTGGCTAGATTTTCCGATTATGTGTTGAAGGATCACGGTAATGACCAGCTCATAAATCTGCACTGCATTATTCACCACGAGGCACTGTGTTCTAAATCTGTTGATTTGGATAACATTCTGAAGGATATGAATCGCATTATCCTTTTCATTCGCACGAATGCTCTTCACCACAGCCAATTCTTACAAATTCTTCACACAAATGATTCATCGGCTGAAGATATTCTGTACCACACCAGCATTCGTTGGTTGTCTCAGGGAGAAACGAAAAGAAATACTGGAATTTTATGCCATGAAAAACAAAGACTGCCCACTGCAGAGCCAGGCTTTCTTAACATCTCTATAGCCTTCCTTGTAGATTTGTTAATTTATATCAACTGCCTCAACGAGTCTCTGCAAGGCAAAGGAACAACAGTTTGCCTAATGCACAGAAGAGTACAGGATTTCTGTGACAAATGTCGTCTGCTACAAAGTCATATCCAACAGCTCA
Source organism: Ampullaceana balthica (assembly GCA_944989445.1). Lineage (NCBI taxonomy): Eukaryota > Metazoa > Mollusca > Gastropoda > Lymnaeidae > Ampullaceana > Ampullaceana balthica. Next base: position 604,037 of record CALYLW010000306.1, on the reverse strand, counting down.
ATCTCTATCATTTCCCGCAACTCACCGCTCTAATCGAGAGCCATGAAGTAAGAAAAGTTGAAATTCCGGCTACGTTCTTTTCAGGCGTCCTCGAAGCGCTGTTGTTCGCAGAACGTTTTCAGGATTTCGACAAGATCTCAGAAAATTTGAGACTCGTTCTTCTCCACATTTGTTTGAGACTGAGAGTGCGCCGTTGGATGTCCAAATGGAACTGATCGAGCTAAAAAATAACGCTCAGCCTGTGAAGAAATTCGAGAACAAAAACGATGTGCTGGAGACATGGAAAGTAGATGTGGAGTATCCCAGCTTCGCGAAATAGCAAGAAACACTCTAGTGCTGTTTGGAAGCACTTACAGGTGCGAAGCGTCATTTTCACGAATGAAATATCTCAAGAACAAATATGAGACCCGACTGGCTGACACAAATCTGGCGTTAGGAATACAAATGATGATCTCCAGCGAGTGCCCGGACTTTGCGCGACTCTCGGCAAACATCCAAGAGCAAGGCAGCCACTAATTTCTGGACTCTGGACTGCTGAGTAACATGGTCAGTGTTAGTGAAGCAGCTTATCACTTATTCAATTATTGTGCTCTCAGTGTACTAATGCCACTTAAAAATATACCCATGCTGTACGTGTGTGACGATGTTAGGTTTACATGACAATGGTCAATAAAGTAGAAATATAAGTGAATATCGATGGAAATGTTTTTGTTTGTAATTAAGGACTGTGTTTGCCTACATTACATTATGATTATGTCATTATTATCTCGCATTCACTGTTACGAGAGGTAAACTTTTGATAGTTACCGTTTCGTTTTTCAGTGAAAATATTTTGGCGGCCGTGGCAAAAGTAATTTTTTTTTAATGCGCCGTCAATAGCCCAAAGTTTGCGCACCCCTGGTCTATCTCAATACCACGATTACTGTCTATCTCAATACCACGATTACTGTCTATCTCAATACCACGATTACTGTCTATCTCAATACCACGATTACTGTCTATCTCAATACCACGATTACTGTCTATCTCAATACCACGATTACTGTCTATCTCAATACCACGATTACTGTCTATCTCAATACCACGATTACTGTCTATCTCAATACCACGATTACTGTCTATCTCAATACCACGATTACTGTCTTTCTCAATACCACGATTACTGTCTATCTCAATACCACGATTACTGTCTTTCTCAATACCTTGATTACTGTCTTTCTCAATACCACGATTACTGTCTATCTCAATTCCACGATTACTGTCTTTCTCAATACCACGATTACTGTCTTTCTCAATACCACGATTACTGTCTATCTCAATTCCACGATTACTGTCTTTCTCAATACCACGATTACTGTCTTTCTCAATACCACGATTACTGTCTTTCTCAATACCACGATTACTGTCTATCTCAATACCACGATGATCTACGGATTTCTTTAAAACATCAACTTTTATATATCACAGTTTTACATGTTTACTTGTTTAGTTCAGTAGTGACGATTGCTTCAATCTTCGCTCCACAATGTTATTGCGTTAGTACAAGATGCATTGAGTCCCGTAAATTGTATACTTAATGTCCGTGGGAGGTTTTATAAGAATGAAGAGAATTAAATACTGTTGATTTTTGTATAAATAGCTTTAGCTATTGCTTCCATTGCCAGTTCTACTTTTGCCCACTTCAGTACTATCATGGTTATGTCATTGGAGTCATTCTTAGAGGCTGAACTGTGGTTTCGAACATCTTAAAACATATATTTTTAAAGCGACGTTTTGGGTACAAAACAATTATTTTATTTAGTTCTAGTTGAATGTTTCAGGCCCCCGCTGATCAGAGTTAAACTATTTTCGGATATTTTTAGTTTAAATTCAGTGAAGTTAATAAAGGCCCACATTAAATCCAGGGGCGTAGCTAGGGGAGGGGGACCGGGGGTCCAAATTTGAAAGTCCCCCGGGCCCCCACTGGAGGGGGGGCCCCAAACGAGTGTAAATTATCTCATGTCATGATGTCGAATGTCAACATGCAGGGCATCCAAAGAGGTCAAGCCCCCTGGGCCCCCCAATCCCTAGCTACGCCACTGATTAAATCTGTTTATTTTGTACATTTTGAGCCATACACTTGCAAGAAATAGAAGGGTTGGCACAAAAACTACTTGACATATAGGACTCGTTGGCGATGAATTCAACGTTTCTCCAAGACTTTAGCGGTAAATTATCTGAATTTTAGAATTCTGTACACCAAATATAGTAAATGTTAAAGTATTTTATTGTTATATTCTCCTTAAAATAATTGATATTCGTGACAGCAACTGTGTACGAAATAAAGTCATAGAGTGTTTGACATGTTTTAGGTACACGTGAAGTTTTTCAGTCTTTTCAACTAAAATTCCCAACAACAGACACAAGCCTGGCGTAGGTCCTCTCTTATTATTACACTCTGAAAATAACTCGGTTCATAGCAGAGCTCATAAATCAGCAACTTGGACAAAATACTAGTATTAATATCTAGGCTCTGCCTGATTTATGGCTGAACTTCACCGTAACAGACAGTGATACCGTTGAGCTGCCGGGAGAATATTCAAGCCTTGAAAATTACCTTTCAAAAATTCTTTTTAAAAATAAATTTAAAAAAAAACAACATAACTATCAAGTCTGTCTTATTACAGATGGCAACGAACCTAACAACATCTCTGCAAGTAGAAAACACGCCGTTTGAAAGTAAAATAAGAAGACGTAGCCATTTGCCAGCCAGCTGTGGGGAAAGTGTCTATCAATGTTTGGCTTTCTCCCCATCTGTTTGTGTTTTTTACGACCTAACGCAACCCCCCCCCTCCCATACTCCCATTCCCTCATTCACCGTTTACCACCAGCAAGAGTTATCAAGACGTAACACGTGTAATAATGCATACTGGTCGTGATCACGAATCTCGCTTCCGGCGGCGACGTCCGATGCAAAAAAACTAGATCAAGTTTACAGAACGAGACGACGCTCTCAGACCGGTAGAACGTTTCGAAAGGCGGAAGTACAATCATGGAAGTCAAGAGCCTGTGGGGACAAGTTCAAAGGTAGCTCTACACTCTATATATTATATTTGGAATTATTGTCTATGTAGGACAAGATCAAGGGTTGGTCTACACTCTATATATTAACTTTGGATGTATTGTCTATGTGTAGTTTTAATGAAAAATTTAACTCTAAAGCTGAAAAAATAATAATTAAAAACCCATATTACACAGAGGGATAGCTGAAAAAAATATTTCAATCTGTCTTTCTTGCCAAACTTTAAATTGCATCAGTGTAAAAATGAGAATATTGTAGAATCAGTATTGAAGACCACACCTGAATAAAAATTCCGTTCCTATTACTTACTAGTTCGAATGTCCCAAAAATTCCGTGCAATGTGTTATAATAGAGAATATCGCAGGTAAACATCCTTGTTTAGGCATACAACTAATTTGCCTTTGATCCCGCAATAATCCATAGAACATTGCCATGTTCTCCCCAACCACTCCCCCAAATCACATCGATGCGGACACAGCGGTGTGTGCACACGGACAACACGGACATGGGGTAATGAATGGTCACTGGTCAGAAAATAGATGGATGTGATCTCCGGATAAATGGGCCTTGGTGGGAGGGGGTTGGGGAGGTAAATGTCAAGGTCAAAGGAGGAGGAAAGGCAGCTCTAAGTGGAGTTGTTAGGACAAGGGGTGCCACAAATGACTGAATCAGGGGATATGTGATGATATGGATGTGCGACCAGAAACGCGCTTCTTTAAAGGAATAACTTGATCAAATGTTTTAACAGTGAATAATCCATGCAGCTTTTAGAATATTAGCTGAAATTTAAAAAAAAATGCTTTATCTCCATGGTAAACAAAGACATACAGAAGATTGTTTCATCTAATATTTATTACAATAATCCTTTTTAATTTTATTTTCAAAACGACGCACTTTATAATAGAATTTATTGGTTATGGGAGGAAACAACATATTTAGCGAATCATCTAAATAACTAGTTAACCGAATGTTTTCTAGATCAGTATGATGTAGTAACTAATCGACCCTTCCACAAAAGGCTTCTGTGGCATTGCCTAGAAAGACATTTTGAAAAGCACTTTTGCCAGATGAACCAAAGATCAGGTTTGCCTGTGAAAAGTGGACCCCAAATGGCCATTAAAGGAAATCCATCTGAAGGCTTTCGAGAAGTGTTTCAACATCTACATTGTTTCACAAATTTCTCTCATTTTTTCGATTTTTCTCTCGTTACCCACACGTTTCTTTCTTTCCGTACGTCATGAAATTGTCATTGCCGTCATCTATTAAATCTTGTACATTTTCCAACTTTGAATGCAGAAAATTATTTCAAATACAACCTTACCCCATTTTCACTTCGTCACTCAAGCAGCACAGGCGTCTCTGGCCAAAAGTGGAGAACATCTGAATTCTTGAGCCAACAGAAATTTCGTAATACATATTTTGTCATCCTATAGTATGTGCAGAATGAGCCGCTTGTATGTATCGTGTTATGATATTTTTTTCCTTTCATGAATGGGTGAATAGATCCCACTGAATGGCCATCTAAATCCCAACAATGATGACAGGCGTATATGTTTTTGATTTCAGTAAATGTTTAAGTTTGTTCTAAACCTTCCAATGGAGTCATCATTAGAGAGTAAACTAGAGCTGTTAGAATCAACAGATCGAGACTTCATATGGTATTAATTAAAGATAATTTAGTTTTCAGATGACTGCCTATGTTACGTCATGACATCCGATTATACTGTACTGAGGCTAAGTCTCAATTTGTTACGGTGTGGGAGGAATAACTTACGGCAGCAGTTCCTTATAATTGTTCGATCAATTTCAATTAGTGATACCGACAGCAGTAGACGAATGGGCCATTTTTGCCCGTCAGGGGGCAATACAGAACAATTTTCAAGGTTTCATCACAATTATTTTACTACCCCAGTAAATTTTCGAAATGACCTCTTCCCCTTGTAAAAACAATATGCACATAACGTAGCCATGATGTTCTTCTTATACAAATAGAAGGACTAGCCAGGAATTCAAGTTTCTTATACTAATAGAAGGACTAGCTAGGAATTCAAGTTTCTTATACTAATAGAAAGACTAGCCAGGAATTCAATTTCTTGTAAAATCTTCAAAGCGCTGTGATTTTTTTTAAAAACCAACTGTTACCTGTTCTTAGACAAAAGTCTCGTAATTAAAATATGTATGTTAATATTTCAAAAAACGCCTGATTTTGAGAACGTTAGCTAATAACAAGATATTGCATAATGCAAACACAAAGAAAAATAATAAACCGATAACACACCGTACGCCATTGCTGGCAAATGTCTACTACTGGACATTACAGGGGGGTATGCTGTGATCCCTGGGGATGCACCCATACGTTAGATTAGATGAAGGTATTCTAATGGTTTAATGTCGAACAATAGTACGCAGTTTGTAGTGAATGATTTATTGTTTAGGCTCAAAGGTCAAATACGTAGCCATTAGTTAACAGAAGTTAATCGATGGAGCAAATAAATATTAATAGCAGGAGAAGACAGATGCCGGGATAGAAAGCGGAGTATTTTGGGTACCAGTCGTTCCATCCATCACTGGGCAAACACAGATGGTGAGACCTAACTAGAACAGAGAATGAGCTGGCCATGACTCTGTAGAATTCAGCTGGAGAGAACCGTGATGGACTGCAGGGTGGACAGTCGCTGTTTAGAGTTTGGGCTAACAAGGTGAATCGGGAGTTGATTGAGCGAGAAATAGGCAATAGAACAGATAGACAGGTACGTGAGCCAGAGACGTGATAGTAATACATTATAGCAAATAAACGGGGATAACTCCTAGAACCTGATTATTGTCATACACTGATGAGAGGAACTAGTTCTACAATCCACACCAAGTGATTCATGATAAACAGTTATAAGTATCCACCATTGCACCATTATGGTTTTCTAAAACATTCCAAGAGAGCTGCGATATTCTAGATCACAGGTTCCCAACCTTTTTTGGGTGGGGACCTTTTTATATAAAAGCTAAGTGACCCGTGACCGGTGACCCCGATGCAATCGAAGGCAGGGATTTGTTCCCCGGGCCTAGGGCGTCCCTGAGTCACCCAGTTCTGAATGGGTACCTAACACTAGTTAGGCGGCTGGGTAATGTGTGGAACCCACAGAGCCGTGGCCTGTGAACGCTGCATCACTTGCCAACAGATCATCTGTCATGGTCTGTGGACGCAATTATCTTCTGCATAGAAGGAGCGTCTGTATAGATAAAATAAGATAAGAAGATAAAAACTCGAATGTGTATTTAAATGCAATTTCCAACAAAGAATTTCCGATTTTTTTTATTCAAGGGAAATCATTCTAGAGTCACACCAAGAAGGTATCAATATAATGCGCACCGCGCAGCAGTCTAACATTAGCATTCACAAATTGTGGAAAACCCATTAACTATCATTCTAGATGACATTAAAAGTAATTTCAAATCGATAATTCTGAAAGTAAACAAAGCAAATTGCTATCAACAAATTGCTGCTAAAATTACTGGAGTCGAACCAAAAGAGATTTTTAAAAAATTCCTTCTCCAATATTGTTCTAAATATTATTATGATTGTTTCGCGTTTGTTTCAACCTGATAGATGTAATGGTTGGCAAGAAATTGACAAAATACTGATATTTTTTTCCCCCAGGAAATCCAGTAAACCTTTCCGGTACTTTTTTGGACCCGTTCACATCCTTGGGACCTCCTTAACATATTTTCAAAGACCCGAACCCTCTATTTGGTATGGTTCAGGAGAAGTTGCTGTTCAAAGCTCGAAAAGACGGGCCAAACATTTCAAGTGTATAGACGCAGTTCCCATGAGAAATTGCGTTAAAAAACAACAGGTTTTATTACAATCCTTTTTTTAAAAATTCGGTAAATCTGGCTCCATTAATTGAAGCAGAGAATGCATTTCGTGTCAATTAAGTTTCTTCTTCTTTCAGCTCAATGAAGTAACGCTAAAGAAAGTTTTCAAGGGATTCAAGATGCTCAGTAAATTCCTCTTTTAAATGTTCATTTATTTCACCTTGAGATCCATCAACCACACATTCCAGATTTTCTAAAAAATGACAATGTTTACAAGATTTGTATCCCCCCCCCCAGTTTTGAAGCTTGGATAAATGCCCTGAGATTATCGTGAAATGCGATAGTATTCGATTCCTTCTTCTAAAGTTTCTGGTTAAGCCTATTTTGCTGTTAAATTTTAAATAATTTCTAATCTTTTTCTACCATGATAATAAAAAAAACTGTTGCACTTTCAGGGAACGAATCGATTTCATCTTTCAGTTCAAAGACAATATTCATATTATTTCAACTTCAATACTATTTTTAAAAAACGTAAAAACTAGTTTTTGACTATATATCCTTTATATTTGAGACATAAATAAAAGTATTGATTATGTTCAATATAATATGCACCGCGCTACTGACTAGCATAAACATTTACAGATCGGGAATATAAAAAAAAATTAGGTTCAATACAATACGCACCTGCGACAGTCTATAAACACTCTAGTAGAAACAATTAAATGATACATAGCGATACATAGAGATAATCTAAAAATTTTGAAAGTTCATTTTCATCGTCGCCACGAGTCTGCCTGCAAAATTTCAGCTCTATTGGATACGGGCAAAGGGGTTAAAAATCGATCCAAAGTTTTTGCGGCAATCAAGCAGACACCACGAGTTAATGTAAAGGATTTAAAAATAAAAATTGCTTAACAACTAAATTTTTAAAAAAAGAATAGCCTTTATAGCTTCGTAACCTCTCAGAAAACTTTTCCCGCCCCAAGTTTTGTCCCCGTCCACTAGAATAACAACGTAAATATTAATCATGGCTGATTCTCTTATCTGTCATATGAAACGGAGCTCTCAAAACAGCAGCACACACTGTCTTCCTGGTGCACAACTTTTCTGGTTAACTGCCCCTTTATCCTTTCGCTCCTGATACACTCTACTCCTTAGTACAATGTATACATCAGATGATATGCTCTATTGTACTTCTGATGAATGGCTCTGTCCTAATGGTGGACTGTTCAAATGGTGGACTGTTCAAATGGTGGACTGTCATAATGGTGCACTGTCATAATGATGCAATGTCCTTAAGGTGCACTGTCCTTAAGGTGCACTGTCCTTATCGTGCACTTTCCTTATGGTGCACTGTCCTAATGGTGCACTGTCCTTATGGTGCACTGTCCTAATGGTGCACTGTCCTTATGGTGCACTGTCCTAAAGGTGCACTGTCCTTATGGTGAACTGTCTTTATGGTGCAATGTCTTTATGGTGCACTGTCTTTATTTTGAAATGTCCTTATTGTGCACTGTCCTAATGGTGCACTGTCTTTATGGTGCACTGTCTTTATGGTGCACCGTATCTATCGTGCACTGTCCTTATGGTGCACTGTCCTCCTAGTGTTCTATCCCGGTATAACATTGGTTAGCGGGCCACACATCAATTTATTCCCCAATATTGGTAAACTGGAAACAAATTTGAGCGCTGAGTTCGAGTGTACCTCAATGTTTATTGACAGGCCCAGTACGGAAATGTCATTCGATGACTCAAAGAGTGAGACCCGTGGGACTTATGGAAGAAACAACAATCAATATAAATCATCGGTCTTAGAAATCTAATTTTTTAGGTGTGAAGTGAGGTGACAAAGCTAGTGGTCCGAGGAGATGACAAAAATAGTAACTCAACAATTCGAAACTGCAGTCGATGTATGTTCGATTGTCTGTATTGCAACTTGAAAAATTCGTTGGATAAAATTAGTTTTGAAGAGCTTCATACGACAGAGCAAATACGATGGTATTTATTTTTAATTTTCTAATAAGATATTTTTTTTAAAAAAGACAACTGACGTGAAAACAGTCCTATTATCAAAATTTCGTAAGTCTGCAGACATATTTTAAAAAACAAGTGTAATCTAGATTCAAGGTATCAAAGAAATAAGAGCGAAAGTGAAGCAGGATTTTTATTTTAGTATCAATACTTTTAATTTATAATTACTTAGGCTACTGCAATGGGGCGTATGTTTTGTACCACAATGTCATTGGCTATTTATGTTTTCCAAGACGTCGAGAATTGTGTTTTGTGTCACTCTAGGCATTACCCGCACATTCCAGTAATAACTTATCTAATTTTTTAGAATGTCCTTAAATGGAAAATAAATTATTTCACAATAAATTCCATTTAAGCTGTAACTACTGAGTACAAGATAAAATAATGTATACATATTTTATGTATTATGCTCAATTGTGAGCTCTCCATCGACCGTACGAGATGTATTATCACCCTTAGTAATAGAGATATAAACAGGGTATTAGCCGGACAGGACGTAACACAACAGCGAACGTTTCGGCAAAGAGCCTTCCTCAACGAACAAATAGTAAACAAATAAAACAAATATAGCGAAAGAAAAAAAACTTAGCTGCGGTGAAATCCAATTAGTCCAGTAGAGATCATCTCGACACCAGGATTCTGTGGAGTTTACTAAGAAGTTTTGGAGTCTATCGCTCTTTCAATTGTATTGTTAATTTTGATTATCTATTTTTGTATCCCGTAAGAGTAGATTGACTAATTAAATGAAAATTAACATATCCAGGACTTGTTTATTCTGACATTGTATTACAATGTGAGAATCTTTGTCATATTTTGACCAATTCCTTATGTAACGATGACGTGGTTGTTGCTAGCTATAGGAAATCCATCTGGTCATTGCTGCATCTCCGTCTAGGGTATGACGTAGTTACTAAATAATCATTACTGGTCTTATACATACACCATTTCTCTATCATCCCTTGGTCTCACTCTCACTTGCTATATATCTCCGAATCCCTTTCTCTCTCTTTATATCTCTCTCTCTTTCTTTCTCTCTCTCTTTCTTTCTCTCTCTCTCCCTCTCTCTCACTCCCTCTCTCACATTTTTTTCTTATTTGTTTTTAGAGCTAAGTTTATCCTTGTATTATTTTTTAAACATAACTTTATTTGCTAAGGATCACAACCGTGACGTGAGAGGAAGCGCGGTGACCAGCTGATCAAGTGACTCCAATCCAAGTAAATCATTTCTTGTTTCTTGTGATAATTGAGAAATGAAAAAAAAAGAACCCGTAAAAAAAAACAAGTTTTTGACAATAAATCCTTTATGTACGAGACATAATGTCATTATGAGAAAGAATGTTCATTATAATACGCAACGCAAGACAATACAAAAATACAAAATTTAGTTATGTCTCGTGAAACATGTTTAATATATTGCGCACCGATCCGGAACATATTTTTAAATCCTTTATATTAACTCGTAGTGTCTGCGGCCGACCGACCGACCGACCAACCGCCCTTGTCGCCAAAACTTTTGAGCGATTTTAACCCACTTGCTCGTAAGCTAGCGAGCTGAAATTTTGCAGGCAGTTTCGTACCGATAATAAAAACAATGTATCAAAATTTCAGATTGATCGCAGGTACCGTAATTAAATTATTGATTTTTTAGATTATTCTATTTATTCCTATGTATCATGCTATTTTTTGAGATAGAGCGTCGTGGTGCGTATTATATTGAACAACCTTTCTGTCGTGCAATAAGGTGCGTATTTTATTGACAGCTCTTTTTATAAACATATTCCTGATCGGTGCGCATTATATTAAACATGTTTTACGACACAACTGCAATTTTGTATTTCTGGATGGTCTGGCGCTGCGTATTATAATGAACATTCTTTTAATTACTTCTTGTACATAAAGGATTTATAGTCAAAAACTTAGTTTTTTACGGGTTTTTCTTATTAAAAATTATCGTCTATATAATACATACCGAATCGCGCAACAGGAAAGGATTAAAAAGGTCGTTCAATATAATACACATCGCTACACTCTATCTAAAAAAATAACATGATACATAGTGATAAATAAAATAATCTAAAAATTCAATAATTTAATGACAGTGCATGCGATCGATCTGAAATTTTGATAAATCGTTTTTATCATCGGCACAAAACTGCCTGCAAAATTTCAGCTCGCTAGCTAACAAGGAAGTGGGTTAAAAATAAAAAATAAGTTTTTTCGACAAACAAACAAGCAAGCAACCAAACAGACACCACGAGTCAATATATAGGATTTAAAAATAGTTGATACTTTGATTTTGTTAGATCAAATACAAATATAGCATCAATTCGTGAAATACAATTGGATATAAGTTCAAAGGTCTTTTTATAACAGTGCTTCTCAAACTTGTCAGTATGGCGGATCGTCAGGAATTTTTTCCATTGCACCAGGGACCAGTGCACTATTTTCTCTGTACTTACATGGTAGCGAAGTGTATTTTATTTTATTTGTTTCATTTTATGTACTTATTGTAAAACATTGAAATATTCTTCAGGGTTAGCATTTTTTGTTGCAAATGGAGGATTATAATTATATCTTTCTGTCCTTTCTTGATAACTTCAGCGGACCCGGGCGGGTGACCCACGGACCGGCACCGGTCCGCGGACCACCACTTTGATAAACATTGTTTTATAAGACACGACTATACACGATTAACGAATTTATATACTTCCAGGATGATAAGAGGTTTAACATCTAATGATTAGAAACGCTCACTTAGCAAGGGTTTTTAAAGCACACCTACCCAGCTGGAACTTCTTTCTTTATAGTTTGATATCTGTTTTGTAATAAATGAATACATTTTCACTACTATATAGATTATCAAATTATTATTATTATTATTTATTACTATATGAAAGGACGGCATTTGGGGCCAACAACCTAATTATGTATTGCCCCGTCACAGGCGTGACTATCTATGAATACGCCTTTGATTAAAACATATTTCATCTGCGGAATTAATTGGGTTCCAATGTTTTTTACAGTCTATATCGAACGAGGCAGCTCAAACAGCCCAACATTCTAGTCCTAGACAGTTCAAGTACACATTAACCCAGACTATATGTATTGACGCTGTTTTAAACTTTGAATTGAACCATAAGCAAAAAAGAAAAAAGTATCTGAACTTGCACTAGATAACATCTCCATCTTGTCAATGGTGAAAGAAGTAGATAAATAGTCAACGTTGCTGTAACGAGTAAAGCAATAAATGACATTGGTTATTTGAAGGCTCAAGCGGTTGACCCTATTCCTCTTGAAATTCCTAAATGAGAAAATCAATACAACTACATCCCTTACAAAAGCTTGAATGTCTAAACAAAGGATGTGAAACGCTTACATGGTAATATTTTACTTGAACAAAAGGTTACAGCAGTGGTTGTAGTGATTGCCCGGAAATCTTTCTCCTTGTCGTTTTGTGGGAAAGGTAGTTCATGTGCTGCCCTTCATCTGCTTAGAGTACCGCGGTGAAGGGCATCTGCCAAGAGCACGGTGGTGAAGGGCATCTGCCAAGAGTACCGCGGTGAAGGGCATCTGCCAAGAGCACGGTGGTGAAGGGCATCTGCCAAGAGTACCGCGGTGAAGGGCATCTGCCAAGAGCACGGTGGTGAAGGGCGTCAACAAAGAGAAACGAGATGGGGGCTTTAAATGAGATCGTTTTACTGAATAAATGTCAAGGTCTTTATGCCTAGCACAATTAATATGTTATGACGTAATAATTGTATGTTAATACCTTTAACCAGAGTATTAGAATGAAAACCTTTTCCCATCAGTACTACTTTAGTTTGCCCTCAGGGACTGTGAAGACAATGTGAACATTTCTACCAGAATGGCTGTGCTGCACAATACAAACCACTTCCTGGCAGCGATTGGAATAAACCAAATGCTTCTGTTCAACTGCAAATCTCTTCAGTCATTACATGACCATCAAAAAAGATAGGACAAGATAGGACAAAATAGGACGAGATAGGACGAGATAGGACAAAATAGGACAAAATAGGATGAGATAGGACAAGATGGACAAAAAAGGACAAGATGGAACAAGATATGACAAAATGGGACAAGATAGGACGAGATATGATAAGATAGTACAAGATAGGACGAGATAGCATAAGATAGGACAAGATAGGACGAGATAGGATAAGATAGGACAAGATAGGACGAGATAGGATAAGATAGGACGAGATATAAAAAGATAGGACGAGATAGGATAAGATAGGACAAGATAGGACGAGATAGGATAAGATAGGACGAGATATAAAAAGATAGGACAAGATAGGGCAAGATAGGACAAGATAGGACAAGATAGATGACGAGTGACCTTTCTCTCAAAACTGTTCCGATGCTCCATCAGTTTACAGAAAATAATTAGAATGTCGTAAAAAAGCTACTTCACAAACAACTATTGTGAGCCATATTTTAACTGTATTTTAACACTTAACAAACCTTAGTTTAATATCTCTTGGTTACTCTCCACAACGTTAAAATGGTAAAGTAACTGTTGAAGAGAACATGGCTCAGGTGAATAATTAAGTCTAGAAGAACTTACTGAAGACTACTTTTTAGACTTGTGTTCTAAGTACGCCCCCGTATGGCAGGCAAATGTTGATTTGATAAGCCAGAAATGGGCATATTCTCATCAAATTCCTCAAGAAATTTCTCTTTCATTTTTCTCATGCAAAATATCAACTACAGAGACTTTGGAAAGCGTTGAAAAGTACAAGCAAGTTCTCCGCTGTCAGAAAGTCATGACTCAAGAACTTGGATGTACGAAAAGTTTGCATAGTGGGGAAGGTTTGTTGCACACATCAATAGTATCCACTAAAAGAAGACAAGCATGCATGAAAACAAAACCCTTGTAACATTATGCGCTAGGCCAAAGACCACAGCCAGAATGATTACTCCATTATCAGTCTTGTAAACCATTTTATGGAATGTTTGTCGACTACCGAAATTTCTCTCAAAACTGAAGTACTTGTGATAAGGATTGAGTCGTTCCCCAAAAATATCATTAACAAGGCAAGTAGCTGGCACTCGTTAATATATAAGGTAATGTTCAATACATCAAAGAGTTTTAAAAGCCAAAGATTGTATGTATGAGAAGTAACTTAGGTCATATCTCATCAAGGATAGCACTCCTAAAAGATACAGGCATCAAACAATTATAAAAGCTAAGCAAAAGTGTTCCTCCTAAAGTTTACCTGCCTTCTAATTCACCCTAAATGTATCATCATAACTGAATAACATAAGCCTGACAAACTGAAAAGAAAAGACCCACAACTCTAACTGCTTTAGTGGATAAGAGCCAGGAAAAAATGCACCAGAGAACAAACATTTCATTGATGTTAATGAATGTCCAAGTATTCCAGGCAGAATTAGAACTGACTGATCCTTGTTTGACGTATATAGCCTTGGTCATCTTCGCATGCGAATTACCAACAAGGCGGAAGTTTATCCATAATTTATTTTTCCTGATATAAGTTTTTGTCTTTTCACCATGTCTAATTTGCTTAAACGTCTCCTTAAGTATTATAAGTGTGCGTGTGTGTGTGTGTGTGTGTGTGTGTGTGTGTGTGGTGTGTGTGTGTGTGTGTGTGTGTGTGTGTGTGTGCCTATGAAAGGGATATAAACAGAGAGAAAGAGAGAGAGATAGAGGCAGATAGACAGACAGAGAAAGAGATAGAGGGAGAGAGACAGAAAGACAGAGAGAGAGAGAGAGAGAGAGAGAGAGAGAGAGAGAGAGAGAGATAGAGAGAGAACGAGAGAGGTCGGTAGAGGCCAAAGTTCAAATGTTACACGGAAATGCTTTTAAAAAGGCACAGACGATGCTGCCCTACGCACGAAGTCTGCCTTGTGTGTCGGTTTGCCGATGGTTTGATAACATTCCCCTTTCAAACTGGTTCTAATTCAGGCTGAAGATATCTTAATCCTCCATCCATTCACATATTAAGTTCCGAGTTGCTTGTATGACGGGCGATAACTCTGTCAAGGGGTGGACAGAATATTGAGGCTCACACGAGACTTGATCTTTGTGTTATCCGACTTCCAAGATCTGACGTTCAATGATCTAAATTGCAAAGAGATTCCTCGAGACTTGTGTTTTAAACATTTGATTTGTTGCAGTGTTATCAGAGAAGATAAGTTTGTTTAGAATCGTTGTTTTCTAGCTGTGAAATTTTTTTAAACCGGAAAGTTTTCAGTATTGCAAAGGGAAAAAAAATGAAATCAGACATTCGTCCAAAACGTTTACCTGGTTTCCTTTATTAAGTACCAGGTTGTTGGATGCTGAAAGGATGATAAAATTTTACTCAGCAATTTGAAAAAAAAATTATCCATCTTTAAGTGTGTTGTGATAAAATTATATTTAAACAAAAGTTCCTATAAATATTTTTGTTCTATTAGAATTGTTTTATTTCTTTGCATTAGAAAATTTAGTTTTTAAAAATTTATTTGACACTTTAAGTCTCGATTTTTATTGAAGACCTTTTACATATATACTATATGTTTTTCTTTCATTCATTTTAAAATCGAAATATTGCAATGAAAATAATATTATAGAGTAAATAACGTGTTCTTACAAAATTAGTAAAATTAAACAACCCTTAAAAACAAAGTTTTTGACAATGAGACATAACTAAGAGTTTTGATTATGTTCAATATAATACGCACCACGCGACGACTAGCATAAACATTTACAGATCGGGAAAATATTATAAAAGTATGTTCAATATAATACGCACCGCACAGCGTGACAGGAAAATATTTAAAAAAGTATCTTCAATATAACACGCACCGCGCAAAAGACGAGCATAAACATTTACATACTTCATAGAGATACGTAGAGATAATCTAAAAAATCATTAATTTAATTAAAGAACATTCTAATCGATATGAAATTTCGATAGAATGCATTGTCAGGTGACAAAAGTCTATGTGCAAAATGTCAGCTCGATATGATCACGGGGAATGGGTCATTTGTTACTTTTGTTTTTCCGCGGGACCATGCGACCTTGACAGACAGAGAGACAAGACGGTGAAGATAATGTAGGGCAGGGGTGGGCAAACTTTTTCTACGGAGGGCCGTATTGAGAACATCATTGTTATAGGCGGGCGGCATGTATATTTTGTCTACTTCAATTACAATTCAAAACGTATAAAATATGAATTAGTGATTATAACCATGTACTTATTATTACTTATCATTATTACTTATCATTTTATTTCACATTCACAATCGATTACACATGTAAATTACTTTTTAAAATACTAACTGCAACAGTTTCTAGTTCAAAATTATTTCAACAAAAGTTTTTTGTTAACTGTCATAATAACTATGAAGAAGTAGAACATAAATTATAAATAAACTGACAATTATAATTAATGAGAAGCATATAACTGTTCACAATTTTGAATAATGTACTTGATCTGTGGAACCAGTTTACTGGTTGTGATGCGCATGACTGCATTCAAATTAAAGTCAGTCAACATCGATCTGTTCTTAGACTTGTTTATTTTCATGCAAGAAAAAGTTTGCTCACAGATGTATGTGGACCCAATCAGTGACAAAAGTTTGGAAGCAAATTTTTTTAAGTGTGGAAATACTGCTGCTGGCAAAAATACATAAAACTCCAGCAGAACTGACTTGAACTTCTCCTTCAGGTATTAATCTGATTGTAGGTCAAGCAGTTCCAACTGTAGATCCTCTTGGGCTGAAGCAGCTTCTGCACTCAATGGTGAACTGAGGATATTGAAGAGTAGTTCCATGTGCTTGAAGTCTTGGAACATCCTTTCAAATTCCACAGCCAAGACATCCAACAGAGCCTTGGACTTGTCAGCCGTTTCACTAGAAATGGTTGTCTGTTTCAGCAAAGAAAAATGGCAAAACCTGTTTTCACCTGCTTGCCTGGGGAACAGGGAGAGTTTTGCTTGAAAAGATTTAACATGCACATACATTTCACGTGCAAACAAACTATTGCCCTGAGGTTTGACATTCAGTTCATTCGACTTTTCCTTAAAGTCAGCCAGCGGACACTGCTATGGTAGATAATTTCAAAATAGTCAGTTTCGAAATCTTCTAGCAGTGCCCTGAACTGCCTGTGGTTAAGTGCCTTGGCTCTGATGAGGTTTATCACACTGACAACTGGGTTAATAACATGCTTGATATTAAACGCATCTTTACACAGACTTTCCTAATGGATGACACAGTTGAGAGGTATGAGTGTATGGTCAGGATGTTCTCCTTTAATTTTATTTTTTATCAACTTCACAAGACCTACGTTTTTTTCCAGTCAAAGCACTCGCTCTATCGGTTGTTACACTTGCTGCATCTTGTTCTACACCAACCCAGTTCTTTCAACACAGTTCTCAACAGCATTGAATAAATCCTGGACTGTAGTTGTGTCTTTAAGTGGCTCAACACTAAGTGATTCTTCGGTAAGCAAAAAAAAAGGTGGGGGGGGGGTTATTACCCGTATAAATACCAACAATTGTGCTATGTTCTGTACATCGGTACTTTCGTCCGACGCAAGAGAGTTCCACAAAAATCTTTGCTTGCATCTCGAAGTTGGTTCATCAAATTGTCGCTAATTCTTTCAACACGCCTGACTACCGTTCTCAAGGATAAAGAAATGCTATCAAATATTGTTTTGTGTTCTTGTCACATAAAGCTTGATTCATCTGACAAGCATTGCTTGATGAACTCGCTGTCAGAAAAAGACTTGTTTCATCTTATGGGACAGCACCAAACTGGCTTCAGTTGCAGCATCTTGTATAAAAGACTGATGAAAGGCATTTGATGCTTCTTAAAATTATTAACCAGCTCCTGACTCCTGGCACTTCCCTTTTCTTTCGTCGGTCGTTAAATTGTGCCCGAAATCCAAATGTTTTGTTTGGTGGTGTCTTTTTATTTTGTACTACTTAAAGACGCTCACACACTTACTGCACAGCAAGCAGACTGCTTTGCTGCCACCGCTCGTGAGGCAATATTTAGCGGTCCATTCGTCATTAAAGACACGACATTCGTCCTCATTCTTTTATTATTTTTTTTAAATTATTTTTTTTTGCAGCATGCATTGTTAAATCAAAGTCTATTTGCTTTTAAATTAATTTTTAAAAAAACAGCCAATATGTAAATCGTAAACAAAATCCACTCCGTGTGGAGCAGAAATGTAGTTTCTAATAAGGATGTTAACAATTAATAACTAATGATCACTAATTGATTATGGGGCTATAAAACTGATTTAAAATCCATAGATTCGAATCAAACAATCGAAAAAAAAATATTGCGAAAATTTTAAGCAAAGAAAATTAACATCGACATAAGATCGCAACATATACATGCCAACGGGACGCATAATAACTAACCTCTGGTGGGCCGCATGCGGCCCGCGGGCCGTAGTTTGCCCACCCCTGATATAGGGGGTTTAAAAGAGGACTAACAGTAAAAGGAAGTTGGCGTCCATAATTTTACGACTAATTACCGAGATTCTTGGCCCAAAATTTCCATCCATCTTCCTCTCATTTACTTGTGATTTCGTTGTTTATCGCTACCGAAAGGTTTGGGACGACTTGATTGCTTATTTACACACTGCATATCAGCTGAAACCCTCGTCCTTGAACAATCAGAGCGGAACCGTATTTTGGTATCGTTAATTCTGACCCTAAAAGTAAGCACAAAGGAGAATGCACTGAGCACTAAGAAGGTATATATTGTTTTTGTTGTTTTTTGTTTCAATAGAAATTCCACCAGCATAAAAAAGAATACAAAAAAAAACAACAACAATTTTTTAAAAATGGAATGCAAATAGTCTTTAAAATATATTTTTACTCAAACTAAATTGACCACAAAAGATGCTCAACTGAATGGCCGGGTTGGTATGTGTAATGGCCGGGTTGGTATGTGTAATGCTGGGAGAAAAGAAGTTTGCCCCCCCCTTCCCCCCGCCCCAGACGCCCGAGTTGCCCTACCCTCAACCACTACCTTTTCAAACAGCATTAACGTATAATCAAGGTAAAGGCAAATATTTTAGGCATTCACTGTCGGTCAACGGACACACGCAAGTGTTCTCCATTACATTGTTTTCAAACATTCCATTGTTCTATTAATTTTTCATTATTGATGAAGCTTCCAATTTTTTGAAGACTTTTCCATTTTGTTAGCAAATTCCATGGCCTTCTTTACAAATAATTTGTTTTTTATCAATAGCCAATGTAATTTCCGATTGTTTACCCCCACCCCCTTTTTAATTCCCCAAAAGGCTGTGAGAATGGATGACTAAGTATTTATCATACATTAGACCAATAATGGATCACTCTATCACGTGATGTTAAACGGATGCCGTGACGCCAGTAGCAGACGACTGTAGCTCTCTGTTACTTAATTTACATCTCTTCTTTGAGTAATTGAATGGGAGCTATGTTTTTTTTTAAACAAAGACTTTTATTTTAATTTCACTAAATTTTTCTCTTTGACTCCGTTGAATGAAACATTAATTTGACCAGAACAAAAGGTTTCAAATATTATCAACCAATACTATAGGATTAAGGAACAATGTATTTACCTTGAAAACTATTATTTTATTAACCTATTTGATTGTTAGACCAGGTCTTCGGGGGAACTCATGAGTACGACTACAAAGATTCAGCATGTGAGCGAGAGATTTTGAAATTGGAAACGAAGATTTTTTTTAATGTTCCCCTTTTCAATTCAGTAATTATTTTTACTCTGAAAATGTATAATTGGCACATAAATTACGAAGACAATACATTAATTAATAGCGTAAAGTAAAGCACGTTTAATTTCACGACCCATTGAGATTCAAATGTTGACACTTTTATCGACTGTTTTCTATGTAATATTCAATAGTCTGTTTAAACCTTTATGAAATTAAGTTTTATATTCTTTAGTTTTTGTTACAAAAATAGAAACCAGACAATTATCTTTTTTTTAAAATAAATGCTTAAAGAAACCTTTAGAAAAGCAACGCGCGCTATGTACTAATAGTATATAAATATTTTCTCGAAATATACTGCAAAAACAATGGCCCAACCATCTCTAAATAATGAGGAACTGACGAGCTTGACTCGAAAGAACCAAGTACTATTGCTGAAAAATCCCCAGAAAATTATAGGAGTGGCTAGAACACACTCTTCGTTAAACTCTAGATCCCTTCACAATGTTCTTCTTGGAAACCAATGACCAAATGAACAAAAATAAGCCAAAACATACATGGATGTGAGAACCAATGGTGAGCTAAATATAGGATACACATAGAAAGTACCGGATAGATAATCATGGAGTCGAGGTGAATGAACTCTTGTGTCTTGAGGGTAACCTGTATCCCAGGCAATGTAGATTGGTTAAGCAAATAAATAAGGCTTTTATTACTTTTATATATTTTTAAATATATATTTTTAAAAACGTTTATGCATAGTTAGAAACAGGAAATAACTCAATAAAAATGATAACTTACTTCTTAATATTATTGTTCAATTTTAATTGTTAAGTACAAAAATGTCTGGTTTGGTTTCAATTACCAAACATTCAAACACAATGTGCACAATTACTTACCTATTACAAGAATTAATGGATCATTTGAGTCTTTTGAGATGCTCACACCGTTCTTTGGCTCAATGTCTGAAACAACCAAACAAAAACAAACAAAAAATTAATTCACCATAAATTTTTCAAGGTGCGCTTCGTCTGCTGGAACAAGGAAAAACTTGCGCAAATTTAGGATTATTTTGTTATTGAGTATTTATGTTGATTAAGGAAGCATAACAAGTAAAGTTAAATTGAGCAATATCTTATGAAAAAAAACGTAATTATTAAGGAAATTCGAGATGTTTAAATTATGTTTTAATTTTTAGTTTGCTAGTTTGCAATAATTATTGGTAAAATAATAAATAAATGAGAAAAAATTGAATTGATCCATTTAAAGATCTATCGATAGACATTTTTGTCCATAGCATATAATTTAATTTTTTAAAACTTCTGTATCAGATTCTGCGAGTTGTTAGCTAGGACGTGGCGCTTGTGACGTACACCTTGGTGTTGGTTGCAGAGAATGGGATGACAGCTGCATGAGATTAGAAGCTGAAAGCTGTTGGCTGTTGGTGAATGGCTAGAACCAGTTCAGGTATCATGATAAGATTGTACAAGAAAATAATGTTAATTCAATCTGGTATAGAAGCTTCAAGTTGAACATACAGTGCTCGCCCCGAGGTTGAGGGGGTAGGGGAGTTGAAAGAATAAAACATTGTATTCAATACAGATCCAATCAAAGTTAAGAGTTTCTACCAATATCAACAGCGCCTTCTTTGTGTGATCTGTATCGACATTTTATGACAATAAACATTAATGAATACATTGAAATATGTAGCGTATGTGCAATGTACTGTCCTTGATGTTGTTATTATGGTATGAATGGCTATTTAATTATTATATGTATGTTATAATCTCCATGTAAAGCACTGTGAGCCCGGTTCCTTACTGGGATACAGCGCTATATAAATTATCAATTATTATTATTATTAAATATTTCTAAATGAAAACTTTTTTCTTTTTTTTGTGTGTGTGTAAGAGGTGAGAGTGGGTAATGACATCTCAAATCCCGAGTTATTCTCAGTGTGGGTGGCTTCAACAATTTACGTAATGATTTTTATCTGATGAACGCGCCATCAGTGATATTTGGCTGATAAGTGGGTGTCGACTACCAATTGACGTCACGTTGTTATGCTGATGTACAGGCCCCATGATCCAGATAACAATGTAGACTAATAAAATTTTCCCCTTGCGATGTCCCCAAATCTAGTTATGGTAAAAAGTTCAAGGTCAGAACATTGTGATGACTCCTTTACTTTTCACTTACTGGATCCATCAAGTAAGGTAAAGTAAATGTGTGTGAGGGGCGTTCTCAAATGTCTTTTACTATAAAGATCACCGTAGACATTCTCTAGTTCGGAAATAAATAGGAGGTATGAGAATGATATCCTACGTGGACAAGGGGGAAATCTAGTTATTAAATCCTTTATTTATAAATAAATAATCGTCGTTTAACTTCCTGGAAATAACTTTTAAATTATGTTGACTCAACTCAGTAAACTCCATGGAACGAAATAATTAAATTATGTCTTTACTTGACATTAATATGAAACCTAGACAGTCTAGACTCTTTGCTATTTATAACTTGATCAATTGGTAAAACAATAATTTAAGTTCGTGAAATATTTCAAACCAACTCCAAGCAACTCAACATATTTTTGTCTGAGAATATACAATCCCTTTTAAGTAATGTATTTAATAAGTTTACTTAGAAGTCTATCAAAATGTCAAGTCTTCCATTAAACCAAGAAACACATTTTTAAAAGCATCTTTCTATTTTCTGCCATCGAATAGAGGATTTTAAAGCTTTTGAAGTAATTTTTTACTTGTGAAACGTTTTAAGAATCAATACATTAACACTACGCAGACATTAAAATATGCATATGTATAAATAAATATTATTATACACACTTTCAAAACAGTTGTAAGTGAATAGCCCTTGTTACTCGCATTTGTGAACATGTTCAAACAAACTGTTTTTACAAAAATAGTCATGATATTATTTTTTAATAAATACATTTTCTCTGACTAATCTAATTCTAGAAATTATTTTGTTGGTTCAATTTAAAAAAATCAACGAATCTTTGCAATAACAAAATTTACCAAGAAGCTTTAAGTTTAGAAACGATGATAAAAGCAGAAAGTCTATAAGAGAGCCATTTAATATGCGTTACTTATTGTTGATAGGTTTTAATTTATTATTTTCATGGATACAATCGAAAAACTTCAGTTTCGTTTAAGAGGAGGACGAGGAGGTGCAGGAGAAACCCGCCGTCGTCACCACAGCTCAGGTCTGTTTATACAAGGAAATGTTTAGATTAACACGAGATTATTTTATCATTGTTTTCATGTTTTTAAAGTCTAGGCTATCAATTTATTGGTGTCATAAGATCAATATACGACCTAGGGTGATGTACGTTGTTCAATAAAGATAACAGATTTATCTAACTTTCCTTTATTTCTAGAGCTAATGCGAGTCTCAAATAAAAAAATTTAAAAAAAGTTAAGAAGATGGCTAGTAGCCCCTGCTAAACTTTATTTTGCTTGAAATGGATTTAGGCCAAGAAACATTTTGGGGCTTCACGTAGAGGAGAAAGTGTGTTATAATTCAATGAGAGGGAACGGCGGTAAAACAGAAATAATTATGTTGCATTAGAGAGGAGAGCGGGGATGGAGGTAGACGCATCCTTTTAAAATTCCATCTTCGAATTCTCTAAATATACACATCATGATTTAGAATGATTACTATACAAGGATTGATGACAGGTGATTTATCCATGTCGTGAGAGATGGAAGAATACGCATTTATCAGATGTATTTCCATAACATGTTTAACAGCCTCTAACGTTCACGAACACTCAGGCTGAACACATAGATGTCACGACTACATCAGGCTGAACACATAGATGGCACGACTACATCAGGATGAACACATAGATGACACGACTACATCAGGCTGAACACATGGATGGCACGACTACATCAGGCTGCACACATAGATGGCACGACTACATCAGGCTGAACACATAGATGGCGTTACTACATAAGGCTGAACACACTGATGACACGACTACATAAGGCTAAACACATAGATGACACGACTCCATCAGGCTGAACACATAGATGGCACGACTACATCAGGCTGAACACATAGATGGCACGACTACATCAGGCTGAACACATAGATGGCACGACTACATCAGGCTGAACACATAGATGGCACGACTACATCAGGCGGAACACATAGATGACACGACTACATCAGGCGGAACACATAGATGACACGACTACATCAGGCTGAACACATAGATGGCACGACTACATCAGGCTGAACACATAGATGGCACGACTACATAAGGCTGAACACATGGATGGCACGACTACATCAGGCTGCACACATAGATGGCACGACTACATCAGGCTGAACACATAGATGGCGTGACTACATAAGGCTGAACACACTGATGGCACGACTACATCAGGCTGAACACATAGATGGCACGACTACATCAGGCTGAACACATGGGTGGCACGACTACATCAGGCTGCACACATAGATGGCACGACTACATCAGGCTGAACACATAGATGGAGTGACTACATAAGGCTGAACACACTGATGACACGACTACATCAGGCTAAACACATAGATGACACGACTCCATCAGGCTGAACACATAGATGGCACAACTACATCAGGCTGAACACATAGATGGCACGACCATATCAGGCTGAACACATAGATGGCACGACTACATCAGACTGAACACATAGATGGCACGACTACATCAGGCGGAACACATAGATGACATGACTACATCAGGCGGAACACATAGATGACACGACTACATCAGGCTGAACACATAGATGGCACGACTACATCAGGCTGAACACATAGATGGCACGACTACATCAGGCTGAACACATGGATGGCACGACTACATCAGGCTGCACACATAGATGGCACGACTACATCAGGCTGAACACATAGATGGCGTGACTACATAAGGCTGAACACACTGATGGCACGACTACATCAGGCTGAACACATAGATGGCACGACTACATCAGGCTGAACACATGGAAGGCACGACTACATCAGGCTGCACACATAGATGGCACGACTACATCAGGCTGAACACATAGATGGCGTGACTACATAAGGCTGAACACACTGATGACACGACTACATCAGGCTAAACACATAGATGACACGACTACATCAGGCTGAACACATAGATGGCACCACTACATAAGGCTGAACACATAGATGGCATCACTACATCAGGCTGAACACATAGATGGCACGACTACATCAGGCTGAACACAGGGATGGCACGACTACATCAGGCTGAACACATGGATGGCGCGACTTTATCATGCTGAACACATAGATGGCACGACTTCATTAGGCTGAACACATAGATGGCACGACTACATCAGACTGAACACATAGATGACACGACTACACCAGGCTGAACATATAGATGGCACGACTACATCAGACTGAACACATAGATGGCATGGCTACATCAGTCGGAACACATATATGGTACGACTACATCAGGTTGAACACATAGATGGCACGACTACATCAGGCTGAACACATAGATGGCACGACTACATCAGGCTGAACACATAGATGGCACGATTACATCAGGCTGAACACATAGATGGCACGGCTACATCAAACACAAGGATATCACATGTTTGATCACATCTTTCAGCAAAATTTAATTTCTTTTCCCCACATATTTATTCATTTTGATAGCGTGACCATACATGTATTTCTAAACAAAGTTCAAAGATTTGGATCAGGCATTGAGTTCAAACTTTTGCGAAGAGGGTTGCATTGTATAAAGTAAACATTTAATGGTCTAGATTAAGATAATTAACTAAAATGACATTAAGAACGAATTTCGGGCATAAATATTATTAGTTTTTTTTCTCTCTGTTTTGTAGTTTTTACTTTTTTTTATTCCTATTGTAAAAATTGTTTTTTTGTGTTTTTTGAAATTGTTTATATTTATTTTTTTTTAAATTTATTTATGGCCCCCGTGCATGGCAAAAGGGATTTTCTAAAGATTTATAAATATCTTATTCAATTATCATTAAGTACTGAAAGGGTATTAATAATGACAAAGATAAAGAATAAAGATATTTATTTTATACTACGTATTTTAAAATAATTAAATCGTGTTCAAATACAAGTATAGAAGAAAGTATTTTGTCAAAAATTCTGATTCAAATCTGTCTTAAAATATCAATTACACTGACGTCACATTCAAATCCTGTACGAGTTGAACAAAATAAAGCATTTTCCGTCACTGATTTTTGCCGTCGGACGTAATCGAAATTAGTACAAATAACAGCACATAACAATCGGCTTTTTAAAATAAAAATCCGTGTTTGTAACCACTAAAACTTCATCGATAGCTGCTATCATCGTTCTTAAAACAGTACATGATATTGAGTTGTTGTTTTTTTCTTATACATATAATATGTTGGCATAAAAATCTATGTGTCAAATAATTATTTAACATGAGGCCGAGGGCCAAATGAAAATTTTAACGCGGGCCGAAATTCGGACACCCTTGATTTTACATACAATTTTCAAGACCCTTGAAGTTATAGGCCGAGTGGTCAAGGAGTAACACCTAAGGTTATTGGTATAAGGAACCTGGAAATAGTATCTTCTTGAGTTAAACTGAGTTATTCCCTGAAATCTTTTTTGTTGTTAGCTACTAAATTTAGTTTTCATTATGAAGCCAGGACTTCATAACTTTAAGACTTCGAATCAATATTAAGGAAATAAATGTTTGCGGCTGAAACGACAGACTACAAGGACAGTCATACATTTTATACAATTGCAATAACAGACCTACTATTTGTACAACTGCAATGACAGGCATACATTTTATACAACTGCAATGAAAGACCTACATTTTATACATCTGCAAAAACAGATCTACATATTATGAAACTGCAATGAAAGACATACATTTTATACAACTGCAATGACAGGCTGAAATCTTTTTAAAATGCAATATCACTTTGAATAAATGCATTTGCCAGTGGGAAAACAATGAAAAAGTCGTGAGTCAACAAAAAACTTCGATAACCTTCACGTTACTTCCCGCACTGTAAGTAAGACGTTACTTCCTCGCTGCCTTAATGACACCACTTCCCCATGACGTCACTTCCCCCACTTTCCTATAACGTCACGACCCCCACTGCCCTATAACGTCACTTCCCCCACTGCCCTATGACGTCACTCTGCCACAGCTCAGAATACGTCACTTCCCCACTTCTGTATGACGTCACTTCACCCAGTGCCCTATGACGTCCCTTTCCCCACTGCCCTATGACGCCACCAATGTTCCCTGTAAGGATCGTTGGTCCGTCTGCTAAGTGAAAACAACTCGTGTGCAAAGTTGCACACCATCCATTTTTTAGAAATATTTTATAAGATTTGCTGCGCGGTAATTCTAATCTGCTGCGTGGCGTTGGTCATATATATATATATATATATATATATATATATATATATATATATATATATATATATATATATATATATATATATATATATATATATGTATGTGTGTGTGCGGCTGCGCAGCCGCGCAGCTTAAAGAGAACATTAGACGCCGCTTACCCACTGCCCAATGAAACCACTTCTCAACTGTCCTATGACACCACTTCCCCACTGCTCGTATTACGCATCTTCTTCCCAGCTCATGTCACGCCCAGAGGCGTAACAACGACTTGGCATCTGGGCAGTTGCCAGAGGCGCCGAGGGCTAATCCTTCAATAATCAATTTATTCTTTTATAATAAAATTAGTTTCCATATTTCTCAAGGGTGCCAAAAATGACTTGCCAAGGGCGCGGAAAACCCAGTTACGCTTCTGGTCAAGCCACTTCTCCACTGCCCAATGACGATAGTTTCCCCACTGCCCCTATGGCGTCACTATGCCACTGCTCGTGTCACGCATCTTCTTCCCAGCTCGTGTGACGCCACTTCCCAATGGCCCGCGTGTGGCAAGTGGATAGCTGCTCACCTATTAGCATGAGTCGGGTGGCGATAGCAGCTCGCTCTGTCCAACTGGATCGGCTTATCGCTTTTAAAAATGTCTTCCCCGTGGCTATTTTAGAACATCAGTGGTTTTCTCATTGCTTCACATTGGACTTTGTATAGTGTTATTTTTTAAGGTAAGTAGTTCATTTTCTAGCATGTTGTTTTAGGATGCACTCGTGTCGTTTCTTAGTACTGGGCTGTTTGCCCTGATGGGCTTAAAGGTGTTAAATTAATTCCCATATTACTTAAGCTCACCTGAAAATTTAGAAAACAATGACAAAAATATTGCCGTTTAATTTTTCTCTTGACTATTATGAAAGGATCTTTCCCTCCAACTTTGAAAACTGGCATTTTAAAAGATCTCTCTATCTTCTATGTTAATTAGCGCGGTTGGCTTTTGGCACGCGTGTGAGTGTGTGTGTGTGTGTGTGTGTGTGGGGGTGGGGGGTGGGGGTGGGGGTGTAAATATGTACGAAGATTGTCAGATTGGTGAAGGATGGCTAAAAATAAATGTTCGATATGTGTCTTTTTTAGTTTTTCTTATACAAAATTGAATTTATTCTTTAAAAAAACATAGGAAATTTGATAAAATAATAAATATCAGAATTCCCTCTGTTTATCACAAAATTGACCAAGATGTAAATATCGTCAAAGTTAATTTCAATTTATTAAAAATTTAACCAAATTATAAATTGCTTTCGATTCACTAATTAATATAATGATATTAGCAACGATTCACTAATTAATATAATGATATTAGCAACGATTCAAAATTCAAAATATTACATTCATGGAAAAGAACTGACCCAAACTAAAGATGCAAAATACTTAGGAGTCTTAATAAATGAGAAACTATCATGGAATCCCCATGTCAATGAAGTTATTAAAAAATCAAACAAAACCTTAGGCTTTATAAAAAGGAACTTTAACAAATGTAATAGAGATATAAAACTAAAATGCTACCTCACTTTGGTGAGACCTGCACTAGAATATGCATCTTCTGTATGGGACCCATCCACCAAAGAAAACATTGATAAACTAGAACAAATTCAAAAAAGAGCTGCCATATTCATTACTGGAGAATATTCGAAACTGACAAGAGTAACACCATTAGTTAAATCATTAAACCTTGAAACACTAGAGGATAGAAGAACCAAGAGCAAAGTAGTAATCATACATAAAGCAATTAATTCTAATTTAGAAATACAACACAAAGATAACTTAATACAACCCTCAGATAGACATAAGGATAAAAACACCTTTCTTATTCCGTATGCAAGAACAAACACATACAAGTTTTCCTTCTTCCCGTCCGGAATTCGGGCGTGGAATGGGTTGCCTGAAGAATCCAGGAAAACCAACACTTTATCAACATTTAAATCTCTAATAAAAATGCAGGACTAAACACAAACCATAGATAAGCGTAGGACGCAATAATCTTCTGTATAGAAGGAGCGTCTGTAAACAGATAAGATAAGATAAGACGATTCACTAATTAATATAATGATATTAGCAACGATTCACTAATTAATATAATGATATTAGCAACGATTCACTAATTAATATAATAATATTAGCAACGATTCACTAATTAATATAATGATATTAGCAACGATTCACTAAATAATATAATGATATTAGCAACGATTCACTAATTAATATAATGATATTAACAACGATTCACTAATTAATATAATGATATTAGCAACGATTCACTAATTAATATAATGATATTAGCAACGATTCACTAATTAATATAATGATATTAGCAACGATTCACTAATTAATATAATGATATTAGCAACGATTCACTAATTAATATAATGATATTAGCAAAAGGAAGATATTTTTGACCACCTACAATATCATGATTTTAAACTTACACACATTTTATTTTCTGCATGGTTAACAATGTAAACAATCAACATTTAGGCTTCTTACGTTTTTTAGTCAAAGTCACACAAACGACCATTATAAAAACATAACTTTCTCATAAAAAACATTCAAAATTTGTTCATGGGTTAAAAGGAATTCGGGTCATTTTCTGGCTATTTCTTGGATACCCAAACTCACCAACTAATCACATTCCTCTTGGATACCCAAACGCACCAACTCATCACATCCCTCTTGGATACCCAAACTCACTAACTCATCACAATCCTCTTGGATACCCAAACTCACCAACTCATCACATTCCTCTTGGATACCCAAACTCACCAACTCATCACATCCCTCTTGGATACCCAAACTCACCAACTCATCACATTCCTCTTGGATACCCAAACTCACCAACTCATCACATCCCTCTTGGATACCCAAACTCACTAACTCATCACAATCCTCTTGGATACCCAAACTCACCAACTCATCACATTCCTCTTGGATACCCAAACTCACCAACTCATCACATCCCTCTTCAGGGGCGGATTAAGACTGCACGGGGCCCCTGGCTGCAATTCAAACTGGGGCCCTATCCAGCCAGTGTACCTTTAGATAAAATGATTTCTAGCAGCTAATATAAGACTGTAACTTGTAAATATTCATCTAAAATGATTATCCATGAAAAAAAAACGAATTCGAAGAAATAACTTTTTGCCGGTATCCTAAAATTGAGTGTAAAAGACAATTTATAAAAATAAAAAACACATGAAAAAAAATATTCATACCCCACCCGGGGATCGAACCCGCCACCGCTTGCACCACATGCCTTAGTACTTCACATTAGGCCACGGGAGTTCATTGAGTGTTGTCAATTTAAAATATATTTATAATACTTTTTAATAATTTCTGTTAATTGAGCCTATCAGCAATTCATGTATACATTTGTCCACATTTATTATAAAATATGATAAGTTTGGGGGCCCTAAATCATCGGGGGCCCCTGGCTTTAGCCCGATCAGCCCCCCCCCTTAATCCGCTATAGTCCCTCTTGGATACCCAAACTCACCAACTCATCACATCCCTCTTGGATACCAAAACTCACCAACTCATCACATTCCTCTTTAAAAATCGTCAGTGGATGTATCACCTCATTTAGTTTATGACAAGCAGACCCGAAGTGCGTTGCAACGATCTCAGTAAAATTAATTCAGAGAAACCAATGAGTTTTACGTTTTAAAAACAATTATGTTAGAAACCAATAAAGATCGTTAATAATTGATGAGGAATAAAATCTTTAACGTTTATGAAAAAAGACATTTTGGACCCCCGGCCCCGAAGAAATGGACATTAGAATTCAGTGCCCTATATTATTTTAATATGGGCTACCAGGTATTTGTATACAAAGTTTGGTTAAGATCCATTCATTTACTCAGTAGTTGACGCGTAAACTAATTTTTATATAGCTCATATAAGCAAAAATCGACTCTATGGGCTCCAGGGCCGAGGGCCCATTCAGTGCAAGATATAAAGTTCACAATATCTGTTCACTTCAGTCTGTATAATAATGGATATATTTGTCATTATTTATCAAGATCGTTAATACTTGAATGGGGAATACAATGTTATACGTTTAAGAAAAAAGTCATTTTGGGCCCCAGCCAGAAGGAAAGGCCAATAGGAGCTCAATGCCCTGTAATATTTTAATATTGGCTATCAAGTTTTTATATACAAAATTTGGTTAAGATCCATTAATTTACCCAATAGCTAACGCTTAAAATAATTTTTATATAGCTCATATTAGCAAAAAATGACATTATGGGCCCCCGGCGCAACGCGAGTGTTAAATTTAGAGAGAAAAAAACCAGTTACAATCCCGAGTGCGTACTCAACTGTCTCCAAAAATTTCATGATGATTGGATGAATGGTTTAGTCAGCTATAACGGACAAACATACATACCTACATACTTTGATTTATATATATATATAGACTAGGGGGTTTAGGGTGCCCACTTTTTGGGGGGTAAAAATCCCAAGTAACTTATCCTTGTTTGATAAATACGAAAAATTAAACTTCCTGAAATGTACACAAAGTATTTTATAATTATAAATCCTAAAATCCTCTTTTTGCATCGCTCTCTTTTCCAAAATTAAAATATTAGCTAAAACTATAACGTCATATATATTTTTTTAGAATCTTTTAGAATTTTTAGAGTTTTGCACACCTCTTGATGCGCGCCTTGTATATTTACTTAAATATAAGCTATAAAAATGACGCCATAGCGCTACGAATCCTTCCTTCCGCCCTGTGACTTGTGCTATTATATTGTTTATTACTACCTACCTTCACATCTTTTAAAACATTTAGCATCACACAATTGTGGAGATTCCCGTTATTCATTAAGTTATTTTTATATATGTTAATTTTAAATATCATCTCTCATGATTAACTTCTAAAATTAAATTCAAGAGTTTCTTTTATTAAATAAAATTTTTAAATCCTTTATATTAACTCGTGGTGTCTGGTTGAGCCCTTGATTGCTTGTCGCCAAAACTTTGGATCGATTTTTAACCCACTTCCTCATAAGCTAGCGAGCTGAAATTTAGCAGACAGTTTGGTGGCTATGATAAAAACTATGTTTTTACAATTTCAGATCGATCGCATGTACCGTAATTAAATTATTGATTTTTTAGATTATTTTATTTATTCCTATGTATCATGTTATTTTTTGAGATAGAGTGTAAGGGTGCGCATTATATTGAACAACCTTTCTGTCGAGCAATTAGGTGCGAATTTTATTGACAACACTTTTTATAAACATATTCCTGATCGGTGCGCATTATATTAAACATGTTTTACGACACAACTAAAAATTTGTATTTTTGGATGGTCTTGCGCTGCGTATTATAATGAACATTCTTTTAGTTGCTTCTCGGACATAAAGGATTTATAGTAAAAAACTTGTTTTTTTACGGGCTTTTATTTTTTTGCTGAGTAGTGCGAGCACTTGTTATTTCTGCTCCCTCCCCCACCCTGACAAATACAAACTCAAACTCCCTCCGCACCCACCCCGATATCAAATGTGACATTCCTGGTTATAACTACAACTAGTGATAACATGTCAACAGTCTGCGGCTAAATGTTAACTTATCTCATCTTATCTGTTTACAGACGCTCCTTCTATACAGAAGATTATTGCGTCCTACGCTTATCTATGGTTTGTGTTTAGTCCTGCATTTTTATTAGAGATTTAAATGTTGATAAAGTGTTGGTTTTCCTGGATTCTTCAGGCAACCCATTCCACGCCCGAATTCCGGACGGGAAGAAGGAAAACTTGTATGTGTTTGTTCTTGCATACTGAATAAGAAAGGTGTTTTTATCCTTATGTCTATCTGAGGGTTGTATTAAGTTATCTTTGTGTTGTATTTCTAAATTAGAATTAATTGCTTTATGTATGATTACTACTTTGCTCTTGGTTCTTCTATCCTCTAGATAACTACAACAATGGTGG
The DNA here is from genome assembly GCA_944989445.1 of Ampullaceana balthica. NCBI lineage: Eukaryota > Metazoa > Mollusca > Gastropoda > Lymnaeidae > Ampullaceana > Ampullaceana balthica. The sequence goes on along the minus strand of CALYLW010000306.1, from coordinate 571,025 downwards.
CGGCTAGGCGTCAACTACTTATTTCCCTAATTGACCTGACAAAGTATACATTCCAATAAAGCTATATATCTTTAATAATAATAATAAATTGATTATTTATATAGCACTGTATCCCAGTAAGGAACTGGGCTCACTTTAAGACTACTCCAAATAGTGCTACAATTCTCTACGTCTGACACTGTTTAATCCTTTTCTGTGTGTTTATATTTGAAGACCTCCCTTTAAATGGTATATTTATCTTATCCGTCCTATACCCTAATACTTGAGCCTATTATACCTGAACATGTAACAGTGTTAGAATAAAATCTGAACACTTGCCTTGCCAGTATTTAATTAGTCCAAATCAACAGAGACACGTACGTACCTAGAACTCTTGTGTTATATTAAAACAATCTCATTTAGTGGTGACACTGGGTGCTGCTCAGCCCACAATCTCATTTAGTGGTGACAGTGGGTGCTGCTCAGCCCACAATCTCATTTAGTGGTGACAGTGGTGCTGCTCAGCCCACAATCTCATATAGTGGTGACAGTGGTGCTGCTCAGCCCACAATCTCATTTAGTGGTGACAGTGGGTGCTGCTCAGCCCACAATCTCATTTAGTGGTGACAGTGGGTGCTGCTCAGCCCACAATCTCATTTTTCGGTGACACTAGGTGCTGCTCAGCCCACAATCTCATTTAGTGGTGACAGTGGGTGCTGCTCAGCTCAAACCCTTTTGTTGACCTAGTTGGGGATCTGATCGTTCTTAAAGGTCATTTCCGAGAGAAATGGCACCCAGGCGGGGCATCTGGAGATACGGCCAGAAGGGTTCACCAGTCTATGCTGCAGCCGAACAAAAGCGACGCCTGGTGGAAACTACCAGGTAACTCAAAGACACTCATCACGGAGAGGAGGACTGAGCACTGTCCCACACGAAGTTATATGCATAGGTTTGAAACGGGAAGGGATGTCGGTCGACCCGGAGGATCTGTTGGCCGAGTGCCCGGCGTGGGCCGACGATTGGAAAGGTCGTTTCCCATTACTGTAGAAAGCTATCTAAATGGTGATGCCCGCTTGATAAGGCTGGCCAGTAAATATCATGAGCCGGGTCTTAAGAGTTTGAATTAACTCAAACCTTAAAGAGAATGTCCAATCTTTAGTGAGATATTGGTATGCTAATCTGAGTCTTTAATAGCAGTGTTAGACTGACCTACTAGAGAATTATATATTTTAGTTAGTCACTAGATATAGATTTAAAGTCTAACCAATTTGATTGATATATAGTATACTAGTTTATTACTCGTCAAAAATGACGGAAGTTTTCAAAATAAATAAATTTCAGCTTAAATCTATGAATTTTGAAAAAAAATACACATCAGAATAAAAAATAGTGTTATACAGAACTTTCATTTATTTTATTTATTTTAATTTTATTCATTTATTTTCATAGTGCACAATTTATGCGCAACGTTCGAAAATATTTCTTTTTTGGTGCAGTAATTTGGTGCGCTGCTTTCTAAAATTAGTAGCGTCACGGACAGACATGACAGACAGACGTGACAGTGATTGCAAATTATGTATATTGATATATACTCTTTGTGGTAGTATTGATTCAAACGTAAAAATTATCTTCTGATGTTTATGTCATTGATATGAAAATAATAATACGTCTATTTAGTGCAATGTTTGTTTTAGGACTTAAAAAGCTGTGGCCAAGCAGTCTTTCTGGTGAAGAATGGGTTAATTATTGTTAAATTTCGTTCTTAATCTGAATAATTCTACAATATCTTTTTCTGTTGCATAATGGTGCATAACTATATATTAAAGTATGTGTGTTTTGGATTGTTTTTATCAGACGGTCTTTCTATAACCTCTTGTAAACATACCTGTACCTTAAATGACGTCACGCACCTAGGGGGGAGGGGGTCGCACTTTTGTGACGATGCGTGACGAGGGGGAGGGAGGGGGGTTGAAGAAATGTGACGTCACATCAAAAGGGTAACTTAAAAAAAAACTTCCACTGAAATATTTGGTCGCTCACAATTTATTTAATGTCTTTTTTTAAATTTAAAACCAGTGCTTCTCAATGTGCCGGTCGGCAGGCCATCAGACGCTTGTTGGCGTAAGCTATCAAGACACGAAAATTAAATCTAATTATAATCCTTAAGTTTGAGAATCCACAAGATAACGTATGAAATTGTTACACTGCGTCGTTTGATGTTGACATCAAAGCATTTCTGATCTAACCGCAGCTCCGTTTGGTTCTCTCATGGCAGAAGTCGAACGTTTTTGCCCGTTACCCCAAATTATACAAGTTTATGTGTGCGTTACCCCCCCCCCAACCCCAGACTCTAGGTCCTGCTCACATGACTCGGGGATTTGGGGGAGCGTCGTTAGCACCCCCCCCCCTGAAAATGCCACTGGTGAGTTTTACAAGCATGACAAGTTTCTAAAAATGATCTGAATAGGACTATGTGTAGATATTTTAAGTCAAAACGACACGGAATATCTTTTTTCTTTAAAAGGGGAGGGGGAGGGAATCTATTTGATAGAATTAAAAAACGTTTTAAGTTTGATATAATTGTTCGATTGGTGTTTGGTCAAACGCCCCTGGCCATTCTAGTCTTCTAGATCAGTGCTTCTCAAAGTGGTGGTCCGCGGACCGCTGCCGGTCCGCAGATGTTCTCAAAAAAAGGACCACAAAAATTGTCAGTGCTGGGAAAATAGTGCACCGGTGCCTGGTGCAATAGAAAAAATTCCTGCCGGTCCGCCATACTAAAAAGTTTGAGAAGCACTGTTCTAGATATAATGGTAAATGAGCCCATTTAAAATTAGTCAAGTATTCATTAACTTTATTGAATGCATCAAATTCTTGACATCGCAATTCGAGAGGAGCACAAAACAACTTTTTTTCTTAACAAGTTTTTAAGGCATTAATTTTAAATATCACAGAAAGGATACCTGATACAGACAAGTCATGTGGATTAAGATTATTGTCACTCGTGTCAATATAAATAAAAGTAGGTTGGATTTAGGTGTCTTCGTATAGTAGGCTACGTTGGTAAGAAATCTACATAGTTGTCAAATTTTAAAAAAATGCATTTTCTGGAAGGAACCGGTTCAATAATGGGCATATGTTCCAAGCGTACCCGTACACATGACGTATTTTAATATATCTAGTGGATTGTAGTGGATGCTATATGTCCCAAATGAGTCTGCATTACCCCCAAGATTTCCCTTTTTGACCCCAGATGAGGTTACTTACCTCTGTTCGCCGAACTCTTCCTTACGGGATGCCCGTCAGTCAATTGAGGGATTTAAAAAAAATACATTTTAAAAATATTATTTTAAAATAATTTTTTTCTAAACAAAGACGTTAACCGTGATGATTAATAGTCAATGTTTAATTTGTATGCATTAAAATAAAATATAATCTAAAGATGTTAACACAGTTCGTTTTCTGAAGGCCGGTTAGACGTTTAAAAAAATGCTTCACGCGGGTTACGATATTACAATGTAGATCTTCACTAAATAAATAATAAATACTTAAATGACAATAAAAGTGATTTGAAACATTTTTTATTTTCAAATAGAAAATAAAGTGTTTTTTCCTTTGTTTTTTTTTGGGGGGGGGGTCAAAGATTTGTTACGTATTTTTAGAGTCTAAGTTTTTGTGACGACGCGTGACGAGGGGAGGGAGGGAGGGGGTGAAAATCGGCAAAAATCGCGTGACGTCATTTATGGACGGCCCCTTACACCCTTAGATGAATAAAAAAAAATGTGTGTTTTGCTATTACTAAATCATCTCACATGCTACTTCCCATGTAGGTTAAAAGCAACAACAACAAAATAGAAGATTTTAAATAGTTTCTCTGGTTTTAAAACTGTCTATGAATATTGCCTCCCTTTAATATTATTTAACTTTTTCGTCTCATCTCCTCAGTGATTGAAAGTCTAAAAATGTAGGTTGGATTTGTTATACGATAATTCTTTTAAAGTCTAAGAACAGTGACTCTCACACTAGGAGCAGGAAGTTCATTCTGTGCATGTAACAACTCTATGATGATGTAGATGGTTAATATGAAAATAACATTTTTTAAAGCTAAACTTAGTGATTAAAAAACGTAAAAAAACAAAGTTTATGACTAAAAATCCTTTATATACGAGAACTAACTAAAAGTATGTTTATCATAATACGCAACGCACTACAATCCAAAAATCCAAAATGTTAGTTATGTCTCATATATAATGGATTTATAGTAATCAAAAACTACTACAGTCTGCCTGCTAAATTTCAGCTCGATTTGATCACGGGAAAAGAGTTATAAAAACATGCTTAATGTAACGCGCACCTCGCGACAGACTAGCATAAACATTTAAAGATCGGGAATATATTTTAAAAAGAGTATAGTCAATATAATACCACCGCACCTCGCGACAGGAAAATATTAAAAGGGTTGTTCAATATAATATGCACCGCAACAGTCTAGCAACAGGGGTGCGCAACCATTGGGCTATTGATGGCCGCACATATAAAAATTACTTTTGCCATGGCCGCCAAAAATATTTCACTGAAAAGCGAAACGGTAACAATCAAAAGTTTACCTCTCGTAATATTCAACGCCAGATAATAATGACATAATCATAATGTAATATAGGCAAACACAGTGCTTAATCACAAACAAAAATATTTCCATCGATATTCACTTAAATTTCTACTTTATTGAACATTGTCATGTAAACCTAACATCACGTCACACACGTACAGCATGCATATATTTTTAAGTGGCATTAGTACATTGAGAACACAATAACTGAATAAGTAATAAGTTGCTTCACTTACACTGTCCATGTAACTTAGCTGTCCAGTGTCAAGAAATTAGTGGCTGCCTTGCTCTGGGATGTTTGCCGAGAGTCGCGCAAAGTCCGGCCCTAACTGGAGATCATCAGATTGGTGTCCACCAGTTGGTTCGATATTTGTTCTTGAGATATTTCATTCGTGAAAATAACGCTTCGCACATGTAAGTGCTTCCAAACAGCATTAGAGTGTTTCTTGATATTTCGCGAAGCTTGGGATACTCCACATCTACTTTCCATGTTTCAAGTAGATCGTTTTTTCCTCGAATTTCTTCACAAGCTGAGCGTTATTTTTTAGTTCGTTCAGTTCCATTTGGACATCCAACGGTGCACTCTCTGTCTCAACCAAATGTGGAGAAGCAACGAGTCCCACATTTCTGAGATCTTGTCGAAATCCTGAAAACGTTCTGCGAATTCCAACAACAGCGCTTCGAGGACGCCTGAAAAGGACGCTGCCGGAATTTCATCTTTTCTATTTCATGGCTCTCGATGAGAGCGGTGAGTTGCGGGAAATAATGGAGATTGAGCTGTTGGATATGACTTTGCAGCAGACAATTGTCACAGAAATGCTGTACTCTTCTGTGCATGAGCCAAACTGTTGTTCCTTTGCCTTGCCTTTGCCTTTGACTCGTTGAGTCAGTTGATATAAATAATATAAATGAACAAATCTACAAGGAAGGCTAGAGATGTTAAGAAGGCCTGGTTCTGCAGTGGGCAGTCCTTGTTTTTCGTGGCAAAAATTCAAGTATTTCTTTTCGTAGCAGCAGAACACGGCGAGATTTCTCTCCCCGAGACAACCAACGAACGTTGGTGTGGTACACAATATTTTCAGCCGACGAATCATTTGTGTGAAGAATTTTTATGAATTTGCAGTGGTGAAGCGCGAATGAAAAGGATATTGCGAGTCACATTTTTCAGAATGTTATCCAAATCAACAGATTTAGAACACAGCACCTCCTGGTGAATAATGGAGTGCAGATTTATGAGCTGGTCATTACCGTGATCCTTCAACACATAATCGGAAAATCTAGCCACGAAGCCATTTTGCTTACCAACCATGGCAGGCGCGCCGTCTGTACAGATGCCTCGCTGGTTCTTCAGATCAACGTGCGAGTCGATGCAAGCTTTTTTAACTGCCAAAAATATGTCTTCTCCTCGAGTTTGAGTAACGAGTGTCTCCATGGAGAGCAGATCCTCGCACAATGGAAATGTTGGGGAAAGTGTGCGAATGAATATGAGTTGCTGTGCTGAATCTGAAATGTCTGTAGATTCATCAACATCAAGTGCAAACAGGCTGTCCTCCTTGTTAATCTTTGCCTGCATGGAGAGCTTCAGCTGCTCGGCAATATTACGTTGAGGGCATTGCACGGTATCTCGCGACAGAGGAATCAAAGAATAATCCGTTTACTTACCGGGATGAATGCACTTAACAACATCCATGTTACAACTTTTCACGAGTTCCCTATCGGAATAAGGCTTTCCAGCGACACCGAATAGGAAGTTTCATTGCGTTTATTCGTAGTCTTAACGAAAGCAGACATGACCGAGGTCTGTTGTCGAACATTCCTCTTTAGATTTTCGCCGCAGATCTTCCTTGGATCACCTTGTAACTGTGCATAAGTTGAGTGATGCATGTCGGCGAAAATGTTGCTTGGTATTGTCCCCTTTGACAATTTTCACAACATCGCCCCAAATAAGACACATCAATAAAATGTTCGCATCACACGGTTTCGGCGCGCTTCAATATTAGGCGGCTGAAATTCAAAGGCCTGCCCTCAATAGCTACAGCTGCAGCCTAACACCATAGCGGCTAGAGCTATTTCAATGTCTGAGCGCTAAACACTACAGCTAATGCTACAGCTGCCGGAGTCGTAATTTGTTTCACAATAACAAGTGCTTTAGAGTATACATGAATTTTCGATATTTCGTTTACAATTTAACATAATATTTTGCCAAATTGCAAATATTTGACGGCCGCATGTTATTATAATTTAAACAGATTTCCACGGCCGCATGCGGTGGTACGGCCGCAGGTTGCGCACCCCTGGTCTAGCACAAAAATTTACATGCTACATAGTTATACATAGAGATAATCTAAAAATACATTAATTTAAATACAGTGCATTCGATCGCTATGAAAGTGTGAAAGATCATTTTCATCGTCGCCACGAGTGTGCCTGCAAAATTTCAGCTCACTAGTATACGGGGAAGTGGGTTAAATATCGATCCAAAGATTATGCGGCAAACAAATAGGCAGACGCCGCGAGTTCATATAAAGGATTTAAAAAGACGAATGATTATGAATATATTAACGTTACTTTGGTTGATCTGCCATCATAAATTATAAATAGACAATAATACACTGGTAGGAAAGGGTTCATAAATAAACAATTATTCACTGGTAGGTAAGGGTTCATAAATAGACATTTATACACTGGTAGGTAGGGTTCATAAATAGAAATTTATACACTGGTAGGTAGGGTTCATAAATAGACATTTATACACTGGTAGGTAAGGGTTCATAAACAGACATTTATTCACTTTTCATGCATTTCGGTAGTGAAAATTCTGTTGTTATAAAAATTAACCACTTGGTGATGCCTTACAATCTGCAAAATTTAAAATTATTTAAAAACACAAACAATCTCGTAAACACACAAACAATCTCGTAAACACACAAACAATCTCGTAAACACACAAACAATCTCGTAAACACACAAACAATCTCGTTAACACACAAACAATCTCGTAAACACACAAACAATCTCGTAAACACACAAACAATCTCGTAAACACACAAACAATCTCGTAAACACACAAACAATCTCGTTAACGCTGTTAGCTTTTAAAAGAATTTAAATTCTTGTTGCAAGGGCGAGCCCTCTACCTACACTTACCCCACTCAGAAGAAACGACTCTGCTTTTGTCAGAAATTCTTCAGGTTTCTTATAAAAGCCAATGCACATTAGCTGACAGCTTAAGTTAAAATTCTGGAAGGTAAGAATTCAAAGTTAACTTCTATGTTAAATCAGTTCCTAGGCGATATTGGACAATATTTAAGGCATGAAGACCTGAATAGACATAGAGCTTAGGGTAAGATAACTCGTGGGGATACAGGAGTTAACAAGTGCAATTAACTCATAATGTCTCTTGGGTTGACCAGTGGCGCCACTCCGTTAAACCAGGAGGATAAAGTCATGGTGCCAGTGGTTTAACAGTTCAATAACATAATGGTGGCACTAGAAAATTTTATTTCATTTAATTGTACACTGTGACAATTAATTTATAAAACTGTAATGTTTATTGATGTGAAACAAAGAAATAAAATTTAAATTTAGGAATGTGAGGATGTAAGGTAACTATAACAATACGCCAAAAACATGCCACGACACAACGTCATGACGTGAGACAATAACACACGCAGATAATACAGTTAGCATGAATGAACCAAGTGCAGTTATTTACTATCATAAAATGCATATTGGCAGAGTTTCAAATGTAAGAAAATTTGAAATTAAGTAACGATAATTTTATATTGTGTAATATTTCTTAAGGAAATTAATTTTCTTTAAATACTATCATTGTCTATCTGCTCAAATAAATACTATTAAAATATTACCTGTTTACATTTCAAGTTACTTCATAGAAATAACTTTGCAGAATGTCTAAATAATACTATTTTTGGTAACAAGGAAATTCTCTGAATATAGAAAGAAATATACCAGCATGTCACTTTGTAGAAAACTCACCAATATTTGAGGACACTTGGTCCAAGGCAATATCGTGTCTGAGAACACTACACACATGACATCTCTGACTAGCTTCAGGGCACCCCAGGTGATGCCATTGTTCTCCCAGGACGATATCACGCATCGCCCCAAGAGCGCCATTTCTCTCCTGTGGAAACTAATCAGGCGCTCAAGTTTTTAAACAAGTAATGAGCTTATCTGTTTGCTCTCAGTGGAATGGGAGAAAATGTTTTTGTCGTCTCACTGTGTCTTACTGGGAGACTTGAAATGTGCAGAGGTGAACCCACGCAATTAGACTATGTTAGGGCAGTCCTTGAAGAATAGCAAAAGATTGTACCATTTCAACACAAACACACACACCTACACCAATGTTCCCTCTAAGGTTCGCTGGTCCGTGTGCAAACTTTAAAAAAAAACTCTTGTGCGAAGATGCACAGCATCCCTTTTTTGTGCAATATTATATAAATTTGATGCGCAGTAATTTTAAACTGCTGCGCGGTGTCGGTCAGGTATCTGCGCAGCCGCGCGTCTTAAAGGGGACATTGACACACATATGCGCGCACACACAATTAAAATCTATAATAATATAAAATGATTTGAAAGGCCAAGAGCCAGATGAGATGGGGAAAATGCTTATTTATGTTCATTGTATTTATTTTCGCCATTATTTGGTCAAAACAGAAACATAATTACAGTAATAGCAAGGAAGCTACGCAATACTCATCACATTTGTTTTTATGATAGTCATTTAGATGGCTATTAATAATAGATAAATAAAATAAGCTACTTATCAGATATCGTCGCAAAAAAATTATAATTTAAGGACAATCTTTAGAGAACACAAGAAAGGGGAAAATAGTTTTCTAACGAGCATGACCTATATTAACTTTATTACCGCCAGGCCGGTGAGACAGTCCAGGCCTTACCTGAGCAGAGCGAACTCTGCGTGTTTGTGGCTCGGTCTATCTCGGGTTTGACGTCAGTCAAGAAAATAGTCTCAAATGCAGACGAGCGAGAGCAGACATAAGTCACAGGAAGTATTTTCGGGAAGATGATTGGTTGAATATACCGACAAGCTTTGGTTTCACAATGAAACTTATGGGAAATACCCTCTGAGTGACTTTAGCTTCGTTGTTCTAAAAATAAACTCATAAAAATTGATTCTGTCACGCTCTGAGAACACTTATTAGTTGATGAGGGATTCCCAGTTCTTATTTTAAGGAAAGATTACTATTCAATATTTTAAATTTGTTAAACTCTATCCAAATACCCAGTGCACTGGTATAACTTGAGCCGTAGAAACTCTTTCTTCATCAGTGTGCACTTGAGCATCATTGACCTTTACATACTCTCACCCTCATATGTCCCATTTATCTAAAACTAAACTGTAACGATTTTTTCTTGTCTGACGAAAACGTTACATTCAAATCAAAGTCATTATTTAGCATGAGTGATCGATTAATTTAAAACACTTGATAAACTGTATTTTTTAAAATTTTAACAAAAGATACAAAAATAAATAAAAATGTTGACATAAAGTTTATTTTAAAGAAATTGTTCTTTCTTAAGTGTTCAAAGGACCTTTAAGTTCTTATTGCAAAGTTTTTTGTGTTCAGGTAATATGGTATCTTTCAGACAAATTTATTCTGTCAGATAGTTTTTAATATCGAATGAGGGTGTTATAATAAATTAATAATGTTTTATACTATGTTTCTTTCCAGATAAACTTGTTTTTCTTTATTGCATTACACATGGATTAATTTAAGATATTCAATATCTGGAGGTCCAAAAATCAAACAGCTTTAGGCAACTTGATTGGCAACACAAAAACGTTCAACAATCTCAAATTGAAATGTCGCTCCTAATTTTTTAAATATTTTGTTTATTTTAATGGTGGGGATTCAAGGGCATTCACCGAGAACATGGACACGCACTTAACAACCCCATCAATGGACACGCACTTAACAACCCCATCAATGGACACGCACTTAACAACCCCATCAATGCACACGCACCTAACAACCCCATCCTTGGACACGCACTTAACAACCCCATCATTGACACGCACTTAACCCCATCACTGACACGCACTTAACATCCCCATCATTGACTCGCACTTACATACCCCAACATTGACACGCACTTAACAACCCCATCATTGACTCGCACTTAACAACCCCATCAATGGACACGCACTTAACAACCCCATCAATGGACACGCACTTAACAACTCCATGAATGGACACGCACTTAACAACCCCATCATTGACACGCACTTAACAACCCCATCACTGACACGCACTTAACAACCCCATCAATGGACACGCACTTAAGAACCCCATCAATGGACACGCACTTAACAACTCCATCAATGGACACGCACTTAACAACCCCATCAATGGACACGCACTTAACAACTTCATCATGGACACGCACTTAACAACTTCATCATTATGGTTGGTATGTTTAATGGGCACTACGTAAGTTCAGAGAATATTGTTGACCATATTGTTGACCATATTGTTGACCATATTGTTGACCATATTGTTGACCCTTTTTATTACCACGTTTTTATTAACTCACTTTCGTTCCTGTGTGTCTGTCCACAATTTTTCAAATCTGCCAACGTAAAATTAAACCATTTCTGATGGTCCTAGAGATTTCAAAATTTTACCACAGATAGATCTTGGATGACAATGCATTGTATCAAAATTTCAGATCGATCGAATGTGCCGTTATTAAATTATTGAACTTTTTAGTTTATCTATTGATAAGCCTATGTATTATCCCTCTGCCCCTGTTTACATTACATTCACGTGCCGAGTTCACACCAACCCCGACCACAAAAAACCATGTTTAACATCAAGGGGAGATCAGTCATTTCCTGTCTGTAAATGTTGGTCGAGCAATGCGTATTATATTTGAACATAATCAATACTTCAAAACTCACCATAGCATACACTTAGACTAAAAAGAATAAAATTAAATAGAAGTAAAAAAAAGATTTTTAAAAACCACGTTTTTATAAGCGGTCTAAAAAGAAGATAATAAATTTTACAAATTTAAAATATGTAATAAGATGTAATATGACTAAAAACGTGGGCGGGCGCTTTTTGGGCGTTTGGCTAAAATGATTAGGGTTTACAAATGACGAGTGAAAATGAGTGAATTGAATTCGTTAAGCCAGAGAAGCGCCCGCCCCACGGTTTTAGTCATATTACATCATAGTACTTTTTAGTACGCTTATAAAAACGTGGTTCGGTTGTGTGTTTTTTTCTTTGTTTTTTGTTTGTTAGTTTGTTTGTTGTTTTTTTTTGTTTGTTTGATTTATTTATTTTTCCAAAAGAAATTTTGAGTTGAGATATCAGCAAAGGTTTAACTTCCAATTGCTTTGATATGTATTAAAATTATGATTGTATTTTACCGGGTTTGCCTGACAAATAATCAATTTCAAATATTTAAAATTCAGATGTTTTTTTAATGTCTCTATTTATCTAAAAATTTTAACTTCAAAAACAAACTAATGTTTCTCCGAAAAACTGTCTTATGACCCATTTACTTGTATAAAGTTTGAATGCACTCTTATTTCGACTCTAAGATGAAGTTTTATTTTGTTAAAGCGGATAATAAAGATGGCCCAACACAGATCCGATCACCGGTATTTTTACAGGGTAAAGACATCCCTGTCAAAGATGTCATCTTCCCAGACACTATTTGGCTGAGGCGACAACATCCCTTTCAATAATTGGATTTGTCTAGGATCGGGATTTTGAAATATGAGAACTTCCTTGTCCCAGAGAGCGTCTTCTAACTAGCATAGTTTTATGTTTGGGATTAACGACTCGGTTACTTTGTTTTATGGTTTCATCTCTGTGTCTAGGATGCTGGATAATTTACCTTTCGGCAACGGCGTGGAACTTTTCTATGGTATCAGCGGCAAATCTAGGAAATATGGATGGGGAGGGGGTGGTAGGTTCAGAGGGAGGGAGGGGAATGTGTGCTAATAAATAGCACTTGTGGCAGATTTGGGGTGGTTTTAGCAGGGGCGTAACTAGGTTTTTGGCGCCCTTGGCTAATTTATTTTTGACGCCCTTGATAAATTGGCAAGTTTCAGCTTTGCGATTTTTCCATTTTTTAGACAAAATAATTGAATTTCACTTATTTTATTTATGACAATAATTACGTAGTCTGACAGTGACAGTCATACAACGTAAATAAAAAAATGCATAAGACAGTAACAATACTAATTTTTCAGTTTATTATTTACTAAATAATAACAAATAAGTTGGTGGATAAAACGGGATATTGTTGGGTTAATAAAGACTATAGAAAACTTGAAGTATCATGTATTAATTATAAGTAAAAAGAATAGTATCAATGTATAATGCAATGTAAGTAGTATAAAACGATAGAAACTCACAATTAAAAGTAAATTTAAGTAACGCTCCACCGATCCACTCCTATGTCCTTTATCAAAGCTTAACTTTTCTTGCTTTAATGTTTGCAAAATTAGTGATTATTTCAACGAAGTTTATTTGACTGGTAAGTTTACTTTCGATGGAAAGAAGAGCTAGAGATGATGTGCGTTGTTGACCTGAAGTCGATCTCAAGTAATTTTTGATAAATTTTAGTTTGCTGAAACTCCTTTCAAAAGTGGCATCTGTGGTTGGCATTGTAAGAAATGTTTTCAGAGCTAGTTCGATATTCGGGTACGATTCTTACAAGCACATTTAGGAGATCTAAATCAAACATGTCATCGGTTTTTTTTTGTTTTGCAATAGTTCAATCATTTGGCGTTTAAAGCATTTTATTTCAATTATAAATTGCTCTTTATTTATTTCAATTTTTGAGTTAAGTAAACTGTTGTAATAGGCGCAGATTAATCAAGGACAATCAAGTAAAGTGGGGGAGGGGAGGGAAGGTGTCTCCTCTCACGGGTTTGTGTCGGTATGTCAAAGCAAGTTGGCTCCTTTCATATTAATCATCAGACACCGCCTCTCTTTCCTGTGAGCCTACTAGCCAGTATGGCTCCCACCACCTCTCAATATCTACATTGTCCTTGATTAATCGGCGGCTATTATGCCATTTTCACTAACTCAAAAACTCCCTAAGTCGAATTTTTTTCGTGTCCTTTTGAGTTCGACTTAGAGAGGTCCGATTCTATTTATTTAAATACACTTTAAAAAAAAAGAGATTTAGTGGCGCCCTATTGGGCTGGCGCCCTTGGCAACTGCCCCGATGCCAACCCGTTGTTACGCCACTGGGTTTGAGTTTGTTTGCAGTATCTCCCCCCCCCCGCCTCCGGGTCCTATCACCATGTAATTATATTCCTATATGTGATAGCATCTTCCAAGAACGATAACCAATGTCGCTCGCCACGTCGGTCCAGAATTGTCTTCCATTAAGAGTTGATTAGATATACTTCATTGTAGTAACTAGAATACACTAAGAAGAGCAAATCTTAAACATCAAGTTGCTCACACATCAAGTTGCTCACACATCAAGTTGCTCACACATAAAGTTGCTCACGCATCAAGTTGCTCACGCATCAAGTTGCTCACGCATCAAGTTGCTCAAGCATCAAGTTGCTCACGCATCAAGTTGCTCACGCATCAAGTTGCTCACGCATCAAGTTGCTCACACATCAAGTTGTTCACACATCAAGTTGCTCACACATCAAGTTGCTCACACATCAAGTTGCTCACATCAAGATACTAACCACACAACATTAAATCAGATACTGTGTAAAAGACACCAGACTTGTAAATATGCCGAGTCCGCCACCTTCACTCTCCAGCTGGAGATACGGCTTTGATTAGTGCTATCGTGTGCTACTGATGTCTGCCATCCGTCGTTGGGGTTTCAAGCTACAGCTACGGACACAGTGTAAATTATACAGTGGTTGTGAAATTACTCCAGGGATGTATTTAGAATGATTTTATATCAACTCGTGAATAGTTTTATCGTTATTAGCACATCTGGAGTTGTGACGTAGTTAGCTCATATTGATTTATGACGTAGTTAGCTGCTGTTGAAGTATGACGTAGTAGACTCATGGTAAGGTAGGGACGCAGTTAATTCATTTTTTTGAAGTGACATAGTTAACTCAAATTCTATCTGACTTAAGTTTCATGTATTTATAAGGGGTGTACCGGATTTCCGGAATCCGGCCATTTTTTAAAAAAATCCGGCTCCGACAGAATTTCACTTCATAAATCCGTCCAAATCTGGCTGGCGGGTAGGGCCATAGTGTATATATAATAGCTCCGACTCCGGCAAATCCGGAATCCGGCCATTTTTTCAAACCCATCTCCGGCTGCAGCCGGATTTAAAAAATTTGAATCCGGTACACCCCTATTATTTATGAATTAAACTCATGTGTGCTGCCGTTTGGTTAAGTTTTGTTTTTAACACAGATGTTCTCAGTTTATTTTAACAAATCACTTTCAATCAATTATTACAAGGTTTTAGGCACGCTTAGAAATGGTTCGATCAGTTAGAAATTTCTCGTCAGGATTTTTAAGTTATTATTTTACGTAAACATCGAGTCCCATGTAATGCTGGTTGTCACTGTCTTGCTTTCGTCTCATAAAAATAATTTCAATTTGTTAACATTAACTTTATAAAATAAAAATTGAGCTCATAAAATTTTTGCAAAATCATGTTAAAAAAATGCGAACTCAATTTGCTGCATCACCATATTATTGCAAACCCTACATCAAGAGAATCTTCTGGTTAATGTAAAGATCAGCCATAAATGTCAGATTTCATTTGAAATGATATCTTGTGTGCACACTAAGTGCGTATTCCAGTAAATGTTACATTAACAAACCCAATCTTCTGATTGGATCTCGAGGAATTATGTCTTTCGTGGTATAACACAATCAATTATTTTCTTGACTCGATTTGGTGTTAGGATTAAATAAGCGTTACACAAATATTATACAATCGGCA